>JAJMCV010000129.1:257682-566437 GCA_030573195.1 Nothofagozyma chilensis
CATTTCAATCATTCTAATTGCTGATGATGAATCGAACGTGTATGGTCTATTCTATTGATTTTCACACTACTATTTGCAACCCCATATTTGAGAGAAAGAAGAGCCAGGGTTCACGAATATGACATCTCCAAATAGATTGGATGTGCATAGTCATAGTGGATTAAATATTGTCCAATTCAAGCATCACAACATCGGACCAATGACCCAGTCACCCCCGTCACTCTCTACGTCACAATGTCTCATGCTTCTCTAACCGAGATCATGCTAAGAAAATTATTTTCAAATTTTTCATTTATACGAGAAAGTTTGCAGCCATTGGCATCGAGGTGTTTGGCAGTTAAGACGGGTTTTTGGAGCTGAGATGACAAACAAAATAAGAATATTGAGAACCATAGAAGATGTCAGAACCTGGAGACTAGATCGGGTGTTGCAGAGAAAAACGGTGGGGTTGGTTCCAACCATGGGAGCATTACACGCAGGCCATTGTTCGTTAGTCAACCAATCCTTGAGCCAAAACGATTCCACCATCGTTTCCATATTCGTGAACCCGTCGCAATTTGCGCCCCATGAGGACTTGAACTCGTACCCGAGAACCATGGACCAGGACATTGCCAAGTTGAGCGAGTTGATGCGTGATAATAAGGGTGTTGATGTGGTTTTCGCTCCAAAGGTTTCGGAGATGTATCCCTCTGGCATCCCATTAAATGTTGACGAACAACAAGGGGCCTTTGTCACGGTTCACGGTGTCAGCGAACAATTGGAGGGTTCGATCAGACCGCAATTTTTCAGAGGAGTCGCCACGGTTGTCACCAAATTGTTGAATATCGTCAGTCCCACCAAGGCATATTTTGGCCAGAAGGATGCCCAACAAACTGTGGTTGTGCGGAGATTGGTCAAGGACTTGTTGCTTCCCACTGAGGTTGTGGTGATGCCCACCGTCAGAGAAACCACGGGTCTTGCCATGAGTTCCCGTAATGCGTATTTGACTGAAGACACCAGAACCGATGCCAAAATTATTTATGAATCATTGAAGAGGGGCGAAGCCGTCTACGAAAACGGAGTCCATGGCGCTGCTGAAGTTGTTGCAGCCATAAAAGCTAGCATGACGCCCTACACCGACGGGTCCAGAGCCAGCTTTAGCATTGAATACATTTGCATCAGCCATCCCGAGACCTTGGAGGAGTTGCAAGTGATCACACCAGGCGTTGGTGCGATTGTTTCTACTGCAATCAGGGTTCCAAACTCCAGCGGTGGAGAAGCCAGATTGATCGATAATCTCGTTCTTCATTGAGGAGGTAAAAGTGTTACGATTAACGATAGACTTAAAATACATTGCATATAGAGTGATTCTTGTAGATCGCGGTAAATGACGAGGCTGAACAACGCCATAAGGCTGAATATAAAGTTCAGGGACTTATCGTGGCTATGCTGATAAGCGGATGTGTTTACAAGTGTCGAAGACTGGAAGAGTCGAACGACGTCTCAGAGAACAACCATAATAGTGTATATAAAATATCGATTCGTCAAACTCCTCTAACTTCGCATTATACTCGATTATATTATCTTTCGTTATGCCATACTCACATTTCACTTGAAAGTTCGGATCCGACCAGATTCGCCAGGGTCCGAGCTGCGATGTCATCCCCAATGCCAACTTTAAACGCCGGCTAACTCCCCAGATATGCAATGACCTTTATCTGTCCAGGTTGTTGGGACCCCCTGTACACCTGTTGCTGGCGAGATGTAGCTGTTGTGGGACATAGGAGAGAGAGATTTGGAGGACAACAACATCAGTTCGAGTTGTGTGATTCCAGGAACCTCGGTAACGATGCTTTATGTGAACAAATATTGGGTTGCAAAATTTATCCATTGTGCGTCTGAGTCCGTCTTCTGTCCGAGGCTGACCAGGGACGTCGGTTGGTGAGCTTGCCGACTGCACCAACGAGACTGACAAGATGGTGTGCTACAACAGGTTGGGGGCCATTTGAATGGATTAAAGACCTGAACATGGGGCACCTGATCTCCAACCAGCACATCGGTCCATTTGTCATTTGGCTTTATAATGCTTGTGTCATTAGTCAATGGTAGCTGTTCGCCCGCTCGCTGCAGCTGCATTTTGTCAGCGGCAATGGAAACTTCGGGTTTTACATTTAGCGACCATTAAGTGCACACATAGACAAGCATAAATATATAAGGAAACAATATCCTATGTCTCGCGTTGGGTGTGGTTGGCGAAACGATTATCGAATAGTGACAAGTGTCTGAGTTATATATAGTGGATCTTCTACATTGGAACCAATTTTGATTTGACAGGTCCGAAGATGTTGCATTCCTCCATATCATTGCAGAGAAAGCCCAGCGGTTCTGGGTCGAGCTCGAGCTCGGAAAGTAATTCGTTGAGCAATAGCGTCAGTCTCCCGGGAAGCTGGGATTACAGATACGATGCCGTGATGAAGCAGTATTATTACATCAATCTCAGCAACAACGACATATCGTTTGACAGTCCTTGCGAGGTGTCGACGAAGACACAGGTGAAGAAGAAGGAAGGATTGAGTCGGTGCAAGTCCAACGACGGGGCCAACTCGAAGTTCAATCTCGCGAAGTTGAGAAAGACGTTGAAGAAGAAGAAGAGCGACTCGTCCGTGGAACGCGCGTACATACACACCGCAGACACGCAACAAGACACCTATTACAACAAGATAGTGGACGATTTCCAATTGAATAGCGAGCAACCGGCAAAGTCGCAGGTGGATTTGGACAGATTGGAGTTGAGATTGCAGACATTGAAAGAGATGGAGTTGTATGGAGACGACTATTAGGATAGTGCGGGTTACGAAGTTACGGTTTTTAGGTTAAAAGGTAGGCACTGCTGAGGTCAGTGATGTAAATATAGTGGATATGGGATTAAAATTAATATGAGATATGTATATACATTTTGATGTAGATCACGGGGCCGGATCTGGTGTTGCAGCCAGCATCCGTGATATCACCAGCATCCGAAAACACCTTCGACAGCACACCCGATAATGGAGGATCTAGAGGTAGTCTGTAGTCATGAAATAAGATTTCAATAATAAGATTTCAATTCGAAAGGTTGTTTTCGCCCAGACCATCGAAAGTCGGCTGTAACATTAAGGTTGGAATCGCCGAGATCCGTGATAAGACTGCCGAAGTTCTATTATATCCGCAACTCAATCTGCAAACTCAATCGGCGGAAAAGAAACGAGCTCAGAGGTGAAGATCGGTTCGTTGGGTGTCTGTTGGGCCCGTGTAGAAATCCGTATCAACAATCGAGTCCAAAATGGGCTCGGTGGCCGCTGGATTGGTAGATTTGGGGTGATTATTGCATTAGCGAGAGCCCATGTTGGGGAAATAGACTGATGTCAGAATAATCCTCCGAACTGGTCATCTTCAAGACGAGGCGAAAAAGCCACCGTAAGACAGGCCACTAAGAGAAGGGCGTCGATCCAAACGACGCTTGTAAGACATCATAATCACACGCCATAAAATGAGAGATTGTTATGGCCACCGTTTATATGGGCTTAGAACCTGGGTTTCCAACAATATGGCTGGAAAAAAACACAATAGATTGAAAATTCAGCCAATTATGTATTCCGTTGGATTTTCTCTAGTTGTGATCTCATGCTCATCTGGACTGAGTATTTTATTGTCCACCTAATCATCGATAATTCTGGACTCTGGTGGCATATTGGACCCTCAGATTGGAGTGTAGAAACCCTTGTTGACCATTTTATGTATCTACTAGCGTTCGATACTAGAATCTAATGAATCTAGAGAACAAACAAGCAAAAGTGACCAGATGAAGGAAAGTGAAGATCATGGAAGAACCTTGTGATATTCTTTCATCCTGCAAAGCAATCGGCACCAAATATGTATTCACTCTGATCCATCTATTCTCCCATTTTCATTCCAGCCTACAAATTTAATTATTACCATTCTTATCTATTCTTCTTTTTGCAGCCATGTGCTCGCTTGCGTCTTTCTGCGCATCCAACTTCTACGGTCTCTGCAATTGAAGACAGCTCCAATCGTTTCAATCTCCTTCTTATTCAAGTTTCATACTGATCAGATCTTTCTTCTGATCATCTGGTAAATCATGGAATTCCTGCACATGTGCATTTCAGCATTAGTGTCATAAAATCTTCTATCTATCGCCCTGCATATCACTTTGGAACTAGTCCATCGACCTAAGGAAATATTAGTTCATTTATCTACAATTATTGCTTGGATGTCGGAAAAATTAGTGATGTCAGTATATTTGACTCTTCAACTAAGCTGACCGTGAGAGATTAGACCACTTCCTTGGTCATTCCCTAGATGTCTATTTCTTCTCCTACAACAGATTCGTATTATACTATAATATATTAGCAACAATTATAATTACATAGATTTTACGCCCAACTCAATCTTTACTCAAAATCTCGTTCAAGTCGACCTCGTTTCTCTTCTTCAAAGTTGCAATTCTCTTATTAACTCTAGAAAGATTTCTTTCATCGCCGGTACGGGACAAGATTTCTTCACTGATGATGGCATTTCTGGTTCTCTTGCCATCTCCCTTCTTTGGAAAGCTCTCGCAAATCTCCAATATGATCTTATCCTTCTCGAAGTCCCATAAAGTAGATGGCGGATATTTATCCGTATTCAAGATCTTCAAATATCTTTTGTCGGTTTCATTCAATGTGAAGTTGGTGGCCAATTTGGCCTTGATCTCATTGGCTGTCAACACCTTGGATGTTTTAGCGGTGATATAATTAATGATAGAAGAGATCTGGTTGGGGTCGCTGTCGTCAAACTTGGATAAGGCTTCCTTCAATCTTGATTCTAATTCCGAGTTCCATAACTCCTCGTCAGCACTTTCCAACTCGCTACTGGATTCTTCAGAAGACGAATCGGTGTTTTCGCCTACTTTGTCACTCTTATCAGTGGATTTCTCATCGCTGTCACTAACAACCTCGCGCGACTTGAACAGTTCCAGAGTAGATTCAAAAATGCTACCCTTCTTTTTGGATTTACTGATATGGTCGCTGATCTGTCTAACAGTTCTATCTTCTCCTGTTCTGTCTTTGATATACTTGGCAATCATGTCGTTTCTATAAGCCTCTTGGCCATATTTCTTGAATGCTGCTATAAAAGCATCTTCCACCTCTCCGAACCAAACCTTGATGGCAGGCTTTTTGGGAGAATTGTCTGAAATTGGAGATGGAGGTGTAGGCTCAGCAGCAACAATAGCATCTGGAACCGAGCTTTCAATCATGATCCCGTCTTCGTCGAATTGAGGTAATTTACCTCCTCTTTTAAAGGTTCTTATCTTCTCTCTCACTTGGCTGTTGGAAACCTTAATGTCTGATTTTTCATTGACATATTTCGTCATCAATTCGTTTCTCAGCTCCTTGTCGTGGAACAAGCCGTAAGCAGCCAAGAAGGCGTTTTCTAAGTCAGAGGTCCACTTGAATCTGGTCGAGGTTTCAGTCTTTCCATTGGGTTCTGAGGTTTCTGTCTTTTGAGACTCCGTCAACGTAGAGGCGGCCAGGGATAAAGGAGGTTCCACATCTGGGGTTATTGTGTTGCCGTTCTTGGCACCATTATCTTCCTTTTCGCCTTCTTCTGATTTCTTGACCCCGTCCACTGCCACAGTCACTCTGGACTTGGATTTTCTGATGTGGTCACCGATTTGACCAGTGGTGAACTCGTTATCTGTTTTCTCGAGGATGTGCTTGGCCATCAATTTCAAACGAATCTGGGACGATTCGCTGCCATAGAGCGCCAATGCCTCTTGAAAGGCATGTTCATTTTGACCAAACCAGATCTGCGACTTGGACTTCTTTGTGGACACAGACGGTTCTTCTGATTGTTTCCTCTTTCTTGAGGCCTCGAGTGCTACTTCGCCAATATTGGAGGTATCGGGGAAGACGGACTCCAATTCCTCGTGGTCCTCGTGTTGGGCAGCCCAAATCTTCCTGCATTTCAGCAATTCATAATCCTTGGTGACGAAATCCTTGTTCAACACCTCGATCTGGTAGAAGGTCTTGGCCAATTTGGCATAATCGATGGCTATGTCCTTTCTGAGACTTATGAGGTCGGGATGGTCCACGAAATAGCTTGCAGCCGTCTCCAAGGCGTCGTGGAAATTGTCGGTCCGCGCTGTGACAATCTTCACGAGTTGTTTATTAAATTCGGACAATTCCGTCGATTTCAACAACTCGCACTCGTTTTTGATTATGTCGCATTCGTAGAGGAAGTTGAAGTTGGTGAGGAGGGAGTCGTCATTGGTGAAATTTTTTTTGAACGACAAATATTCTCTTTTCAGTTTATTGAGTCTCACCTCGATTCTGTTTTTAGTAGCAAATGTTTCGTTCAATGTTTTTTCGATTTTGGCCTTTGCTGCTTTCAAGTCGTCAATTTGCGATTGGAGCAGGAGTTTGGCCATGATGGGGTTGGTGGCGGTGGTGCGCGAACGTGACGGTGTGGTGATGTATAGTGATGTTGAACCTGTCTAATTGGAAAATACAATAAAAGTTGGTGACGGAGAGAATCAACAAGAAGGCGACGCTCCTGGGCCCAAGATGTCGACTGCCGTGGTGCGGGTGGTCGGCGTGGTCACCGGGCGGCAAAGCAGCAGCAGAGCAGACGGAAGGGGCAGTTTCGTTTCGCCCCGAAGATCTCAGAGTTGGTTCGCGTTGGGGAGGTGTTTATTATACGGATTGAATAGAATTGTTTAGATTCGCGCCATCCAACACTACTCCATCATCATCTCGCGAGATCCCACTACAAATACATTGCCAACTCCAACAGCGCCGGGAAGCGAGACAGGTGGGCACGAGCATGCATCTCAGCTACCGCAGCGCCGCTAGGTTGGCGGAGAATGGTGCGAGCGGATTACACCAATTGTGTGCGAATGAATTAGAGAAAGAAAGAAAGAAAGAAATTGGAGAATCAGAGAAATCACAGAAATCAGCGAAGAAGAAAAATATGAAAAATTCTCGTGGGCTCTGGCAGTGTGGGAAATGGAAAAAAGGCCGAGAGTGTTCCGAGGCTGGGTGTGACGCCAGAAGCTAGACGCACCTACGGCTCAGACCCATCTGATCAGACTCATTTTAACACTACAAACATTGTATCTACTTAATACTACGATTTTTCCACAATTCTAACCTAATAAAATATATTATAATACAGACCTTCCTCTTCATTTCTCCTTCTTCGATTCCTCCTTGGCTTCCTTCCCAGTTTCCTTCGCAAGCTCCGCATTATCCTTCAACTTCGCTTGGTTCAATTCGTTGATGAACCAGAACACAGTAGCATATAACAAACACGCAATCACCAAGAGATTGACGAAATGAATCGATCCCGTCAACCAGATCAAACAGATCAACGAGAGTATCAAGAGAATGAACGACGCATGCGTGGCCTTAAGTAGAGCCGGCGTAGTCCCCGGAGTGAATATAGACTCCCATAATTCAGCCAAGAATGCCATATTGTTTTGATTGTGAATTAGCGGCGAATGAAGGAAAACACAACTTAACACTATGTCAGAAATGCTACATGAACGCAGCCGTAAGTCGTGGATGTCACGTGATATCACGTGACGAACTCGAGCCATTGCAAACTCATTGAAGTTAAGGATAAGAACAGAGAATTTAGTAAGTTAAATTGGTCCATAAGTATCCCGTTCCCTTGATAAACCTCTTTATAAATATCTAATCTCCTTTCGTTCCACCCTATTCTCCGCCCTTCATAAAACTTCGTGTCCCCACCACCCACCACAACACACCGTGCAATCGCCACATAACCAGGAAAATTAATATCTTATGGCGAACTGATTGTGACTTCACCAAAAGCAATAAAATAGCCATCACCACGATATAACGACCGGAGATTTCCGCCTACAACTTTTTGTATTGACTTGCACACATCACTGAATCAAACATGCTTAATAACGACGACACATTTATCTCCGACGAAGATGAGGACGTATGGTGAGTACCGTGCACACCACGATTCATCGACCGATACTAACATTCCAGCCCATTATGTGTAGAGGAGATGGACATTTCCGATAAAAACTTCCGTCCCTGTCCATGTGGCTACCAAGTATGCCAATTTTGCTACAACAATATCAGACAGAACCCCGAATTGAACGGTAAATGTCCGGGATGTAGACGTCTCTACGACGATGCCAGCGTTGAGTACAAGTTGATCACTCCCGAGGAACACAGATTGGCCCAGTTGAAGAAGGAACGCAAGGACAAGGAGAAGAAGATGAAGGAGAAGATCAAGAAGGAAACCGAACAGACCAAGAACCAGCATTTGGCCGGCTTGAGAGTGGTTCAGAAGAACTTGGTGTATGTGACTGGGTTGAATCCGCCTTGTAATCCCGAGGAATTGCACACCTTCTTGAGAACGGAGAAATATTTCGGCCAATATGGCAAGATTCTCAAGATTGTGATAAATAGAAAGACCCCCAACCCCACCAGTCCCCATCATCACGTCAATCCGGGTTTGGTTGTGTATGTCACCTTTGCCAAGAAGGAGGATGCCTTGAAATGTATCGCTGGCTTGGACGGAACATATGCCGACGGCAGATTGTTGAGAGCTGCCCATGGTACCACCAAATACTGTTCCTCGTATTTGAGGGGCCAACCTTGTCCCAATCCTAATTGTATGTTCTTACATGAACCGGGCGAAGAGGCCGACAGTTACACCAGACAGGATTTGTCTACAAGACAGGGTCTTAAGATGGAGGAACAAGACAGGGGATTTGATGATGATGACAGCACCACTTCTCAAACGTCTTCGAGTTCCACTTCTGGAGCTCCCAGTTCGACTGCTCCTGGTCCTGTGTTGCCTGCCAGTGCAGCTTGGGGTAAGGGTGTCACTTCGCACTCCAATTCTCCTATAGTTGCTTCTAACACTCCGTTGGCCAATTCTTCTGCCTTCCCATCGTTGGCAGAAACTCTCAGAGAATCCAAGCAGCTTCAACAACAGCAAAAAGACAAGAGAAAGGACAAGAATGGTGTTAATAACGGTGTTTCCGACATAAATGAAGATAATGACGCCATTAATTTCTTGAGGGAATCGTTGGAACTTTTAGCCAATACCAACAAGTTTGATTTCACCTTGAAGTCCAAAGATGAATCGAAGGATTCTCCTTCATTATTTGCATTTGTCAGTATTGACAAGACCAAAAACACAAAGTTAACTGACGAAGAGACTGCTCAAATTACTAATAGGTTGCTAGAGAAGTATATTATCAGACCAATTAAGAGCTATCATTTACCTTACAACTCTGCATTGCTTCAACAGCAACAAGCTCAAGCTCAAGCTCAAGCTCAGGCCCAAGCACAGGCTGCTCAACAAGCTGCCCAGGCTCAAGCTCAAGCTCAGGCACAGGCACAGGCACAAGCTCAAGCTCATAATCAACTCCCTCAACAATTACAACAGCAATTACAACAACAATTACAGCAAAATCCTAATAGCTTGAATCCTCAGCAATTGCAGCAGTTGCAATTTGTTCAACAACAACAGAAACAGCAATTATTACAACAGCAATTGCAACAGGCCCATTTGCTGAACACCCCAATCAAGTCTAATATTGGCTTGAATTCACAACAATTCCAACAACAGCAATTATTGCAACAATTGCAACAACAACAAGCTCAACAACAATTACCAAGCCAACCACAACAACAACACGCTAATATCTTGAAATACGAGAGAAGTGACAATAACACACCTCCTCCTCCAGGTTTAGGACAACAACCCGTGCATCAATTTCATCAACAAGATTTTGGCGCCAATTCCAATTCCTCACAATTGTTAACCCAATTGATGAGTGGTAAGAAGATCAACGTCTGATCTATGTCTAGTTTATTTGTTTTGTCTTTTGGGTTCTACGGTACTGTTTTATTTCGTTTAGTTATTGAAGATGTGAGATGTAAGAAGATATTTGTGAAACGGCAGTGTAGATATAGAGATTTTGGGGTAGAAGATATTCAATAAGAGAATTATTAAAAGAACACTATTAACTTGGTGGTTTAGTATATATGCTATAATGGCATAACCCTAAATTATATCACGTGCATGTAATTAGGTATGATTCCTGAAATATTACAGTCACACATCGGATTTTATCGGTTATTGCACATTGCTGCAGCAGCCTGGAAATTTTCACTGCTACCTGTGAAATATTTAAATTTAACAGTAACAAATTATTTCTAATAGTTCAGTAATAACTAAGTAATATCAAAAATGGCTCCAATTGTAAGTAGATCTCCAAGATAGAATAATGTGGCATAGCACCCTTTGAACGGGTTCGTGAGTTGAGCAAGAAGTGAAGTTTTGGCTACCGTTGTAGCCTTTTATCTTCGTTCAAAGACAAATTAATTGAAGAACCATTTTATATGTCTATAATACAGATGTAAACCACGCAACCCGTCCAGGGCTTTGCTGTCTTATTTTGTCTCGTGCAAAATATAGTGCGGTAGGCTAACCTGGATATAGACCAACAAGAAATCTAAGTCCACCAAGAAGTTCGTCGTTGACGTTTCTGCCCCAACTGACAACGGTGTTTTCGACCCATCCTCATACGCCAAGTACTTGATCGAACACATCAAGCTCGATGGCCGTGTTGGTAACTTAGGTAACGACATCACCGTTACTGAAGAAGGTTCCAAGATTGTTGTTGTTTCTACTGCCAAGTTCTCCGGTAAGTACTTAAAGTACTTGTCCAAGAGATACTTAAAGAAGAACCAAATCAGAGACTGGATCAGATTCGTCTCTGTCAAGCAAAACCAATACCAATTGCAATTCTACTCTGTCGCTGCTGACGAAGAAGAAGACGAAGAATAAATTAATTACTCATGAGTTCAATATAATTAGTTTGTTTTTGTTCAGTTAAGATTTGGGGTATAGGGTTGTAATGTATTATAGACAATATACCTTTGTAGCATGGTAAATTCGTGTAGTGGATTCAGAGGCAATTTAGTGTGTATACTTCAATAATACCCATATGTTTCATTTGTTGCCGTTGCCGGTTACCAAAACGGTAATCACAGTAGACGTCGGTACAGTCCTCAGCCGATACAATCGTATGAGCAGCTGTTACGGAGTAGTCTCCCCGTATATCTGGTTATGGATTTCACAACGCAAATAAACCAATTAGTAATTGTTCTCACTTCCCTTAATATCCCCTCAGCTCTCATATATTTACTAGTTGCCCAGTAATTATCCAGTGCACTCCCGTCGTATAGCAGCACAAGCAAAGCGAGATCCCCCGCAATTTGTGACAGAATCACGAGCGTTTCTTAATTACTTGTTCTCTGAATTGATCAGTGCGAAAACCATCCTATGTCTGCTATATATAGAGCGTCGGGTCAACTGTTCGGTACATCTTTCAGATCAATTAGACAGCCAATTCTTAGAGGATTCCATTCGTCTTCGTTACAAATGTCAAATTACAACACCATCTTGACATCGGTCCCCAAGTCAGGTGTCAAGCTCATCACGTTGAACAGACCCAAGGCCTTGAATGCGTTGAATCTGGAGCTTGTCAGTGAATTGGTGGCCGAATTGAAGGCATCGGATGCCGATGCCACCATCGGTGCCATCGTGGTCACTGGTTCGGAAAGGGCATTTGCTGCCGGAGCTGATATCAAGGAGATGGCGCCCAAAACCAACGATGTTGCTCTTGATGAGGATTTCTTGGCTAATTGGGCTGAAATCACCACCATCAAGAAGCCAATTGTAGCTGCTGTTTCTGGCTATGCCTTGGGTGGTGGTTTGGAAATCGCCATGGCTTGCGATATCATCTATGCCACTGAAAAATCCAAATTTGGCCAGCCAGAAATCAACTTGGGAGTGATTCCTGGTGGCGGTGGAAGTCAAAGGTTGATCAGAGCTATTGGAAAGTCCAAGGCCATGGAATATATCTTGACTGGGGAGCAATTCACCGCACAACAGGCAGAAGCCTGGGGTTTGATTTCCAAGACTTTTGCCAATAACGAAGAATTGATGGAGAATGCACTTAATTTGGCTTCAAAATTGAATAATTCTTCGAGATTGGCTATTAAGTCTGCTAAGAAAGCTGTCAACTCGGCGTATGAGTTGAGCTTAACTCAGGGTTTGGATTATGAAAGATTGCTATTCCAAGCCTTATTTGGAACGGAGAGTCAAAAGGAAGGTATGGCTGCTTTCCTTGAAAAAAGAAAGCCAAGCTGGTCTGTTTAGCTTAATTATTTTGTTTCAATTCTATTTTGGTTGTAAGTTACTTGAAGAATTCTCTACTTCTCTCTTTCAAGCTTTCTACTTTGAGCACTATCTATTGTAACTCATTCCAGTATATTTCTGATGGTACGACTGAATCGCTTGGAAATACTACGTTACCAAGATTCCTTTTTTTTCTCCGAGGGTTTGTTTTATAAAGTTCTCTAAATACCTTGAAAAATTATATCCTCTATTTCAATGGAGGAAAATACTTCCACATATTTTATCTACTTTTTAAAAATAAAAATATGGAAGTTTAGGATATTTAATAAGTTATTTGGAAAATTGGGATTTAAAAAATTACATAGTGAATAATCCAACTTTTCTAGTTACCATAGTGCTACTTTAGAAATTATTTCTTTTTAATATCAATTAAATATATAGAATTAAAATTAGTGAATAATCTTTTAATACATTACTTCTTGACTTAATGAAATGGTATTAAATAAAGTTTTTTGGATTTTTTGTTTCTGAAATTAATATTAAAAAAACTACCCCCCTTCGTACTCTACAATAAATAAGATAATATACTAATCAAATATCAAATAGGGAATAAAGAAATGATAATACAACCTCAAGAATAGATCCAGTTTATTATTCATCTTTAACCTAGAATAGATTATTTTTAGTCAGCAACAGAATTGTCAGAATTTGGACAACTTCCGCTCCGAAGCGCCATAAAGCAAGACTTCGTGGCCAAGTTGGCTAAGGCGTGAGACTGTTAATCTCAAGATCGTGAGTTCGACCCTCACCGAGGTCGGTTTTCTTTTTTTTCGCGAAATATTCTCTTATACATTCATATAATATCGTTGAATGGTATCGCTGGATTCCAGCGTTGTTTTGTGTGGTGTTGCCGACGATATAGGAAATTTCATACGAAATGTGGAGAACTAGAGAGAAGACATGTCGGATTAAAATTATTAAAATTACTAAAATTTATAAATTTACTTAATAAATTTATTTATAATCCACTTAGAATTCATTTACCATTCACTTAATTAAATCCACTAATGTTTAGATAATATTACATCCTATTTTTCAAGTCTTGTGCCTACAAGGGCCTTTGACTCTGTAAAGGCCGAAACCAACACGGACCAAACAAAAGGGTTCATTCACCCATAACGGGGGTTTGCGCATCTCTACAGAAACCGCATTGATCTTCACATCTAATTGGCCTCTCTCATCTGCCGTCATGGTGTTCTCTCAAAGTCCCGCCCATTCAAGAAAAAATTTCCACCCCGATGTGTGTCGAAACCATTTATTTACTCATATAAATTTAACGACTTTTCATTTGTTGGCAATAAATATTTTTGTGACCACCGCCAAATACCAATAGGATTGTATTCGTATTTGCTACCTCGTCATGGAATCTTTAGCTCGTGCCTCTTTATCCGTGTGTCCCTTTGTCAAGGCCTCCTCGGCCAAGGGATTGAAACAATTGTCCCAAAATGCCGGTTTACTCTCCCAAGCCAAACATTGTCCGATCATGGGTCCTTCTTTGAGGGAAAAGGAGACCAAAAGATGCTATTCTACTCCTTCCAGACCGGTCAATGCCCAAGTTAGTGCTGCCACTGCTGCTACTTCCACCGTTGCCCCACCCCATGGAGCCGCTATCGACCATGCATCCAACGAAACTGCGTTTGATTTCGACGGCGTCTTGGAAACGGAGTTGAACAGCAAGAGAGAGGACAAATCGTATCGTTTCTTCAACAACATCAACCGTTTGGCCAAGGATTTCCCAAGAGCTCATCGTTCCGCCGAGGACGACAAGGTTGTTGTTTGGTGTGCCAATGATTATCTTGGTATGGGTAAGAACGAGAATACCTTGAACGAAATGAAGAGGGTCTTGGACAAATACGGTGCCGGTGCCGGTGGTACCAGAAACATCGCTGGTCACAATCATCATTCCATTGCCTTGGAAAGTGAATTGGCTGCCTTGCACAAACATGAGGCTGCGTTAGTCTTCTCGTCATGTTTCGTTGCCAACGACGCAATCCTCTCGTTGTTTGGCCAGAAGATCAAGGATCTCGTTTACTTCTCCGACGAATTGAACCATGCCTCCATGATCTTGGGTATCAAGAACTCTAGAGCCAAGAAGGAGATCTTCAAACACAATGATTTGTCGGATTTGGAAGCCAAATTGGCCAAATATCCTAAGTCCACACCAAAAATCATTGCCTTCGAGTCCGTGTACTCCATGTGTGGTTCCATTGCTCCTATTGAAGCCATTTGCGACTTGGCCGAGAAATACGGTGCCTTGACCTTCCTCGATGAAGTCCATGCTGTTGGTATGTACGGTCCTCATGGTGCTGGTGTCGCTGAACATTTGAACTTCGATGCCCATTTGAAGGCTGGTATCGCCCGTCCTTCAACTCCAACCATTTCCAACAGAGTCGACATGATCACTGGTACCTTGGGTAAGGCCTTCGGTACTGTTGGTGGTTACGTCACCGGTAGAGCCCAATTCATCGATTGGTTCAGATCCTTTGCTCCTGGCTTCATCTTTAGTACCTCGTTGCCACCAGCTGTCTTGGCTGGTTCATCTGCTGCTATTAGATACCAGAGAGCCACCTTACAAGACCGTATTGCCCAACAAAAGAACACCAGATATGTGAAGAACAGCTTCAACAATATCGGTATTCCAGTCGTCCCTAACCCTTCTCATATCATTCCTATTTTGGTTGGTAATGCCAAGGATGCCAAATTGGCCTCGGATATGTTATTGGAAAGACACAACATTTACGTCCAAGCCATTAACTTCCCAACCGTTCCAATTGGACAGGAAAGATTGAGAATCACTCCAACTCCAGGACATGGTAAGGATGTTTCCGACGAATTGATCAGTGCTGTTGACAATGTTTTCAGCGAATTGAACTTGTTAAGAACCAACGATTGGGAAGCCAGAGGTGGATTATGTGGTGTTGGTGAACCTAATGCTCAGAAGACCGAGCACATTTGGACCGATGCCCAATTGAACTTGGTTGACGCTGATTTGAATCCAAATGTGATCAACCCAACCATTGCCCCAGTTGGTGTCAGTTCCGGTGTTGCATCATCATAAGTAGAGACGATTAGGTTTGCTGACCGACTATCTTGCCATTCGTTTTTGTCAGTTGTTTAATGGTAAGTTCTATGTTATAAATTGTAGAATTATGAAGATATAACGTAACTGATGATTGAACGATACTGGGTTTTGATCACAATTTCACAATATTTTTCTTTCTCTTTTCCATTATTTCCATTTTCTATTTCATTCCTTATATCTTGTCCTCTAAAATAGCAAATTCTCTAAATAATTCGATATTTCATACTTTATATTCTTCTTCACAATACTGAAAAGAATTATATAAGCGCTTACACAATCATTGAATTTACGTGTACCAACCATACTACGCGCTCTCAATATAAACAATCACAAAAACATTGACAATAGGGACAACTTGTTGAAACATTCGGTTGGATCATTGGAAGAATGAAGATATGTCGATAGAACTCGATAACGTGACCAAAACATATCTTCAACGACTAATTGTGTCGATTGTCCCGGCGGAATTCGGGGATGATTACATCACTGGGCTCTATGAGACACTTATAAGTCATTTGAGCGAGGGAAGAGCCACCAATAATAGTGCGGAATTGAATAGATACAAATTGAAATTCCTCAATAACGGACTTCGAAACGAATGGGCCAATTTCAACAATATCGTGCAACAATTGGCCGCATTGAAGACGAAGGAGCAAATGAGCTCTTACTTGGTATTTGTCAATGAATTGAATGGAGGCAAGCCAACACAACAATCTCCAGTATTACAAGCTAGATACCGTCCCAATTCAGTTCTAAGCGACGCGAGACACGATAGAAACGACCACAGTCAATCGCGATCCTCGTCCTTCATCAGCACCTCTCAACCATACAGTTTCCTCAATAAACACGATGGACCGCTATCCGAGGTTATAACGCCGTATTACAAGTCGTATCCCGAGGAGGAGATTCTCAAATATTTGTCATTCACCTTATTGGGCTCAGATACGCAACTTTTCTCCTTCAACAACCATAACGAGACCTTGACGTTGCCCGACGGTATCAACAACAGTTATGTTGGTTTATTGCACAAATTATTGGAACCAGCGTTGATTTACAAGAATTTGGTGATATTCATCGAAACAACGAAAGGAAAATTAAAATCTCCAATCAAAAATGCCTATTTGGGGGCTCTTAATACCGAATTGACGGAATATCTGAACCATATAAACCGCCTTTTCAACAATAGACCAAGCAGTTTGCTAGTGGTTTATAAGGAGATTCACGATCGTATTCTAAATTTGAGATTTTTATACCATTTGAGCGTCAACAAGTTCCAATTAATTGGCTATGAGTTCTTGAGTGAGGTTTTCAAATACTCTCAATATGGGGATTTGAATATTCAGAACGTGTCGAGTCGGATATTCCAGACCATTGTAGATCCTTATTATGAAATGGTGGAGAATTGGCTAATAAACGGCGATTTGGTTGATATGGACGAGGAGTTCTTTATATATTTCAACTTGGAAAAGAAGGATCTCTCCATTATCGAATACAAATCTGAAAAAGTTCCTCAATTCTTCCCTCAGGAAATATGTCACAAGATCTATCAGATCGGAAAACTAATAATATATTTGAAAAATTACTGCCATGAGTTGAATTTTTTGAATAATTACTTTAATAAGTATAACACCATCCTATATCAGGATCATAATGGGTTGAAAAGTCTCCCCAATTTGAAGAAAATCATAGATTTACAATACAAAGAACTAGTCAACTACACCAACCACATAATATACCACAAGTTGTGCCTCATAAACCATATTAAGAACTACCAGAACTTCCTATTCATGAAAAAAGTGGATTTCATTGATTCCATAATCTACAACGGAAATGAGGTATTTAGCGAGCCTTCAAATTCTTTGAACTCGTATCAATTGACCAAAATCCTACAAGATTCACTCAACCAGTCTTCCATTAAGTATTTAGAACAGGATTATCTGAGGAAACTAGATGCCAGAATCTTAGATTTGAGTCATGGTAATCTAGGTTGGCAAGTGTTCACCTTGGAATACAAGATAGACAAACCTTTGGAAGTTATATTGAACCACGACTCGAAAAAACTCATAGAATATCTTAAGATATTCAACTTTTTATGGAAATTGAAGAAGATTGAGTTTCTCTTAACAAGCAGTTGGAAGACAAGCCATAAATTAGTGAAGACTGATTTGATTAAATTGCGATTCCAAATAAAGAAAAGTCTCAAGAGTTCTATCCAGACTTATAGTAACGATTATTATTACAATCAGTTGAATTGGCTCATAAGCTCAAGCAAGAAGTTGAGTCTAATTAGAAACGAGTTCAACAAGTTTCTACTTGTCATTTCAAATCATTTGAACTATGATGTAATTGAATATAATCTGAACTATTTTTTGAAGAAGACTGCTGGTGGTCAATCTCAAAATAGTCGCGAGCTGGAGAGAAATATATTGTTACCGTTGAACAACATTGGGAACAAAAGCGAAGAACTTGCGTTTAACTATGACTTACTCTGTGATTTTGAGAATCCGAATAACATGAACCTTGATGACTTGATGAAATTACATTCGCAATATTTGGATAGTATTGTCAACTATAAGCTATTGAGGAACCATAGCAGCGGGAACTCAAATATCAGCGGAAAGAGCTATATTGAGCAAATTTATAACTTTTTGGAGATATTCAACTCGTTTGTGGAAAGTTTCAATGAGTTTAACACTTTGATTGTGGAATTTATCGCCATTATGAACATTAAGAGAAACGAGCCGAGTCCCGATCTTGACAATGATGAGGACTTGAGTGAGTTAAACTTGCATTTAAAACTAATCAAGGATAAAATATCGCAAGAGATTTACCAATCTTTCAGATATAGCTTTAAAGTGTTTATTAGGGATATGAAGAATGATTTGGATTTAAGAGATTTAAGCAAGTTATTCTGAATGTGGGTTGTGAACAATATGTAAATGTGTATATAAGAAGGGGAATGAATTGTATATTAGATATGACCCATCGAGTGGGATTGGTCATGATGTATAATAAAGGACGTTTAGAGCTACACTCGCCAATAATAAATAGTATATTACACATTACTTCTAGATTAAAAGCTATTTAAGAAATTTCTGGCCAACTCCACACCAACGAAAGTAGCAGCATTTGCTGGGAAACTTCTGGCAAGAGCTGGACCGATACCTGGGAAGAAGGCCTTCGTGCCACCCGTGAGATATATTTTTCTGGTTGTCTGGACGAGAGATAAGTTCTCCTTGGATGTCTGTTGCATGGATTTGATGGTGTCGATTGGGAAGACCGCGGTCCACATTGCAACACCAGCGAGTCCACCAGCGGTTGAGATGGCGAGCAAGGACATTTCACCTTCTTTGGACAATTTTTGTTTGACATATTCGTAGGTAGCGAAATATAAGGCGGAGCCGGGTCCGTCTCTGGCCATTGTGGCCAAAGAGCCCTTGTAGATGGAACTGATACCACCTTCTTTGTACAATTGTTTGACGATTTGGCCCATTGAGGACTTTGTTCCCGACTCTTGAACTTGTAATAACACCTTAATTCTCTCGAAGGGCGCAGCAACGGCGGTTGTTGGGATCGCTGACAAGAAGCCCGCGGCGGAGATCTCGCCGATAGTGAAGTCTTTGACGTCCTTCTTTTTGAGAGAGGCCACTAAGTTCTTCCCCATATCGTAACCCCAGAAGGAGACGGCAAACATGGGGGTGACGCCCAATAAGGGCGGCAATACGCCTCTGTAGAGGCCCAATAGACCGTCATTTTTCACCGTCTGCTTGACACACTCGATGGCATTATTGTACAAGTTAGTCTGTAATCTGACCTTGACCAAATCGAACGGATGGCCGGTGACAACAGCACAAATCCCACCGAAACTGGATGGTTAATAGGCGTCAAAGACGACGGTTCGACATACTCACCCGCCGGATGCGAACGATTTGATGTTATCCACAAGAACACTATCGACTTCGTCCATTTCTATAATTCTATGGCCGCGAAAAACTGAAGCTGGAAATTGCACATAGCGCTCATTATATACGCTACATGTGATGCATGAGAAGTTCGCATCAAAGGTTCAGGTCACAGGTCTCACCCACACTGGATAAGGACGGTGTGGGTGGACCGGTTGCGACAGAAATAAGATTGAATGTGCGCGATGTCATTGGCCAGAGTGTGCTATCATTGGCCAGAGAGGGAGAATGGGGGGTGGTTCGAGGCGTTTAACAGGGTCCTTCGTTATACCATTACCATCTCCATGTGATTGTATTACCCCACTGAATGGTGACAACACGCAGCGAGCCGAGGATGGGGGTGAGCGAGAGTACATGAGCCCTGACATGCATATCAGAGATAGACACGAGAAATGATGACCAGTAAGGGAGATTGTGAGATAAGGAATGTGCTCATGAGATAAGGAATGCGATTATGAGAGGGAGTCTTTTGTTTTAGAAGGAATAGTATCATACGTTTTTGTTTTAGAGAGGAACGCTCTTTTTGCAGAATACACTCATTTACTGAGAAACTTTTCTTCGAATGAATTACATTACTGATTTTCTTTAATAAGCAATTCTTGATTCTTCAATAAGAAGCACTTTTATTTTATTATTGCTTTTATTTTATCGCTGATTTCTTTATAACTTTATCCCCACCATAGCTCATCCTGATCTATACATAACCTCTAATTGCCCAATAACCTCAATCAATATGCCAATATATCTCAATTGCCTCAAATAATTTAATTCCCTTGATAGCAGTGCCCTTGAAACCATCCATCTCTTCAAAAGCAAATCGGAACGTCGACTTGATGTTTCTCATGTCCCTCTCGTTCTTGATCTCACGGTTGTTGAACACGGTCTCGAAGAACAAATTGAACCAGATGTAGGCAATGGAATTGCTCAACCAACCCGAATTGGCTACAGTGATGGAAACCTTCGTGTCATTGGCCGATAATCTCGTGTTTGTAGGCGATATGATCACGATATCGTCATTCTGTATTTTGACATCATTTGAATTACTGGAATCAAATCGATACGCCGTAACGTATTCACCTCCCGAGTAGTGTTCAATCTTCAACTCCAATTGTAATTCCTTGGAAGAAGGATTAATTATGCGGATGAACGAGATAACGGGACTCTTCAACCCCCAATAGGTATTTTTCCACATCTCATCGCTCAAATAGAATTTGTAATAATCCAAATATCTTCTTTGCGACTTGATGCTGATCCCCACCCCCAATCGCATCCTCTTTTCTGTGAAGATATTGACCACTTCTTCAACACTCTTGTCTTGATATCTGTACAAGAGATACGCACAGGCCATGGTTCCAGACCGTCCCTTACCGGCTTTACAATGCAACAATGCGACATTTTTGTCCAGAATCCCTATATACTCTACTATTGATTTTACTACTACAGGTATCATTTCAAACGGCGGTGGTTGATGGTCAGCAAAGGGGAAATGATGCACCTTTCCAGCCACATCCGCATCAGAATAATGGGAATCTTCCAGTCTGAAGTTCCAAAAATACCAATTGCAACCATGACGAAGATCGAGAAACCGAACAAGTTCGTTTAGATCGTATCTGTAAAAGATCTGGGGGTATTGGTTCACTGGTCCCGAGGACACTATCAATTGGGGTGTGATGTATGCCAAGTCGAAATTGAAGTCGGAATCAACAAAGGGGATTTTAGGGGACGCCACTATCGAGCGGAGAAGGTTCATTATTGGACAATGGACGTTTCCACCATTCTGTTGATTAATGAGATGTCCCCATTAGATGAGCGAACTAGCGACCATATTGGCCACGCACACGACT
Organism: Nothofagozyma chilensis; assembly: GCA_030573195.1. Lineage (NCBI taxonomy): Eukaryota > Fungi > Ascomycota > Pichiomycetes > Serinales > Cephaloascaceae > Nothofagozyma > Nothofagozyma chilensis. Next base: position 278,853 of record JAJMCV010000129.1, read on the forward strand.
ACACTCAGACAATATACATCATATATCTAGATGAAGATAATAAATAAACAGAATAAATGACCCAAGATAATAACTCCTATTATCGTAACCTTGAAATTGAGTTTCTATAATTTGATTGAGATCGTTAGAATTTTTCGACTTTTCGTGCTCAAGCCTTGACGCTTCTCAAGCCAGCGTTGGATCTGAATATAGCATCACCTTCAGCATAACCTCTACCGACACCGAAACCAACACCTAACCACACTGGGAAGGCTCTTCTCTTGAACAATAAGATGGAGGCGACGACACCACCACCGAATCCTAAACCGGCTTTGACCAATGTGTTGGACAACACGACATCCCACTGAAATGTTAATACTTGTGTAGGTGTTTTATATTGCGATACATACTTTATCATTTAAGATGTTTTGAGATGGGGTAACGATTTGGGTTTGAGTTTCGGACATTTCCTGGATGTTAGTATTTTATAGATAATTGGGTGAACTGTGGACGAATGAGCTAATTAGATGACTATTGGATGAAATGATTGGATGAGAAGTGAATGAAGAAACATGAAGAAACATGAACTAATTGAGTGAACTAATTGAATCAACTAATTGAATGAGCTAATTCAATTGTTCGACAATACAATCGTATACACGCGTTAATTGGAAATATTGGACCCATCCAATAAATCTCCTCCTTATACTGCTACAATTCATCTCCCATTACAATTCTAATCTTCCCCTCTCCTGTCTCTCTCTCAACCATCACGATGTCGTCCATCGAAATCGCCCAATTCCACCACAATTCCCGTTCAAACAAAACAATTGCCGAAATCAAATCTCGCAATATTCACCTACTTCTTAACAAATTACCCACTTTAAAACGTAATGCTCACGGTCTTTTATTGTGTCAGAAGAACCCATCAATTAGTTGTACCGGTGAAAAATTCCATATAATTTGGTTGGTCGGATTCCATAGTGCGACATAAATCGGCGGAGTAGGTGGCAGTTATGCCGTGGAGTTCACTTGTATTCAACAAGACGAAGTGGGGGTCAATGAGAGATGTTAATGGTGGAAATGATTTCAAATGGAAATCAATGGAATAATTTCTTTTTTTTTCTCATTAATATTGAGACTCGAGCCGGAATTATGGCTGTCTTTCTCCACTCCGAAGTGCGCAAACCAATCTTGTTGCGTAATATGTATTATTGGGAGATAGAGGGGATATTCACAGATACGATAATTAATATGGAGTTTGAATTGATTTATGATGAGTTATGTGTTTTTTAAAAAAAGGAGAAAAAAAGTAGAGAAAAAAATCATTTTTCGTCGAACTGTACTTTCTCTAAACATTGAAGATTAAGTAGTGGAGAGATAACCATTTCTAGATTCTAGATTACTAGATCACGGCAATATACAAGATAAGGCTTCACCGTACAGCACACACAGTACAACATAATACTACATACACAGTACAACACACACTACAGTCAACAACACTCTACAGTCTACAACACACTACTACAACACACTCACCACACTACACTCACTACACTCACTACACTCACTACACTCACTACACTCACCACACTCACCACACTCACCACACTACACTCACCACACCACACTACACACCACACTCCATGTAAATGCATTTATTAACCCCCCTTTCTTTGCGTTTCAAACAGCTCCCAGAACCCATTGATGATCTTGAGCACCAAATCAGCAGCCCCCGAGTTCGAATCTAATAATTCGATGCTTTTCTCCTTATATGGGTCGTTCACCTTGATTTCGTTCAACACTATAATCGACTTGCCCTCCCAACTCACATTGGGCAACGTCTTGTACAACTTGTTGAAGATTTCCTGTCCCATATACGAGACTTTTGGATTTATGGTTCTTATATCGTGTTGGTGCTTTTCGATGCATTTGACCAACTTGTGTTGTATAGCCTCGGTGGAAACGGCCGAGATCTTGGGCGAGATCTTGTTGTAATTGGAGAGCGACTTCTTTGACTTGATGGACTTGACAGAGGTCAATAATTGGAGGTTTTTGATAAAACTGGTTTTGATTATTCTATAATTTATTTGCTGTTGTGAGATGTTCTGTTTAAACGTGTTGCTCTGTGTTTGTAGCGTGATCAATTGCAGCCCAGGACAATAGCTGTAGATGGTTCCGGTAACGTTTTCATCGGATATTGTGGTGATCTTGATCCTCAAACCTAATGATTGTTCTAAATTAATCATTTTTATTTGCCATTAACTAAAAAAAAAACAATATCACTCCCATTAACTTCATCTAGACCCTCGTATCTATCCCTCTTGTCAAGGGTTTGGCACATTCTCCCCAGACCATTAGTGGGGGCTCGAAGTTTTCCCAGCGACGGATCGACACGACCGGTACACACACGCAGATCTAATGACAATACAAGATGAGGCCAACTTATTGAAAAGACACAGAGGGAAAATCAGCCAAATTCGGGAATAAATGCAGCGAAATGGAGCCGGAATCTCATGGTGAACATCGAGATCACATCTTTTACAACAAGCCGCCACTCAGCCCCAAGACCTTGAATCATGCACGTAGCATCGATCATTTGAGTGATGAATTACTTCAACTCAAGACCAAGACAGACATGGCGTTGGAGTTTGATTTCGACGAGCTCAAGTTGAGTCCCACCCATCATTCAATAACCCACAATTTAATTGACCATCAACAACAGCAACAGACACACATTCCCGCACCCGAGGGCGTGGTGATAGACGACGAGGAGGAGGAGTCGAACGACATCGACAAGTTGGAAGACCAATTCATAGACCATAATAACGGGCCCACAACCGACAATTCTATAGAACCAGATGAATTCCAGCGAAGTTTGGACGAAAGAGCCTCCCAATTGGCCCATGACTCGTTCCAGGCCATACCCAAAAGACCGTTGAAACCGGTGTTGGACTTCCAATATAACGATTATCAGAGTCTAGTGATCGAACTCAACGAATGGTTTGTGAATAATGACTTGAAGATGTTGAATTTGCGAAAATTTGGTCTCGATTGCTCCGCCAGTTTGAAGGAACTTCGAGTGGTCTTGTCAAAATCCCCTTTCAACGATAATGCCATAAATGACCTCTTATATCTAGTATTTGGGAATTATAACGATTGTAACGACATTCCCAGCCAATTGGAATCTATCGTGGAAAATAGCAAGATGATCTTCGAATCCGGTTTGCTATCAATTGTCTTGAGGAATATAGGCATCTATAGCCAGATGGAGAGGGGTCTTGATTCGAGGGAATCGTTCTATTTATGGAAAAACTTGACAATTGTGTATTTCATGACAAATGTCTTCCTACAAGAGCCTGATAATGCAGAGAAGGAAGATTTTATCCGCCAATTGACCGAATTTGATCTATTATCGTTATTGGTTAAATTCGTAGAAGAATGGAGATGGCACCCCAAGAAAGACATGAAAATACGTAGTATTCTCCTTGTTGTCTGGAAATTGATTTTGCTTGAAATGGGAGATTCCAGCGAATTGATGAAAACTAAAGACTTTCTCAGTGAAAAGTTCCATGTTGCTAAAAATGATGATCCTAGCGAACTCTTTGTTACACCTTTAGATTACCATGTTTTCCAAGAAGACTTGACTTCGAGATATCCCAGTTTTTATGAAACCATAAAGAAACAAAGAGAAAGCAAACCAACCGACGATTCTGCCAATTATCTAGATAATTCCAACTCTTTATCTAACTTGATTGATATTCCAAGACCATTGAAAACCCAATTATCCAACAACCAATTGCCGACACCCACCATTCATTTGGCTACACCTGCTCCATCTCCTCCATCTACACCCATCGGCAACGGAAATGGTGGGGTCAATAACGGAAAATTGAAGAAGCTGTTTCAATTAAATCAAAGTTATCCATTTATTTATCCAATTGACGATCCACAGAAAATCTCGCACTCTGATCAAGTGCCCTTCGCAATCAAGGAAGCCAACGACCTCATTTCAGATCGAATTTATAGAAAATTGGGTGATTTACAACTTTATGAGATGAAACAGGACTTTATGAAACAGGAGAGAGGGTGGATTAATAATATTAACGAAGATAATTTAATTGAAAAATACGAACATGATGAGTCCACAATCAAGGAGTTCCCAGAATATACCAAACAGATCAGAGCGTTGATGAGAGTGGAATCTTTCTATAGAAAGAATTTATCAAAATTGAACTCGTTCATGTTCGTATTGGTTCAGATCATCAAATCAAATTACATAGAATTCGACTTGAATCTACCCGAACCATTGACTGAGATACATAAACTTCAATTAGAGATAATTGCTACCAAGGAAGTCACCTTGAAAGCGTCATCATCAATCATGAATCTATTACTCAGTTGGTTTAAGAAGTCACATATCTTGAAATATGTTTATTTGACTACATTGATATTTGATCATAACTATTTCGAAGTTGTATTAGAGTTCATAAAGAACCAAAATTACAACAACATGGATAAATTGTTAAATCCCACAATCCGAATTCCTGAGTTCCAATTCTTTAATAGATGTTTGAATGTGCTGAAAAAGGACATGGAGCCAATTAAGCTACTCAACACCACCAATTACGATAGTATCTATAATGAGCAAGTCATCGAGGATTTCAATTGGAGATATTGTTTCATCTTGTACAATTTGTTGACGGTGATGGAAAAGGTGATTTTGAATAATACGCAACGAATCATCACTCTCTGCGAGAAGAAACCCAGCGATTTGATAAGAAATTTGATCGAGAAATACGAAAACCAAGTGTTATACAAGCCAATTTTGAAGGTGTTAAAGAAAATCATACCGTATCAAGGACGGAAGTGGAAATCTAATAATATGAACCTTATCAGTCTCATATACTTGCAATTGAAGTTGAATTTGAAAGATCATTGGTTGAGCGGGAAGGATATTGAAGGAGAATTGAGGGATTCTTATGGTCAAGAAATCGCAATCCGGGCCATATTACAATATTACAATGTGAAATATTACAAGTTCGAGATGGTCAACATGGGATATGAGTTAATTAAAACAGATTTCTTTAGTAGAGAAATGGATAATCTAAGTAATTGGGAAAATCAATAAAAGGGGAGGTAATCATGCCAATTGTAGAGTATAGTATTACACTTCTTATATATTAACTTCTACACTTCTTATATATTAGCTTATATATTAACTTCCCGTATATTAACTTCCCATATATTAACTTATATATTAACTTCCTAAATAGGAAATATATGACAACTGCACAATATCCATTCCTCCTCCGGGTAACTGGTTGGCGGACGTGGAAAAATTTCCAGCAATAGATAATCAATAAAATGACAAGACTCTAACCACAAGAAGACATCTATTCGTAAATAAGATAAGAAAAATGGTTAAATTAACTCAAATTGACGACGAAACTGCCCAAATCATCGAAGAACAACAACAAGCCGAAAAGGCGCCAGTTGTCAACGATGAAGATTACACTGACACCTCCGATTCCGAGTCTGAGGACGAAGACGACGTTGACTTAGAAAACGAAACCATATATGACAGAATTGTGGCCTTAAAGGACATAATTCCACCAAGCCAAAGAGAGCTCCTCAGTTCCGCCTCCTCTAGCTTGATCAGCACCGTCCAATCCGGTATAAGTAAGACCGGTGGCTTATTATGGATTGTCACCACCTCTGCTCTTTTATTGGGTGTTCCGTTATCGTTGTCCATCTTGGCCGAAAGTCAATTGATTGAGATGGAAAAGGAAATGAAATTACAACAATCTGCCCAAGATGTGTTAGCTCCAGGCTCCGAGGGTGCTTTCCAAACTGCTGAAACCACTGTTTAATTATGATTTATTGTAAGGGAAGAGACGCGAAGATATGATGATGCTTGTAAATAAAGTACGTTTATGAAATGAAGGAAATGTTGCTTAAAGGTGTATTTAACTCTACAAGAAACAAACCGTATCAGATTACTATTTTGATCTATGAAACGTGATTTCACCACATGAGATCTATCCCAAGTCTATCTATATGATCTCTATGATGTGTTCTCTTCAAATCCCCATGCTTCCTTTTCAAGCCTTCTTGTGCTTGATACTTAAGGCATAAATGTCCAAATAAGTTGTGATTTCATAGATAATCTCCGTGACAAACATTCCATGAATACCCACCGTGAGACCGAAGCCGGCCCATGCAATCGCACCGGTGATGGCTTCCAATTCAAAGCCATAAACCAATTGTAAGGCCTTGATCAAGAAGATCTGAAGCGACGGAATGAACATTGGCGCATTGACCATTGGGAACTCTTGAATAGTCAAATGAGCAAGAATGATTCTTCCCACACAGAATGCAATGGTCAAACCAATAGATAACATAACTGGTAGACAATATTCGTTCAACATGATGGGATTGATCAAAAATAGGGCCACAATTGAAACATAATAATTAATAAATGGAAGCAAACCTTTAACGGATTCCGACTTCTTGGCTGGTTGGTCCTTATAAGCCTTATCAACGTTGGCCTTTGCACTATGAATGTTGAAATAGATAGAAGGAAGACCCAAGATTATGTATACAATACTGGCATCAATAGGATATTCGCCAGAGAAGCCGAACGAAGACAAGTCCAAGGTGTAGAACACGGTAGTCCACATTTCAGGGCCAATAATACCAGTGAGCAAATAGACAAACACAATCATCAAGATTCCCTCCACTGGGCCACTGAATTTAGAAAGAAAGAGAATATGGGTGTGATATTCCTCCCAAGTGGATATGTAGAAGTTGAAGACCGTACCAAATTGACTAATGATGAGCATCCAACCGTAGCCCATCTGAGTGACTGAGGCGAAGATAACGACTGCCAAAGTGGTATTCAAGGCATCAATACAATGGTCGAACAATTCGCCCAAAGGGCCCGATTGCTGCGTTCTTCTGGCATGGGCACCATCACAACCATCGAAGGTCTGGTACATGAACAAGCCAAAGGCATACGAGAAATAGACCCATCTGGGGGACGGAGAATTGAGATATGGGTCGAAATAGAACACGGTCAACAAATTAGCGATGATGAAGACGAATCCCAACAAAGTGATGACATTTGGACTGAACGTTAGTGGGAACGCGATATCCCAAAAAACAAAAACACTTACGCCATGGACATCGGAAAGATCAAAACAAAGTTACTCCACCATTTCTTCAAGATAAGCTTCGACACCACGGAATGGTCCTCGGATTGATATTTGTACAATTTCAAGTTTGCCAACTTTTCGCTCGGAATAAAAATCCCCATCTTTGTTATGCGGCCAAATCTAACTACAATTCTACCACCGATACACTGCAACACCTATACATTTTCCATCACAGGGTTTCTGTAGCAGTACAAGAAGTTTTCACGTGTGGTATTGGCACTGGGACTTGGCAGTTCCATGTGACAAAGGGCGTGTGAAGGATATTTGTTGGGGAAGAGGAGGATTAGCTGTTGGAGAGAATAGTCTTATTAGTGTTTATTCGTGTTTATTAGTATGTTTATTAAAATGATGCTTGATGAGTTCTGATATTCTGTTTGAGGTTTTTCTAGAAAAAAGAAATCTTGAAAATTTGGTGCTAAAGTTGTAAATTTGCACCCTACCATCTAATTCAATTCTACAAATATCCCAATTACATTATATTAAACACATTATTTACACGACGAAAGCATCTGCGAAATAACCCCCAATAATTGCTCGTTTTCGCACGCAGCAGCCACTCTTTCCTTGTCGTTCAATTGCTTATTGACCTGGTTTTCCGATTGATGACTGCCTTCCTTCAACAAAATCGTGATTCTGAATCTGGGGGGAAGACATCTTTCCAATCTGACTCTGATTCCGAGCCCAATCAACGTGGCCAAGGAACAATGTGTGATGGTGGGCGTGATGTGGATGATGACCTCCGACATCACATTCTTATCGCCATTATCGATAACCTTGATGTCATGTAAATTAACCACCGCCAATTGGCCCAAGGTCAACGGATGTTCTGGGTCAGAGATATGAGCTATCAAGTCAAAGATCTCTTGTGAGTCTATGAGTTCGTCGTGTTCCTCTTCATCGGAGTCCGATTCCGAAACAGAATCGTATTTCAAGTCGCGATTATAGTTGTCCAGTAACGATAAAGACAACAAATCATTCAATATGGAATTATCTTTGGTTATGGAGGCGGCATTGGTGTGTCTTGTAGGCAAGGAGCTAATGTCCAAGATAGTTGGATTTGCGTTGATTGGGTCGGCCATTTTCTTTCCTTATATATAAGCAACCAATATGATCGACGGAGATTACTTTTTATCAGTTTTATTCCTCTTATCGGCTCTCCCATCAGCTATTAATCATCATCATGGTCAGCTGATAAGATGTCGGTTTGGACGATCGATACCCACACGACATGGTTCACACACACAATCAAAGAAGTATAGCAAAAAGTTGAAACACAATAGCTCCAGTTAAGCGGAAAAATAGCCAATTGAACATTCCGATGGAATATTATGATTGTGAATATACCGCGATTCTCGCGCCTTTGCTACATGTGCAAGGTTTAACCAACGATCATGCAATTATCGATGATATCTATGTGGAGAAGGAAGTGATCAAGAGGACACAACCAATTATCAATAATGCTATTTCAAGCGATATCATCTCCATTATCGATAAATATAACGTCAAATACCACAAATGGGACAATTCAATTATCAAGAATCGCACCAGTTCCATCAAATATCTCATTGATTATGCCAATTCCAACCATCATGTTCCCGGAGACCAGAAACCATCTCCCATAGGATTATCCAGTGCCAATTCCGCCATATATCCCGATAAGATGCTCACATCCGATTGGATCCATAAATATACGGAGTTGATTCCGTCGGCCTTTCTCTCCTTTTATGAAATTAACGGCGATTTAAACGATCCTCAAGACATCAATAATGCTGATTTCCTCTTAATTAACGAGATTAATGAAACGAAACAGCAATTCATCGCAAGAAATATAAAACATGTGGCTTGTATTACCTGTTCGAGATCAACTATCTTTAACCCGGATCTAGAATTGAGAATCTCCAACATTCGCAAACAGACTGGTCTTACCAACAAACAGCTTTTCTTCACTCCATCTTCGACATTCAAGGAGATCGAGATCAGCATAGATTCCATTTTGATTTCGATCCATTCTGCCTGTTTGGAATTTTATAACCAATTGTCGAAAAAAATCAAGAAACGCTCGAAATCAAAACAATATGAAGAGGGTCTTGATCTGACCGTGATCGATATAAGAGCAAATATCAAGCTATCGTTCTTGGCGGAATTTAAAAACCAACCTGATTTTACTATCAAGCAATACGAACACACATACGAAATATTAATGAATTACATCAGAACTGTTGACATCAAATCCTCAAGTTGGCAATCCATTAGAACTCTATTAGACATGGTAGCTTTCCACATAGTGAGATTATACATTTCAATCGAGTTCCCTAACATAGCTTACCGAAAATTCGATATCCACATCCAAAATATAATTGAAGCCTTAAAGTCCAATGACATTCGTCCTTCTTCTTACCCGGTTGTTACGTGGTTAAGCATCCAATTTCAATGGCTAGGGGAATTAATTAAAGTAGTCCCAAGCTCCATAATCGATTTCAATAAGTCATTAAGCAGCGATATAGGTGGGTTAAGCAACTTGAGCATGCCGCAACCAGGCTATATATTCATGAGAGCTGTGTCCTTGTTGAGACGTCGAACTAACATTCTGAAAGAAGAAGAAGAAGAAGAAGAAGAAGAGAATCATTTGTTGTCCAAATTTGTATCGTTGAAAATTAACGATAAGGATGATGGATTGATTATTAAATTATTGAATGAATGCATTGAAGGTTTTAAATTGAGCAATAAGTCCGTATTTACTCGTTCAATTGGCTTCATATGTTTTCAAATTGGTGAGGAATTGTATGCCAGAAATGAAAGATTGGAGTCAATTGAATGGTTTAAAAGAAGTTTAGCATTATTAGAACAAGACAAATGGCCATATATTCTAAGCTATATATACTATAGATTGTTTGCTTGTATTTCAGAAGACACCCAAGAGAAATATCAATACTTACTCAAGCTATGTTCTTTGGAAAAAAATGAGAAACTTGCACCAACTCTCGAGTTAAATCTTGCCCAAGATGTTGAAGTTAACTATAACTTCTTTAAACATGAGGTGTTCTTCGAGAAGTCAAACAACTCATTGAATACAGAGAATCGTTTACAGATTTCATTAACCAGTATGTTAAAAAGTTACTTGGATTCTGAGTTGACAATAGTCGATGAAATTGTTATAGAATTTGAAGGCTCATTCCAACCAATTAAGTTGGTGCATAATGATTCTGATAGCCACGTATTGAATATCGTCACTTTAGAAAATTCCGGGGACTTTTTGACTGGTGAATTGAATCTAGGATTCTCATTGCAGGACCCGAAAAAGGTAATTCAGGTAGCAATGACACCAACCAGAATAGGGGAGCATTCTATCAAATCGATTATTTTGTCAGGTCATATAAGCAAACTTAAGTTCAAGACCGAGTTACCAATTGTTCATAAATCTCTATCCAACAAATACCTATGGTACAACGATTCTTCCTCAAACCGATTAATTAAAAATGATCATCCAACATTGATCGAGATACAACCCAGACATCCAAATACCAAGATCAAAGTTCCCCCAATGAAAAGTTGTATGATGGGAGAGAAGTTCCCATTAACCATCACGATTGATAATGGTGACTACGAGCCTATTGGAGTGTATCTCGACGTGGTAATAATGATTGATGACCAATCCTTAGAATACCAATGGCTAGATAAAGAAAAGAAAATTGAGGTTTTAGAGCCACATACGGATATTAATCGGACAGTAGTTTTTGATATTCCCAAGGAAGCTGGCGACAAAAAGAGCCTATTCATTGAAATCAAGACAATATACTACGTTAATAACGATCTAAATGTTCCTGTCAAGGATAATCTTGCTTTGAACATCCCAATAATCAAACCCTTCGAGTTCCATTTGTCAGTATTACCAAGATTAAGGGATGGTGATTTATCCAGTCCCTTTCTACAGGAAACAATAGCCACTCCAACGAGATTATGGTTGAGTAATATCTCGTTGCATTATCATGGCGTGGAAGAAGTTCTTCAAATAACGGATGTGAAGTACCAGATCTCCACCAATAACAAGGAATTAGAGGCTGCCTTAACGAATGAAGAGATACATGATTCCGTTATTCTGCTATTGCCAAACTCCGATGAAATATTTGGTCAGTTGTTTACTACAAGAGCCATTAGTTCCCATTCAATCAGACATATTCCGTTGGAAATTGGGCTAAGCTTCAATTGGGCCAGATCTAATTCCAGTCAAATAAACAAATACGTTTCATCTGTGTGGAAGATCCAATTGCCTATAACTGACCCTAGATTATTAGTAAGTTATGAACGCAAACCTAATAGGCTCGAATTGAAATATATCATTGAGAATCCGACATTGAGAGTATTCTCGTTTTCTGCCACTTTGGCCGAATGCGATTATGTTGTAACAGGAACTAAGAGCCAGAGTTTCAGCGTGTTGCCCTTCACACGACAAGAGGTGCTATTTGACGTGAAAATGGATGATGATATGGATAAGAAGTCAATTAGATTGCCGATCTTACGGGTGTTTGACGTGAACTACAAAGTTCATTTACCGGGGTTGAGTATAGATGAGAAAATAAGCATAGATGGAAGTGAATTGGTAGTTAGATTAAGGTGATGATAGACAATAATAGATTGAAATTTGCAGCGATTTTATGAGATATTGGAGAAGTAGCTTCACGACAAGTGACGACCCGCGTATATCTCAGCACATGCGATGGCCAAAACATAGAAGCGAGAATAAGTGTGATGAAAGATAAGATGAGGTAGTGATCCAATAGGGAACCGATTGAGTATGCTCTCCAGTTTAGTCAGAAGAAATACAATTAGATTATCTTCAATCAATTCAATTAGATTCGGCAATTCAAATTTATATTCCAGTCGTAATATGTCTACTACCATTGAAAGAATAACTCCAGGTAAGTAATATCGGCGATTATATTCGTTGATTGATTTGCAAGTTTCATCGCTAACACTCAGGTGACGGTGTTACCTTCCCAGCTGTCGGCGATATGGTGACCATTCATTATGAAGGTACCTTAGAAAACGGTAAGAAGTTCGATTCATCCAGAGACAGAGGCAAGCCATTCCAATGCTACATCGGTGTCGGTCAGGTCATCAAGGGTTGGGATACTTCGATCCCAAAGTTATCCAAGGGTGAAAGAGCCAAGTTGATCATCCCAGGCCACGAAGCCTACGGTGACAGAGGATTCCCTGGTTTAATTCCAGCCAACGCCACTTTACACTTCGATGTGGAGTTATTAGCTGTCAACGGCAAATAAGAGTTACTTCTGTAGTTAATTCATGCATGTTAATATACATCTGAAATGTAGATCTTGGATTGGTACTAATTTGGAGTACCAAGCCAATAACCACAATATCAACGATCAGTCCTATTTGGGAAGTCTACATCAGATGACTGTCACACATTCTAGACCCATGCATTGGCTGCGAACATAGGCCGACAACCAAGAGGGTGGAATCGACAAATGCAATTGCCACACTAATCCTTCCCTTCAAGCGTCGCCTCGTCCCCCATCCCTGGCGACCAGCCGCTGACCGGACCCTGGTGCACACACATTGATGACGTTGCCTAACATTAGATTTAGCAGCAGGTTGCGTAAATCCACACAAAATGTCTCGCCAATGTAATTGCCAGTGGCCGGAAACGGCCGTCTAGGCCCAACTCTAAACGGACCCACATATGTGACTCCCACTTGTGCCATTATTACCCCATCTGATACGATGCTGTTGGGTATACTGCTGCATGGGCGAAACATGTTGAGTCTGGCACGAACATCGCTTAAGTAATCCGCCGTTGGGTATATAAAAGGCCCATCACGGCTATAAAAACGAATTACGAGTGGAAAATTTGACTTTTAGATTGATACACTTGTTAATTCGCTACCCAGTAAAATGTCTTCCACCCAAATTGAAAAAATTTCTCCAGGTAGGTATCGCCGGTTACGCTCTTTGCACAGGGTCCTTCTACTAACACATTAGGTGACGGTGTTACCTTTGCCAAGGAAGGTGACACTGTCACTATCCATTACACTGGTACCTTACAAGACGGAACCAAGTTCGACTCCTCCAGAGACAGAGGTTCCCCATTCACCACCCAAATTGGTGTCGGTAGAGTCATCAAGGGCTGGGACAGCAGCATCCCAAAGTTATCCAAGGGTGAAAGAGCCAAGTTGATCATCCCAGGCCACGAAGCTTACGGTGAAAGAGGTTTCCCAGGTGTCATTCCTCCAAACGCCACCTTAGTCTTCGATGTCGAATTACTCGACATCAACTAAGTCAATCGATGAAAATTGTCTCCATGCATCGCTGTAGGTTGTAAGCCCTGTCTACAGGACATCAATGTTCTTTTATATTAACATTATATACATAGTCATAAAAAAATAAACAAGACAGCAGAACTTTTTTCATTACTTGTTTCTCCCTAATCACCGAGCTTTGCCTTAAAAACCTTGGGCAGCAGCCATGACTTCTCTAACCTTGGCACTCAAGATTGGGTCTTGTTTGATTCTCAATTGCATCTTGGAGGCTTCAGCAAAACTGGTGGCTTGGACCTTTTCTTCGTAAGATCTAGCCAAATCGACACTTTCTTCGAATAACTTGATGGCTTCTTCTGGTTCGTCCTTTTGTAATTTGATTTGAGCCAAGGAAATTCTAGCGATTTCAGACTTTGGATCTAATTTGACGGCCTTGATCAAATATTCTTCAGCTTCGTTTAATCTGGTCAAATCCTCTCTGGAGATGATGGAAGCCTTGTTGATCAAAGGAATAGCACCAACTGAGAAAGTTGGCAAGAGTTCTTGTAATCTGGCAGCAGTGTCGAATTGCTTAATGGCACCAGCAATATCACCCTTGTCGGCTAATATTTCACCGTAATAGTTTGGAATTTCAGGAGAAGTTGGGAACTTGGACTTGGCTTGGCTGAATTTCTCATCAGCATCGCTGACGTTACCATTCTTGTAACTGATACAAGCCAATTGGATGTAAGCATAAACATTACCTGGGTTTAAGTCTCTGGCCCTTTCGAAGTTCTTTTCACCATTGACCAAATCACCGGTAAGGTAGTACATTTGACCCAAATGGTAGTAAATATCTGGACATTCGGAGTCCATTTGAATGGCCTTGTCGAAATAAGTAGTGGCCTCTTCGATAGCACCTCTATCAGCACACAATAAGGCCAAATAGATGTAAGTCTTGGCTCTTGGTTGCAAAGCGACAGCCTTTTCGATGTCACTGATGGCTTCCAATGGGGAGTTCTTTAAGAAATGGAAAGCAGAAGAGTATTCCAAGGCAATAGTAGCGATCTCAGCCTCTGGAGAAGAACTGGTTAAAGATTCGACGTTGAAGGCCTTGACGGATTGGTTGAAGAAAGAGTCGGCCAATTCGTAAGAATCAGCAGTGTTGGCATTCAAGTTCTTTAAACCTTCGTACAAGAACTTGGCACCAGAGCCTTCTTCGGAGTTTTCGTTACAGTTGGCAAATTCGGTTTCTTCTCTGAAGGCACCGAAGAAGGAACAGATGGAGGAGGCGGATGGCAATTCAGGCTTCAAGTTCTCCAACTTCTTGTTGACAATCTTGATTGAATGTTTTCTCAACACTCTTTCCAAGGCCGGTTCCAAAGACTTGTTGGAGAAGCCGCCGTAGATGGTCAAGGCAGTCAAATCAAACATGGCGTCGGTGAAACGTTCCACCTTTTCGTACGAGGTTGCTCTTCTGATCAAACATTTGGTGTAATCCGGCTTCAAGTTGATGGCCTCGGTGGTGTCTTTGATGACGTTTTCGTGGTCGTCCAAGGAGGCATAACATGCGGATCTGTTGGAGTAATAGACCGGGTCCTTCTTGATTCTCAAGGCGGAGGAATATAATTCGATGGCCTTTTCGTAATTCTTGTTCTTGAATTGCTGGTTCCCGTCCTCCTTCAAGGCATTACCCCAGAGATCCTTTTCTTCGGCGGATAACTTCTCGACGTCTTCGTCGGTGAAACTTGCAACTCCATCAACAGTCGGATAGATCTTATCGTTGGATACGACACCAGTCTCGGCAACGACGTCCTGTTTGGCGGTCTTGGTGGAGGTCTTCTTCTTCTTGTTCTTCTTCTTTTTCTTGGAGCCGTCGACAGTCGAATCGTTGACAGGAACCTCAGAAAGTTGGTTGACATAGACATAAGTACCAGCTGCCGAAAGGGCAACCAAGGTAGTTAAGGCAATTGCCGTCTTATTTTTGGCTATAAAACTGGCGGTTTTATCCCAGACATTGGAGGATGACATGTTATTTTTTTTAAATATATGTAATCACACGTATATATACATATAAATAACAATGGTCAATTGATATATATACAAGAACTAAACGGTTATTTGTTGGGATTTCGCGTCAATTGGTTGATCTTTGGGTGGTTGATTATTCAAAATTTTCAACTTTTGCCATAATTTCGGCATAACTGCGCTGGAGTGGTGGATGGCTATGCTTCGATCGGTAAATGCACGGGCGGCCCTTTCTTCAGTGTCAAGCTGCAAAGAGACGGGCTGCATTCCCTCCACAGTTTGTCTATCATCAATAAAAGTTACCAACTGCGACGAATAACTCTCGAACCAAACGAACAGGTCGAGTCATCTGGAGAAGCAAAGTCGAACTTATTGCCACACCGACGTGGCCAAACACCCCCAATTATATTTATTCTGCTATCATCATAGGCTGACCGTTCAACCAATCAGTGGTTATCATGCCCTTACCCACCCACACTTCCTTGCAAATATCCAACTTGGTGCATCTGGAAAATCTCCAGGAACAGTCGAATTTGGAGTCGGATCCCGATTGGATCCCGCCGGATAATTCCAATGTGATCGAGGAGGAGGAGGAGGAGGACGATGACAATGATGTGGAAGACCCCACCTCTGCTCCGCGAAATTACCTCTTCCATGAAAATATATATAATTTGAACGACATCATGTTCGGGGTCCATGAGACGGAAGAGGACCGTCAACCGCGAGATGCTTCGAATTCGTCGAGTGAATCCATTTCCGATAACGAGGAAGATCTCTTATTGGCGCCTCCACGAACAACAACCACGTCAACTGACCCAAACAACCCGCCACTCAGTACCACTCGCTTCCTCCCCCCACCGCCTCCTGGAAGTAGAACCTTCCGTATACCGGATCCCTCGTCTGCCATTCCCATGATGAGAAGCGAGCAATACATGTTGACTCGTCCAGAACACGGCATTCATTACAATTTCGGTCCCTTTGGCTCAGATCACACCAATTCAAACGAGCCCGAAAACCTGCCATATGCATATGGTGAGGAAATAGAGATCCTGCCCAATCTCATCAGAGGACCCACCAACAGAGACTCCAGAATCATTGGCACCACGAGACAGAGAAGAAGGGGCTTAAGCAGAAGAAACGAGAATCGGGTCATAATACCCTCCATAAGTCGGGACATCTTGACTAGGGCCGAGAATGCAATTCATAGACACGATTATTTGACCTCGAATTACTCCAACGACTCGGTTGATTCGTCCAGACTGCATTCAAACCTCTCCAGTTTGATCAATAATGTATCCAGATTGTCTACGACACGCGGCCTAAGGGAGAATTATGAGGGTCGTAGATTCAGAATGAACGAGAATAATGTGGACGACACAGAGACCACTATATCGTTGAAAACCAGTTTCTTCCGTCTTCATCACGGCCATGAGATGATATGTAAGCCTAATTTTCATATCATTATAAAGAAATTGAACGAATTTTTGAGGAAACGACAACAACAGGGCCATTTGTATGATAGCACCATTAATCATAAAAGCGTGAATCCGTTGAAACGTTCCTATGACGAGAGTTTCACAGAGTTGGAAGCTGATATCTACAAGTTTCAACTAACAAGAGTCATCCAAAATAGTTTTTTAAGATCATCGGCCAAATTCATCAGCAATCCGGCACCCGCTACTGATTACCCAATAACGATGAATTTCAATTATGTGAGTTATGAGAATAATCTCATCATCGGCAGTCTATCAGCGAAGACTGCCGAATCTTTGACGCTATTCATGTACAATCTAACGCAATACAACTTCAAGTGTCAGAGCTCCAATAGAATCTCGTTTATTGGGGAATTTATAAATTTTGAGCAAAATGACTTGAGATATGTTGGAAATTCGCCGACATTGGAAACAAACAAGTTGATAACCATTAATCTCCAGCGACAATTCAATAAATGGTTATCATTGAAACCGTTCCATAACTTGAAGTTGAACGATTTCATGAGCATATTGATATGTCCCAAGTGTATTTTGCATTTGCAGGAGAAATATGTTTTGTTTATCTTGAACATGAATGATATCAAATTATTGTGTGTTTTGGATCGGTCCAGTGGAGAGTTGGAGTTCATCAACGGTAATATCACGGGAAGTGAGGACGATTATTGCAGGGATAGGGGAAAGGTGGTATTTTGTAAGCCAGGGAAAGTGTTTACGAATAGTTGTTACGAGTTTAGTTAGTGTTTTTTTTAAATGTGTGGAAATGTGGATGGATTGGGATAATTAGAGAGGATTTAAAATGATCAATGTAGACTACAAATTTCAGCTCATATCTCATCATTTCAAATTATATACATGTGATCACCAAGCATCACCGTTGATTCTATCTAGTCTACGTTGTTTCAACCATTCCTTCTTACATTCTCTGTAGGCCTGGAAGTATTCGGAACAAACTTGCTTATTATCGTAATTTTGTTCGATACATCTGATAGACATTTTGGAGCTTTCGGCACATGGGTCGTAGAACTTCGAAGGTTCCTTTCTAGAAAACGTTAACAAGATCATTTCTCATATATTCTACATCTACTTACGCTGCGAAGTTACGTTTATGGATAGGGTCCAATGGGTTATCTGGGTAGAATTTAAATTTTTCAACACCACCCTTGGTGAAGTCGACCTTTGTCTTGTTAGTCTCGACGACCACTTCTTCCTCTTTATTGGACATTATGATGGTGAAGTTGTATTTAGATAGTTTTCAGGGTGTGGTGATTGCGGTTATAGATGGAGATTGTGGTTGACACGACATTGAAAAAGAAGTGAAAAAAGAATGATAAAATGGGAAAAATAAAAAAATTAAATAAAATTAAATAAAAAATTGCAGCCAAAGTTGAAACTCATCGATTGATCATTCGAGCGGAATAAGCTTAATAATTTAATTGGAGTTTTTTTGGTGATCATTACGGGATAGAGATGTCGGAAATAAATAAAAATATCACCCAACTCCTTGACCCGGGCCAAAATATACCTTGTAGTAGATGCAAGACTAATGTCTCTGTGTTAATATCAAGAAAAGAGAACTTTTGTAAGGATTGTTTCATAAAATTTATAAGGACAAAACAAAGAAAACAGATGCAAGATGAAAAATTCAAGGTGAAATACGGTGCAAATTGCGAGTCTTCTCCTGTTCAGAAGGTGTTACTCACCCTATCATTCGGATCGTCTTCATTAGTTTTGCTTGACGCCATAATATCGGTTCTAAACGAACAATTATCGATGCATAGAGGGAAACAAGGGTTTGAATTGGTGGTTGTAAATTTCAACGAATATCAACTTAACAATATGGCCTACTCAGCGAAGTCAATTCTCGCCAAATTGGGTGAATTCTTGCAACCTGTAAAATTCACGACCAAGGTGTTAAATCTCGATAGTTTCATAGTGGATAAGTCTCTTCTTAAACAGATATCTGTTTCCAATGACTTCAGTTCCTTGGTGAACGATTTCCAGTCTCGGGAGTGCACCTTCAAGGATCTTTTGGATAGATGTGGTAATAAGTCATCGAGAGAGGACATGTTGAACATAATTTACGAGAGAATGGCTTTGAGAACAGCGTTTGTTGAAGGATGCGAAACAATTGTTTTCGGACATTGTATGACCAGATTAGCCAACGAAATCATCGCTCTCACCGTCAAAGGAAGAGGTTCCATAGTTTCTGAGAAGATTAGTGACAGATTTTGCACCTATCAAGAGAAACAATTCAACATCATATATCCATTGAGAGAAGTTTTACAATCTGAAATTGAGCAATATTTGAATTTGAACCATTTGGACCAATTTGTCAATGCAACAAACACACCCAAATCCACCATCACGAAGAATATGACAATCAAGGACTTGATCACGCAATATTTCAACACCTTGGAGGCTACTGGCTACGAATCGGTTGCCTCTACGGTGGTCAAGACTGGAGATAAATTGACTGTTCCAACCAGCAATTCTACTACACATTGTAGAATCTGTCACACAATCCTTCATAAGGACCCAAAAGAATGGTTAAGAACCATTACCGTGAACACAGCCGCGCCATTGACAGAAGAAAGCGAATTGCAATATCTTGAAGAATTCAGAACCGCATTCCCAGAACTGCTCAATCCCGCGGGTTCATCCATAGATTTGTGTTATGGATGCATTGTCACCATCGGGGGAGAAAGAGGGTTTATTTGGCCCGTACAACCTTCAACCACCAAGGAGGGTATCTTAAATGAATATATTCTTACTGATGATGAGGATGATGAAGAGATATAGACTTTTCCATGGCATATTTAAACGAATAATGAAAAATTACAAGAATTCGAAGAAAATCCCATAATTAAAACATTCATAATTCACCGAATAAATACAAGGAGGAATAAATTGGATTATCCCACTTTTATTTAGTTGTAGATTTGACGTCTAGGATCAGCCTCGTACATGAAACGTCGTGGCATGCCCAACACGGCAGTAGGATGGGGATATCTATCATCTGATTAACATCACCATATATTAATTACGACAAAGCCAGCGATAGTGGCGAGTTTTGGTGGAACAAGATGTCGCGTTTCATACCCGAGAACTCCTTGACCGAGGAACAGCTCAAGGAACAAGAATGGAAGGAAAAACAGGAGATATGGAAACATAAGTACCAAGAAGAGCAAAATGAAAGGAAGAGCTTATACGAACAATTACAGGAAAACAAAGGTATGTGAAGACATCACGATGTTCGTGGATCGATATATTAACGTTTCCGTAGCCCGAGAAGAAGCAGAGTTCCAGAATATGGTCAATCAACGCAACTCTTCTCATAAACTCAGCCAGAAAGACGTGGAACATTATACGAAATTAAAGGAAAGAGAGTTGGCGGCAGAAAGGAAACAGAAACTAGAGATCGCAAAGGGATTGGCGGAATACAATCGGTGAGTGTCTTTTTTATTTTGTGTGTCTGGGCTTGATTAACAAAAATAGCAAAACAAGAGAATTGGAGCAACGAACCCCCAACATAAACGTGATTGTGCCGAAAAAACTCACAATTAAACGAAAGGCTGTCAGTCGGCAAGAAGATCTCACCAAAAAAAAGAAAGTGCCGAGTCTTTTCGCTAATACACAGATAATACCAACGCCATCTCCCCCATTAACCGCGGCCACCACAACGAAATCCAAGCAAAAGACCACACAATTGGTTGGTCTAGGTGATTATGCATCTAGTGACGAAGAATAACCTTTTTTGCTGTTTATTATTTATATATCGGTGAATAGATTGACGTTTTATGATTATGAGCCCGTGTAAAAGTCATCGCGGTGGGAATCTTTTGTACGTCGTGCGAAGGATGAAAAGTCGTGCACCGTGTTCAATATCGCACCCAGAATTTTTCAACCGACACCAACCAAAGATCAATGAAAGATATCAGCGATCTATAGTGTGTGGAAGCTCGTTGTGTAATTATTAGAGATTATTAGAGATGTTCTTCAATATCGCAAGATCCTTAATGGGCGGCTCCGCTTCTTTATTGCAACAACCATCTTTGATAATAACAAGAGGCATGCAAAAGACCCACAAAGGTGCTGCCAAGAGATTCTTCTTGATTGATGGAGGTTATGCTAGAGGCCAACCTGGTAGAAGACATGGTAATGCTGGTTGGAGTAAACAAATGTTGAGAAAATTGGACAGAAGAGCCGTTGCAAAGGGAAAGGGTGAGGGTAACCATAAGAATAGATTGAAGAAACTTTTACCATTCTGGTAGATGTATGGGAAATATAAATGCTTGTAAATAAATATCATTGGAGTAAATTGTTGTAGATGCTATGTCTTGTTATATTCTACATGTCCGTTCCTAATACATGTTATTATGCTAAACCAATGTCTTTTTTTGTCAATCCTAATCTATGCTAAGAACAAATACAATGCCTGTTTTAAATGCAAACCGTCTAACTGTCTATTTAAATTCCTTTTCAACCCATTTGTCTCCTTCTCTGACCACTTCTAATGTTGGGAAATAATGGTAATTGGTCTTGATAGATATGGCAAATGGGATTTCATCAAATGAAACTAATCTTAATTTACAATATGTGTTGTCTGGAATACTCTTCACCACACTGACAAATGTATCCAAATCTGGTGTTGGTTGCTCGTTGACATGAGTAATGAAGTTAGCAGTACCAATACCATAATGTCTTGCTGGCGAACCCGGACCCTTGTTAGTACAATAGACTCCACTTGGTAAGTTCTTCATCAATTGTCTGACACCATGGTGAGGAGCTTGCAAAACAGCACCACACCAAAACACAACTTGTGAGGTATTGAAAGAATCGGTAGGAACAGTCTTGATCAAGACGTCCATCTCCTGCTTTCTTCTAATGATCTTGAAGTTCAATTCTTCGGCTTCGTACATACATGTCAAATCTCTAATTCTGTTGACTGGTTGGCCGTCAACGGAGAGGATGATATCACCAGGTAACAACGGAGTCTTGGATTGATTTGGAGCGGGATAACTGACTCTTGTAACACTCAAGAATTGAATTTTGTCATCAGAGATGGATTCCATCTTAGAGATCCAATCTTCTGGAACACCTCTAACTCTGGCTTGTAAAACGGGGATGGCACAGAATTCAGAATCGACGATTCTAACTTCTGGATTTTCTCCATTTTGAAGCTTCTTGATAATCGAAGTAATCTCAGTGATGTCCACAGCCATTTTATAAATGTTTTCTGCTTCATTGGATCTTTCACCAAGATAAGCCAACCAAATGGCTCTGATAGTCCCGTCTTTGTCGGTCAAAACACCACTGCCACATTGCGAGGAAACATTGGTGTCAATTTGAATTGCCTCTATGTTAGTAGCTCTGTAACGCAATGCTAAAGGACCAGATGGAATGTTTGTGGAAGAGATATCACTGACTTTAGTTTCAGCGGTGACAATTCTCAAGTTGAAGTTATAACCAATAAAGATCGCTTTATCACCTCTCTTCAATGGAACTTCACTGAATTTTGGAGTCTCAACTGGGGCTAAGACTAAGGATGGATCGTATTTAACAATTGCGTAGTTTTGGGTTGGGTGCATGAAAATAACCTTTGCTGGAACACTAATGGATTCAGCAATGGTGATGTGAAGATCTAACAATTCATGAGGAACAGCAACTCTTGAGACTAAGACAAACCCGTTCTTAGCATCAATAATAACACCATAGCCTCTACCCTTCGAGAATGGGAAAGAATCTAATGGAATTGGGAAAGTGGTGTTGACCAAAGCAAAAGACTTAACCAATTTAGCACATTCCTTCTCTTCCATAGGAATGTCAATGAACTTAGCATCATGAGGTTCTAATGGTGGTAATGGCAATGGTTTCTCTTGTAAATCCTTGAAATCCCATAAGCCGGTGTCATCATTTCTAATAGCCAATCTAAAACCAGAACACCAATGTCTATCAATATAGATAATAGTGACATTTGGGGAGTGTAAGTCTGTGATATGTCTGTAAGTAATAATAACCTTTTGACCATCTGGGATCTTCTTCAAAACCTCAATGAAAGTATCGAGATCTGGGGTATCTTGATGGTCCAAGGAGTCGATAATCCAACCAACCTTTTCATCATCAAAGTTGAAAGAACCGCTCGAGTTGTTGACAAACACACCTTTAACGGGAATAGCGTAGATTCTGGCCATTTGGTAACTCATGTCGTTGAACGAAGCACCACAAGCTTCCAAGTATCTATCTGGGGTAATAGCATGTAAATCACCCACTTTACAAGTAACGGTCATTTCCTTTCCACCTCTCTGGACAACCAATTCTAAGTCCTTATCAACATTAGAATCCAAAATTTCATCCACTTTAATGAAACTAGAAATATCTTCTCCATTGATAGAAATTAAAGTATCACCTTCTTTAATCATATCGTCAGCAGGACCATCAGGTAAAACCACATCAGCGACTAACAAACCAATGATGCTTGGGAATAATTCTCTGGCTCTTGATTCGGCTTCGTCGGTCAAACCCAATCTTCTACATTCGTCAAACGGTCTAAGAATCCATTGGACTTGGATGGTACCTCTGGTGATTGGCTGACTGTTTTGGATGCATTGCAAAGCTCTCAACGGTCTGTAAATTGGCAAGAAGAAATCAGTCGAGGCTTCAGTGGAACCACCAGCCTGTAAGGCAATGGCATAACCGTCGATATTGACAACTGGAGAACCAGAAGAACCACCACTGGCACTGGCAGCAGCCTGGATATACTCGGTATTGAAATCGTTATAACTAAGAGAACCGTAATCTGGGGCGTTTCTGTCTAATCTGGAGATGAAACCAGCCAAAATGGACAATTTCTCACCGGCATCGTTACCAACAACTCTGATCTCAACACCAACCTTGGCCAAATCGGGTCTCAACTTCAATTCTTGCACAGTCAAATGCTTTATATCCTTTGGGTTGAATTGTAAGAACCCGAAATCATGCACAGGGTCTCTGTAGATTGGCTTCACAACGGCCTCTTCGTGGTTATCAAACACCGCATAGCCCATGAATGGACCGGCACCAACAACATGTCTGTTTGTCATGATGATACCCCTCTCGGCATCAACTACAAACCCGGTGGCCTCGCTGACACAAGCTGGATCACTGTCGAAGTTCGAGACCTGGGCAAAATGGATGGACACAACAGACGAGATGACGTCAGTGATGGTTTTTTGCCATTTAGGACTTTCAGAATTGGGTATATATTGGTTGTTATTGATCAAGTCCAAGCTTTCGTCGGAACTGGAGTCTTCATCTATTTCCATGGAATGGCCTATGGACAATCTGGAGTCATCCTCACTGAGAAGCATCTTCTTGGTGGGCTGTGTGGAGGAATTATTGGAATAATGTCTCTTTGCGGGCGGCGAGAGTGTTTCTTCCATTGTGAAAAGTTTTCTGAGATTCGCGAACGGGTTCTGGTGAATAGCTTGTCTATATGCGTAATTCGATCTCGTGCTGGTAAAAAGGTTGCGTCGAAAAACTGTAGGGAACACTCTTAACATACACAGATGTTATGACGAACTGGATTTCTGCTGAGATGACGGTTATCTTCAGATATTCGGCAGTTTCTCCCGTAATGTGACTTTTGGCTGCGATAACTTTGTTCAATGTTCATGCAGCTGATGATGTAAATATCGAAAAGTTTTTTGTCGATGGGACGCCACTGGTAGGGGGACGTCATGTCGTATGCGGATAAAGGGTTCAATTATTTATAATAATTTTTTTATTTATACATTATCTAAGATTGACTCTAATGAATTATTAACACACTTTTGTAATGACTTATTCCTCTATTTCTTCATTTAATAACTGTTTCAATTTCTTGGGAAACTTGTACTTCTTGTTCCACTTCACCCTCACGCAATTGCATTTCACTCACATCCACTTCATTCACATTCACATCCACTTCATTGACATCCACTTCACCCTCACCACCATCACCCTCACCACCATCACCCTCACCACCCTCACCACCATCACCCACACCACCCTCACCACCCTCACCCACTTCACTCAATAACCCACTCATCTTCTTCACCCATCTATCATACGCATCATTGACATCCGGATGGAAATACATAACCTCCTTAACCAACATATTATCCTGACTAATAAACCTAGAATCGTATATTTCATCCAAAATCTCCAAATCTCGCACCCATTTCTCACAATTGATGAGCTCCCCCACAATCTTGATCCAATTAAGCAATTGACTCTTCACCAACCTCCCATTTTGTAAGCCGTACAATCTGTTCAAAAAGTCCGTCTTCACACCGATCTTGGTCTCGATCAATTCCCGGTTGATCTTGAAATATGCCACCGCTACGATCCCACACAACAACGCCCAATCGTTCTTGATTCTCGGCTTGAATTCGTTGAAGCTCCTGATTATGCAATATGTTATGTCTTGCGATATCTCGAATCGATTGCATATCGACACGATAGTCGACGATGTTATTGGCTCCCGTTGATGAACAGATGTTCTAGGGGCCACCATTTGAGTTGAGTCAAAAGGCGGCTTTTTCAACGGAGAACTCAATTTTGGCGCATTGTCTGTTTTTTTCGGAGACAGAAGTTCCACCACCGTGTTCTTGAAGGGAGATCTCTTGGATCTTTCGGGTGGAGTTGGAGAAATGCTGCGTTTTCTCTTTTCGGGACTCATTGTCGAATCCTTACGAGGTCTGCCTCTGCCTCTTTTCGGCAGACCGTCTGGAGATAAGATGGGGATTGTGGATATCTTGGTGGGTGAGGGAGATTCTCTGAATAAATGAGTTCGGAAATCATCTATGAGATTATGTATTTGTTTGGTGGGTATTGGGATCTTGTTTATATATAATTCGGGCAAGTCGAATTTGTCCTTTAATCGCTCACAAGCCAACAAGGCACACACATGATGACGGGCTATTTCAGAGTTCTTGGGCATTTGGTTCAATCGGGATAATGACAAGTTATATAGATCATTGGAATAATTAACCAATGGTCGGGGCAATTGGCTTTGTTCGTGGAAAGTGGGCAAAATGTCCAATAAGGCATTATTAATCGGATTATTCATCATAAAACGATCCAAATCCCATGCAATTGGCACTTTATAACACAACCATTTCTTGATTCATTGGTATATATCATAAAGTATAACTTCCTGATTGGGCATCATGTGATTTGGATCTCTTCATCACGTTATGTGTTACGTGCACTAACCATCTCAACTCTCCAATGAGAAAAAATCGAAATAAAATCATAAGCGCACACTAAACAGATAAATCTCACAACATCGATTGTGTTGTAGAAGGAATTGGAACGTTTTAAAAGCAGTTTTACATAACTTATTCAATCAGACACAATGAATTCTCTTCTTTTTAAAAGTCCTATATTGAGACAAAGCGGTGTGTCTACCTTGACAAGAAGTCTTATTAACCGTCAACAATTCAGAGCCATTTCTGATTTGAACGAAGAATACAAGAGTGACGATGTTTATGATCTCTCCAATAACGTTGTCGAGCCAAATTTACCGGAATTGTCTGAAGCTGGCCAACAAACCCAAAGAAAGGAGATCATTTCTGCCGCTCCAATCGAATTGACCACCTCTAGAGTGGTGAGAATCTTCAAGGAAGCCAAATCTGCCACTCAATCCGGTAATTTCAACGGTAAATTCTGGAAATTGGACTGGGATGTCTTGGGTAAGGCTAATAGATGGGAAAATGACTTGATGGGTTACCAATCCACCGCCGATACCCAACAATGTACCAATTTGAAGTTTGAAACCAAGGATTCAGCCGTCAGATTCGCTGAACAACACGGTTGGGATTATTACGTCCAAGAACCAAAGGAAAGACGTTTCAGAAAGAAGGAATATGCCGTCAATTTCGTCCACACCCCAGGCCCATTAAAGCACATCAGAACCAAATAATTACGTCATTCATGTTTCTTTCCATTCTGTTCTTTCATTATTTATTTGTTTTTTGTTATGTCACGGTTTTCCATGGTAATACATGTTAGAGTAATTAGGTGTAGTAGGAATCCACTTTTGTTTTTGCTGAAATTTATTCCAGAATTTTTTCAGAGATTCTTTCTCATGTTTTCTTTCATATTATTTTGTCCCTTATTAATCTACTCCTCCTATCTCCCCCTATCAAGACTCCCTAACATTACTTCCTATCAACTATCAACCGTGTCGTGCACCATGGCTAACTTCTCCAGAACGCGAGCATAAAAATTTCATTATCATAGCGATAAAGTAACTTTATTGCGGGGCCAAGCGCTGAACTCTCTTCTATTCATTTAATAGCGGATTGTTGAAATCTGAGTGGAGTTGGTTGTGAGCTGGACGCTCGAGTTTTACGGATATCTTTGGATAACGTTGTAGTGACTTGCTTGAGACATATCTTAGTTAGTTTAGTGGTATATATGGATTCGTGGTTATTGATTTAATCTGTTGAATATCTAAACACATCTTAAATAGTGATCATGTCGGATAGACGACAAGATTCAAGAGATTCCATGTCTGTATTCTTCCCAGATCGGTTAGATAAGGACAAATCTCGAGGAAACTCTGCTTCTAACGGATCTGGATCTGGATCTGGCCGTTCATTGGGTCGTCATTCCTCCGATTACAAGTATCGACATTCGGGAGGGGAGAATAAATATCATTATTCGCCCCATTTACATAATAACCATTTGAGACCTTCTCCCACAGCCACTCCGGTGACACCTTCTCATAACAGATCGTATCCCAGAAAGAGCTCGAGGGATTATTATCATCCGTCGAGGTCTGAGAGGAACGAATCCACAAATGGCTCGCGGTTCGACAAGAATAATTACAATAAACCGCCGATTTCGACGCCGGAAAGCTTGTCAAAGTCTCCTGAAGAAGGATTTGTTTACGATCCCACAAATGACCAGAGCTTTGGCATTCAAAGACATCATGTGTCGAAGATAGACGAGTTGGATCAGACCATGCGATCCAATAGAAAGAATTACAAGGTCATGTATGACCCTGAAATAAAGAAGATTCCTGAGAAGGGTAGTAATGTCATATATAGAATTGCAGGCGAGGGTGTTGATGGCAGACCAAAGGATCCAAGAGTGGACGCCAAACATTTTAAGCCAAATACAAAGTCGAAGAAATGTGTGTATAAGTCGTTATTAGTGCCATCTTTTGCATATGATAAGGACTCGATAGGTCCACCACCTTCGAATGAGATCGTTGTGTGGGGGTTCCCTTCAGAAATTACAGAAATTGTCATCAAGAACAATTTCAGCCAGCACGGTGAGATCAAGGACGTGAAGTTGATAAGTCATCCGATCTCTGGTGTTCCGCTAGGAATATGTAAAGTTCGATTTGGAGGATCTATCGAAAGGTCTGCTAAAAATGCATCCAGGGCTGCAGATCGGAAAGATATGATGATCGGTGGACTCTTGGTGAAATGCGGTCTTAACGACAATAAAGACAAACTATTGACAAATGTCACAGATAGTGCTGTTTCCAAGATTGAGAAGGAAAAGAAGCTCAGACTACAGAAGCAAAATGAAGAGTTATCGAAACAAAGAGAGCAAAAGAAGACTATGGCTGCAGAGGAGCCTCCTCTTGCCAAAGCTGCTACCCAACCATCTAAACCAAAGTTATCCGAACAGAATAAGAAACCAAAACTAAAAGCCAGATCAGGTATGTTCAACCAAGATGATCAACTTAAGTTGGACTTATTGAGTCAAGGAATCAATGAGCCGAAGGAGGAAGTAAAGCAAAACGACTATAAAGCTAATACTACTATCTTATCCAAAAGACATAACAATAAGATCATAGATGGTATAAGCATCCCATCTGATTTGAAAAGATATATTAAGGACCGTCCTTTTATCGTCATATACGATAAGTATATACCTTTAAAGGATACATCTTCTTCCGATATCAAGAAGGTTCTTGATAGATATGAATGGACTCGTGTTCTCACAGGGCGCAATGGATTCTATATTGTGTTCAACAACTTCAAAGAATGTGAGAGATGCTTCAAGAATGAAGATGGCAGAAAATTCGTTGATTATAAGATGTATATGGAATTAATGATTCCTGAGAATTATGATTTTGGCGAGGATTCGCCTGGAAATAAGTCATCGGGTAAGGATGTGGTTGAGGAAGCCAGTAACATTTTGATGAAAGAATTGCAGAATTTCTTAAGTAAGGACATAAGAGAAAGGGTTATCGCTCCAATAATTCTAGATTTGTTAAATCCTGACAAGTACCCTGAAATTGTGAAGGAGTTGAAAGAAAAAGAGCAAAAGGAGAGAGAAAAGGAAATAGAAAGGGAAAAGCTAAGGGAATCGAACAAGTCAAATGTTACAAAATTAAATATTTATGGTATTCTAAGGCCTGAGGGTCCTAAATTACCTTCTCTTCCTTCAATGAGAAAAAAAAGCACGGCTCTTAAGGTGGAAGATATCAAAAAGCCAGGTAAAAGGAAATTATTTCGAAAGGAGATGGATATCTTGCCTATGCAACACACTTTGAATTTTGTTGACTCAGAAGAGGAGGATAATGAAGTTGAATATGAAGCCAAGTCTGCCACTATGTCGCCCGCATATTTCAATGCAATTGAAGAACCACCGAAAAAGAAGTCTAAAAGAGCATTACTACGCGAATCTTTCCTTTCTGAGAGCTCTTCTTCGGATGAAAGCGATGGTGACAAAGAAGATGTTGATATGGACGATAATGGGGCCTTGGAAGATATGATTGTGTCTCAAAAATCTGCAAAGAAGGCTGCGCTTATTACCCCTCCTGAAGATAGTGAAGCAGAAGATGATGATGATGAAGAAGAAGAGGACGAGTTGAGAGGCAAGAGAGATAATACAGACTATTCTTCAATTGATCTTAAATTCAGACCATCCATTGGAGAACCAAGACCTGTATACGAAGATCGTTCTAGTTATAAGTTAGATTTTGATGGTGTTCAATCGATATTGAAGGATGATGAAGATTTGTTATTGGCCAAGGAATTATTCAAGGACATAAAGACGTCGTCCAAGATAAAGAATTTGGATTACTGGACTTGGAAACAAAAGGACATCAAATTAAGCGAGGAGAGCGGAGGGGAGATTTATCCAGAACTTGAAGAGATCATCGAAACACTTGATTTCAATCCGAAGTATGAAAGTACTACCGGTGCTTCAAGAAGTGAAGGATACAGAAAGATTCATGATAGTGATAAGATTGAGTACTTACCGCATCGTCGTAAGATTCACAAGCCTTTGGAGACCGTGCAACATGAGGAAGATCATAACTCGCAAGCTCACGGTAATGTTCAAAGTTCAAGAGTCAACAGAGCAAATAACAGAAGATTGGCGGCCGATATCAGTGCCCAAAAGCAAATGTTGGGAAGTGAAACTGATATTTTGAATTTGAATGCCTTGACCAAGAGAAAGAAGCCAGTTCAGTTCGCTAGATCGGCAATTCATGATTGGGGTCTTTATGCTCTTGAGCCGATTGCGGCTAAGGAGATGATTATCGAGTATGTTGGTGAAAGTCTCAGACAGCAAGTAGCTGAGAACAGAGAGAAGAGGTATTTGAAGTCTGGTATTGGTTCGTCTTATCTTTTCAGAATTGATGAGAATACTGTTGTTGATGCTACCAAGATGGGTGGTATTGCGAGATTCATCAACCATTGTTGTAGTCCAAGTTGTACTGCGAAAATCATCAAAGTGGAAGGAAAGAAGAGAATTGTCATTTACGCGTTGCGTGATATAGATGCCAATGAAGAGTTGACATATGATTACAAGTTTGAAAGAGAGACCAATGATGAAGAGCGTATCAGATGTTTATGTGGTGCGCCTGGCTGTAAGGGCTATTTGAACTAGTTAGTCTTCATTATATGTATATTAAATGTATTTTAAAGGCGTTGTAGGCTGTCTTACTGCGTCGTGTGCTGCATTTATGATGCGTCGCATTTGTATCGGATCAAACATCAATTTTTCACTTGACCATTGATCTGATGGACCATTAGTCAGAAGAAGATTGATTGGTGTTGGCCAGATGATAACTGACACGATATTTATATAAAAGACATTCCTTTATGATTTTGAAAAGAACAGTCTATCGAGATCTAGCGAGACATAAGTCTTTTCCTCGTATTCAGTGTGTGTCCAGATTACTCCATGGACCAACCACTGTTGGAACAAGCAAAGGAAAGACATATGATAGTTTTGATTTCAAACCCGATAAGAAGTCCAAAGTGGTTGTGGTGGATCTTTCGGATAGGAATTTATTGCCAGATAGATCACAATCTAGTGCTAAAAGTGTTATAGAGACAAGAACTCAGATAAGCTTTTCAGATGAAGGAACGATCGATATTACTCCTCTAAATGCAGTTGAATCCGATGAAGTGGAATTAATAGATATTGAGAGTGTGGAGAAGTCAAAACCTCGTCCTTCCGATAGAAATACAGGTGCTTTAAGTAGAGGATTGCAAAATACCAGAGATCTCATAAATAGACATTCGGATTGTGTGTTACTTGTTGAAATGGGATCGTTCTACGAATTATATTTTGAACAGGCCGAGAAATATGGGCCCATGTTGGGACTAAAGGTTGCCATGAAACAGACGAAAAATCATCAAGTAGCCATGGCGGGATTTCCTTCGGCAAAGATAAACAAGTATATCAAGATTTTGGTCAAGGAATATGGTCTTAAAGTGGGTATTGTTGATCAATTTCGTAAGGAGACTGTTAATCCAGGTGACAATCTTATGGATCGGAAGATAGTTCGGATCATCACCCCAGGCACGGTCATTAACGATGCATTTCGTAACTTCCATCAGAATAACTTCCTTTTGGCTATTCATTTTCTTCCACGGGTGACAAGTGGAGCTATTGATCTTGATACTAAGGTTGGTCTAGCTTGGGCTGATGTATCTCTCGGGAAGTTCTATTGCAACGAGACAACCGTTAGAGATCTTATGACAGCCATAGCAACCATATCTCCTAGTGAGATTGTTCTAGATGATAAATTCAAGAATCTTAACCTCGAAAGTGGAGAATTGTTCAAGGATTTTGCCGGTTTCCGTAAGTACTTTATGAAATACCAGATCTTAAGCGATAAGTCGATGGAGGATTATTTCCAAATGTTTGCGGAAGACGCAAAATCGTTGAGACGTGAGTTTAATGAATTCAGAAGGTTTGAACTTAGTTCAACTTTGGCTATTTTGCAGTATGTCTCCGAGACGTTGCCTGGCGTAGAGATGAATTTTGAGACGCCAGTTCGTCATCAGAGTATGCATAGATTGCAAATAGATCCTAGAACAAGCGAGGCTTTAGAATTGAAGAAGTCTGTGAGAGAAAATTCTGCTAAAGGGTCTTTACTTTCCGTGATCAAGAAAACTGTCACGCCCTCGGGGACACGGTTACTCACAGATTGGATCACCTCTCCTTCCACTCAACGTAAAGAGATTGTGGAAAGACAGAGGCATGTGGAGATATTCAAGCTGCACTTTTTGATGGCATCCAGGGTCATTAACCAAATTAAGGCCACTGGTGACATATTGAGACTTGTTCAAAGATTAAATTTGCGTATTGGTAACGCGCGAGATTTATATGATATTGCGACCTCTTTGGAGAGTGTACAGGCGATCAAAAATATCCTTTCCGAAGATCCAAAGGCCAAGAAAGCTATGGCTGGTGTAATCTCCAATTTGGACTCACATGAGGATCTTGCCAGAGCTATTCTTGATAAATTTGACAAGGAAGAGTTTGAGGTGATTGAGTCTCTTGAAGAGGAAATACTAATTGATGATGAGGGTGATAATGAAGTTGGAAACCAAGGAATTTATGAGAAAAAAAGTGTTGAAAATAAAGATTATCTGAGTTTCCTATTAAGGAAGGATTCTAGTAAAGAATTGGCTGATTATCACAATCAATACCAGAGTATGATCAAAGAAAGGGATATCTTGATAAGTACTTATGAGAGGATTTTGAAGAATCTCTTCGCAAAGTCCCAGCTCAATATCCAGATAAAAGAGCATATCAGGTACGGTGTTTGTTTATATGTTAGGTCATTGAGGCAAACCAAGGAAAGTCTCCAAACCCAGCTTGGGAAGCAGTTTACGGTTCACGTTAAAAATACCACTGCAGCATGGATAACTACCGAGGAATGGGATGATCTTATGAAAAGGATTCAAGGGATAACAAATGCTATTGCCGAAGAAGAAAAAAGAGTTATTCGTGATCTTGAGCTGCGAGTTAAGGACAATTTGAAATCAATTAGAGGCGTAGCGCGTTCTATTGATTATCTTGATGTGATATCGTCCTTTGCGGTGATTGCAAACGAAAAAGATTTGGTTCGCCCCATAGTTGATGATTCTACAGATTTGGAAGTTGTAAATGGAAGACATCTTGTTGTTGAAGAGGCTCTACAACTGCGAGCGGAGAATTTTGTACCTAATCTGACTTCTCTCTTGGCTGAGAATCATGTGTGGGTTGTATCTGGTCCTAATACTGGAGGGAAAAGTACCTTCCTTCGGCAAAATGCTCTTATGGTAATATTAGCTCAAATGGGCTGCTTTGTTCCAGCTAAAAGTGCAAGAATCGGTATAGTAGACAAGATTTTTAGTAGAGTAGGCGCCGCTGATGATTTATACAGAGATCTCAGTACCTTCATGGTTGAAATGATAGAAACAAGCTTCATATTGAAAACTGCAACCAACAGATCTTTAGCTATCCTTGACGAGGTTGGTCGAGGTACAAGTGGGAGGGAAGGTTTGGCTATTGCCTATGCTACCTTGAATCATATTTGTTCCGTCAATGATTGCCGTACCTTGTTTGCGACTCATTTTGGATTAGAAATCAATGAATTATTGCAAGATAGTGTTGTCAGGCCAAAAGTTCAGTTCCATCGAACCAAAATTTCAACTTCAATGAAGAACAGTGGAGAAACTGTAATCTCATTCGATCATAAAATTGAACCAGGAATAAGTGAAAAATCTCATGCCATTGTTGTAGCAGAATTGGCAGGATTCCCGGAGGAGGCCATAGAGGTGGCCAAAAAGTCGTTAGAAGATATTACGAAGGCATGTTTGTACTAAACTTTTAAAGTATTTATTAATTTTAATGCATGGTTAAATTTATTTTGGTGAGTAGTGATCATCTTCGTTTTGCCAGTCTGGATTTTGAGGTGGTTGTTGTTGTTGTTGCAGTGTTGGTTGCTGCTGCTGTTGTTGTTGCTGCTGTTGTTGTTGCAATTGGCTCATTTGGTTAAGAAATTGTAGTTGTTGAATTTGCAAAGTATTTAACTGACCCCATGGTTGTTGAACTGGTGCTTGTTGGTAAGATTGGGTATTGTTATACTGTGGTTGGTAGTACCCCATGTTGCTGGCCTGAGGAACATGATTGTTCATTGGTAATGACTGTGTATATGGAGCATATTGCTGAGTAGACTGATATTGTTGTGTAGGTTGGTACTGTTGCGTAGGTTGATATTGTTGTGTAGGTTGGTACTGTTGTGTGGACTGAAACTGTTGAGCAGCCTGGAGTTGAGTCGCTTGAATATGTTGTTGTAATTGTAACATTTGTAAGTGGACAAGCTGAGGATTCTGGATTTGAGGAGTAGGGACAGCTGGTGTAGGCTCGACCCTTGATGGCGCAGCGTCATATGGTTTGGCTCTTGGAGCATAACTCAGTCTTTCAACTTGAGGGTTAAATCTCTCGATTTGTTTATTTTCGTTGTATGGTTTTTTTCTGATAGGTTCCTTGCTGATATCATCGTTTTCCTTGGGCTTTCTTGATCTCTTCTTTTTCTTGGCTTGCTTGGAGGCTAATTCTTTCTCATCATCCGAGAATTCTTGTTCTTCTTCAGCAAGTTCTTCATCATTGTAATTACTTGCATCGGTACCCCTTACGGCCTTAATGTTGTCGGTGTATACAAACTGAGACTCTGGTACCACATAGTAAACTTTTTGACCCTGTCTTTCTTTGAACTTTTCGAATTCTTCATCGCTGTTCAATTTCACCCTATACACAGGTGCTTGTAAACGTCCAAAAATTTCAAAAAGAGGACCCAAGACAGTTCTGTCCTCGAAACACAAGACAGAATTCTCTTTCAAAACTCTGAATTCACCAGATATATAGGCCTTTACTATCACACTCTTCTCAACTAGTCCAATGACCTCACCAATCAACTCAAGAGGAGTGGATTCTTTAATTTCAAAAGCCTCTGGGAGAGTGGGGGCGATTTCATCAACAACCTCATTCTTAGATCTGATCGGGCCCTTGATTTCATCCTCGTCTTCATTAGCAATCTCATCGTCCTCTTCAGCTTTCTCATTCAAATCTTCACTTGCATCGGAGTCCGATGAATCGGAGTCGGACTCTGAATCAGACTCACTGGAGGAATCTGAATTTGAATTTGCATCATCTTGTTGTAAGGCTTCTTCATCAGATGAGTAGGCATCAACAACTTCTTCCGTATTTTGGGCCAACAACTTTTGGACCGCATCTGCATCGCCTTCACCAGTATTTTCTGCACTTTCCATCGCATCGATACTATCTTGAATACCTTTAGGTCCCTCAAGCAACTTTTCCTTGTTGTCTACGGCTTCTGCGACAGATGGAGCTGATGTGATGTTCTCCAAAACAACGTCCTTCACCTCGTCACTTTTGGAGTTCATTGGAACGGTGGTATCTATCTCCATTTCAACAGATACTTCTTGTTCTCCAATATTATTACTCCCATCTTGCACCTCGACATCTTCGTTAATTGTGTTAACTTCCCGTACTGATTCCACTCCATCCACGTTTGGTTCGCCAATGTTTTCTTCACCTATAGCTGAGATTTCAGAAAAAGAAATAGGATCCTTGGAAATTATCTCCTCGGTTGAGACGCTCTCATTCACACCTACCTGATTTTGTATTATCGATATGTTTTCATTGTCTGGTATTTGACTGTCTTCTATATCAAATCCTCCAATTATGTTCTCTTGGACACCATTATCCAGACTATTTGTATCGACGTATTCGCTCATATCTATCACAAACAACTAAAAACTGAATTGTAGACCTCTAAACTGTGATTAACCGGCTAGATATATTCTTCAACTCACCTCTTCACGTATGCACAAAAAAAATTTATGTGGATTATATAATAAAATCTTATCTCTGCATGTCATGGGATGAGGGTTCCTTGAGGCGATTCTTTCGATCGATTATGAGTCAAGGAATTTTTAGAATTCAATTATTACTCTAATAGATATATTTATTTCATGTTTTGTTATTCTCGGCAAAATATCCTGATAATCTTCTAGTAGAAGCCGGCCATCTCTGAGAAATCTGCATCATCACCCTCAAAGAAACCACCCGATGGATCAGATCTGATTACTTCGTCAAGTAAATCGGTAAAAACTTTCTCGTTAGCTATATTCTCTTTCCTTTCCTCTGCCGTTAATGTCAATTGGTTAGTGTTATTGCTGTATCCAAAGTTCTGCTCGAACTCTCTATCCTCGAACCCGTCTTTAGGAATCAGCTGCTGTTGTAGATCATAGAGTCCAGGATCTAGAAACTCAAGTGGAATATTGTGGTCATATTCGTTGGGTTCAAGCAATACTTCTTTATTCCTTCCGTGTTCCAGAGCTTCAAATTTCATATAGAGAAGTGGATCATCTTCAACACTGGGCCTTTCTGTTTCCTTACTTCGTCTGCCGTATTCTAGAATTGAATTCGACCGTGAATGTAATTTGTTTGGAGTCCAATTTGGATCTAACCTCTCACTCATCACAGTTCTATTTCTCTTATTTTTCCTAGGATATAAGATTCCAGACTGTACCTTCTCCCTTTTTTTGTTACTCGTGAGCAGAAATGGTGACAAGAGACAAATGTTTTCCTTATTGTAATTCAAATCACAATCTGAAAGTTTGATGCTTTCAGTGGGGTATAGCTGTTGAAAATTCTGCCATGAAGGTGGTCTAACTTTTTCCGAGACAAAGGTATAAGAATCAGAAAGAGCTATTCCTGTTATGTGTTGAAGTGATGCCTCTATTTTTAATTCTCCACAGGAAGAATTATTAAGTTGATAAAATCCAACTGGTAATGCATCCATAATTTCGGGAGTTGTGGACGCTTGAAAATTATCAAAATCCATGTCCGTATTCTCACAATTATTTAAAGATCCGCTAAACTTGGAAAAAAAGTTCATATCTGCTTCATTTCTTTCTTTGGAAGCCATAAGGTTATTGAAATTCCTGATTTCCTTGTGGATCTTGAGCTCTAGCTGAGAGCTGGAGTCCGCATGTTCGGGATCAGATATAGTCAGATCTTCCAGATTTTCGTTTCTATCAAGGCTAGCATAGTCTATGTATTCAGGACTTCCTTTTGGTTTTTTGGAAGCTTTTGAATTTTTCATGCTTGCTTGGTAATTTGAAGGAGATCTTCCTCGAATGACTAATGGTGGTGTTTCACTCTCAGATATTGAAACTTGTTTACCGTTTGCAAGAATGCCAATCAATTCCATTTTCAATTTGAAGTGTTTGTTGGAACTTGTCGGTTTTCTGTAAGTAATTGAAGACGAGAATTGAATCCTCTCATACCGAGCCACTCTGGAGATATTATCCATTGGGTAATTATCCAAGAAAGTCTTCCTTGGTGCCATCCTCAGACAATATTCTAGCTTATCCAAATAAAATACCTTGTTGATCCTGTCAATTTTACTACCATTTCTAACATTTGCAGCCTCTTTAACAGTGCAGTGGTCGGGCAATATTCCAGGGACAGCAGCATATACTGGTGGGGGGAATTGAGGACCTCGATCACGTTTAGCCGTATGTTGGACAAGATTAATGGGAGTTCCATCTTCTGAACATCGTGACAGTAATCTTAATGCAAAATAATTAATGTCAATTTTTTCCTGAAGTCCGCTGATTATGAAATAGTTATCAGTAATAAATTGCTCCAAAGTCTGTTGTTCAAACTCGAAAGATGCGACTAAAGTAAAGTAATTTCTCTTGTATCCTATCCACTGCTTATTTGCCAATTCAAACCCTCTATCAATTCTTGCATGTATGATTGGGACTAATGGTAGATTTGAATTTGAGGAGAATATCTTATATTTATGATTTGTAGATCCAAAAGAAGGTCCAATTTTGAATTGCAATGCTGAACGAGGTGCAATTTTCTTCTTATTTCTAGGACTTTTATGATGATCCGAATTAGGATCAAATAATGGACTGTCAATCTCGACCTTTAACTTTCTTTTATTCATTTGTTGAGAGGTCAGAATACCGACTCCTATCCTGTTCAGCATCGTTCATGTTGTTGGTATACCAAGGAACTATCAAATACGGACTCTCTTTGTTAATCTGGTCTTTTTCAATATTAAATATTTTACCACAAATAATGAATATAAATTACGGAAAATTAAACACACTTCTTCTATCAACGGTATAATTGGTGTATAGTGTTGGCAAGAAGTGATAATGACACAAAAGCCAATTAAGTTGCAACCACCAGAGCACATAACCTGCATAATCAAGCAGGCTGCGAAACATGGGAAGAGGCACGTGATCAAAACAGTATCTACAGATGATAAATTAATCCCTAAACTTTGATTGCATT
This sequence comes from Nothofagozyma chilensis, assembly GCA_030573195.1. NCBI lineage: Eukaryota > Fungi > Ascomycota > Pichiomycetes > Serinales > Cephaloascaceae > Nothofagozyma > Nothofagozyma chilensis. The sequence continues at coordinate 317,442 of JAJMCV010000129.1, forward strand.
TATTTTCTTCTAGTACTTCGTCTTCTCGGTTTTACTACAGGTGCTTTCTTTGGCGAGGGCTTTTTGATTGGAGTGCTCGAGGCTCTGGTTGATCTTCTTGTCTGTGGTCTTTTACGTTCTTCTTCTTCCTCCTCCCCCTCTTCTTCTTCTTCCTCCTCTCGATTCTCGTCCCCTGCTTCGTTATCATCATCTTCATCGTCATCATCATGATCGTCCTTTTCTTCAGAAGCTTCTTTCTTTTCCTCTTTCTCGGACTCATCCGAGTTGTCTTCGTCAGCTTGTGCCCGAGTCTTTCTTTTACCAGTTTTCTTTGGCTTAGCGGCGGACTTTGCATCCGCAGCACGAGTCCTTCTTTTAGGAGTTTCCGCTACCACTTTCGCTTTCTTTGCCGGAGTCGCGGAAATTCTGCTGCTGGATCTCTTACGGGTATTTCTTTGTCTAGGAGCGGAATCCGACTCTTCATCCACAGCCTCCAGCTTCTCATTCTCGTCACTTGCATCAGTTTCAGGAGATTCTTCCTTCAGTTGTGTTTCCTTATCATCGATCTCCTGTTCATTTTCCACCACCTCTTCTTCTTCCTCTTCCTCCACTTCTTTGTTGTCTGTATCGGAGTCAAGTGTCACTATTTCACCCTCTTCCTTAACGAGTTCCGGACTCAGCATGCTACTCGAACTGCCAGGATCTTTGGCCTTCTCTACTATTAATTCGTGATATGTATCTGGTAAATGGAACTCTTCTTTGAATTCCGGCTTATTTTTCTTCTCATTCTTATCATTATCCAGACTGTCTTCCAGCTCCTCGTCCTCAATTTCGTCCAATTCTTTTAGATTATAGAGACTTTCAAGCTTATTCCAAACCTGATCCGCATTAAACTGGTCTTCTCCTTTTAAAGAGCTGTTCATGCGGTTCAAGATGGACACCATATGGGTGTATTTATGTTTACCCACCGGTTTATAATCGCAAATCAACCGGAAAAGTTGCACCTCTTGTTCGACCGACCAAACTCTCATGATTGTCTTTCTACTACTTTAAATTATTTATTATCTATAATTCTTCAAATAATATATCACAATTGTCAATAATGGGCTCAACAAAAAGCGGTTAGCACACACAATATTCAAGTCCTCCAGCGTAAATAACAGCATTAAGTAGTTTTTGGACTTCTGGATTTTTCAGTTTTTCGAGTGAAAATTTAATGGAAGAGACGACACTAATCAAGAAGTTGGCCTTCGTTATCTGGTATTATATTGATTGGTTAGCGTCTCAAAATGCCCAGAAAGGCCGAATTATTGAACTCTTTGACCAGAGGTGTATGTAATTTTTTGTCCCATAGAAATCACAGGGAGCATACTAACATAGATCCAGAAAGTTCGTACCTCGTGGAATAAGTACAATTTATTCAATTTATATAAGAAACAAAGGGCTTTTTTTAAAGGGAAATCTTCATTTCAACAGAAATGGGTTGCCAAGGCCGAAACCAGAGCCTATCATGGTGACCATATAACCGAAAAGAGGTGGGGTGCTACCTTTGACAAGAATTTGCATGGTGTCGCCCAATTGGATGCCTCTTTAAAGGGTGAAAATCTCAAGCCTACCCCAATGTCCTTACAAACCTACGCCGTGTTGGAGAAGAGATTGGATTTCGCCATTTTCAGATCCATGTTTGCCAGTAGTGTGAGACAAGCCAGACAATTCATTCTCCACAGTGAGGTTCAAGTCAACGGGATCAGAATCAGATCTCCGGGCTACCAATTAAAACCAGGTGATGTGTTCTCCGTGGCACCAGAGAAGGTGTTAGAGGCTTTGGGAAGAATAAAGCCAAGTTTACAACAATCTCTTAGAACTGACAGCTCGCAAATCGCTTCCTACAACAAGTACATCAAAGAAGCAATGGCCAACCCAAGAGGTGTTTGGGAAAAGAGACAACGTTCTCAAGAATTATTACCATACAACAAAGTTGATCCTGAGAAAAACCAAAGAAAAATCCAAAAACACAACGACTCCATGTTGAAGGAGATGTTGCAGAAACAGAAGAAGCACACCAAGGAGATCATCTTAAAGAACGTGATCAAAGCCTCAGTAGCTGCTGGCGGAGAACCAACGGAAAAGTCATTCTCCAGCTATGGACCATTAAGTTCGAAATGCTTACAGATGTTCCAACACTTGAAACAGAACGAATTAATGACCCCAGTTGAGAATGTGGAGGAGGCTGAAAAGATTTACTATTCCAGAGCAAAGGCTTATCTTTCAGGAAAGAAGGAAAACTTGTCGGATGAAGAAAATACCCAATTAAAGAAGGTCAAACAGTTAATCAACGAGATCCATCCAAACCACTTGAATCAAATAAGAGAAAAGTATCAAAAGTTGATGGTCGACGGTGCTTCAGGCAAGATTCCTTTTGATCCAAACTGGGCTAAGAAGCTTAAATTTGTTCCTCCTCTTAATAAGGAAGAAATATTGGAAGATGAGTCCAAGGCTGTTGTCAAACTTCCATGGCAAAGACATCTCTTTGGTCGTGAAGAGTCAGAAAAGAGATATTTCACACCATGGACACCAAGACCTTTCATTGGTGCCTTTGCCATCTTACCACATCATATCGAAGTTTCCTTCGCTACTTGTCATGCTGTTTATCTCAGAGATCCAGTTGCTCGTCCAGGTTTATCGGAAGTTATCACTCCATTCTCAACCGATGTTCAAGAAAGAGCTTTCATGTGGTATATTAGAGGTGGAAGATAAGTGGGTCATGTTATCATATCATTATTTAAGACACTTGTATATAAATTTTCGGTTAGAAGATGTAGATGAGTAGTCTCTCAGAGTGTGTAAGAACCGTCGGTTGCCAAAACTCTTGATGCTGATACCAAAACGCAGCAAAAAAAAATATATAACGCAATTGTTATTTGTGAGATAATAAATTATATGCCAAGATTGCCGCCTTCTCTCTTTTTCTCGGCTGCCAAAGAATCGAAATTGCTACCTTATTTACTACCGGCTTGTCGTACTCTTGAATCGGCTAGACAGGAATTGAAATGGATACAATCCGAGCTACCCCGAGATGAATGGACTAAAGCATGTTTGAAAAGGGCCAGATTCTACCCTTTGCAGTATATATTGGGAAATCAGCCATTTGGGGATTTGGATATAGGATGCGCTAAGAATGTTCTTATACCGAGATGGGAAACTGAAGAATGGACCATTCAACTTAGCGACACGCTTAAACGTAGCAGGGTGATGGATCTCACCATTCTCGATAGTTGTAGTGGAACCGGATGCATTCCTCTATTACTCAAATATAGAATGCCTCACTCTGTTGTCAATGGGTTTGACTTGTCTCCCCATGCTGTTAGATTGGCTCAGAAAAATAAAAACAATACTAATTTGGAAGTCTCGTTCACCAGAGGAGACCTATTCCTGAAAAAGACTCTATTTGAATTGCCCGAGTCTCAATTCGATCTAATAACCTCAAACCCGCCTTATGTCCTTGGTTCAGATTATGGTTCCAGTAACACCGAGCGATCTGTCAGATTGTATGAGCCAAAATTAGCATTAATAGGAGATACAGAGTTCTACGAGGCATTGATAGCCAATTTCGTTCTTCCTGCTAAAGCCAAAGGATTTATGTTCGAAGTGGGATATCAGCATCAGATAGATTATACGAGAGATCTGGTTGCCAAATACGACTCTAATTGGGAAGTAGGGACTTATTATGATTCTAATGGAAAACCTAGATGTGCTGTTGGGTGGTTAAAGGGTTCTACATTGCAATGTTTGTCGAGTCTATGTAATAATATTACTTAATGATACACTGTCTGTAACTTCTATGAGGAAACAGGCTTTGAGGTCGGGGTTTCTTCTTGGGATTCTGTTTGTGAAAGCTCTTCAACCTTTTGCTTTTTAGCAATTCTCTTGGTAATCCCTCTGCCCACGGCTGTTATACCTCCTTGTTTTGGGAACACCCTCGTGGCCCACAAAAGATAACCACCAAAACCTCTCATGGACATGACAGGATGCATTCTGCCCGGAATGGTTTGATGGGGTCTAACTCTCGTTTCAAAGATACTTGGACCCAACACTCTCAAGTCCTTGGAAAGAACATGTTGTGTCTCGAGTAACAATTCCTTGAATTGACTGTAAATGACAATTGGTCTCGAACCACCAATCTTGTCAATGACCTTTTCCAACAAACTAGGCATATACAAGGTGCTCACTGAGATCAACGCATCAAAGTTGCCTGTCTCAGCCATGTCGATAACATTGTTGATTTCGTCGGCTCTTCTCTTACGACGGTAATATTGTTGTCTCTTGGCAGGCTTCATTTCATCTATTTCTTGTTTTGGAAAGTCTTCCCAATCTATTTTCTCGTTCTCCGGCTCGAAGAACTGGAGCCAATTTATGCTTTTGATCATTCTGGATTGAAGCTCCTCCGAATAGTTGGAATGTCTTAAAGCAATATGGTTAGGATGTTCGTTGTCATGGGCCACAACAATGGTACCCTCACCACGCATTCTTTCCATCAATGCATATAAGATAACCCCACCGGTCTCATCAATCAATAAATATCTTCCTCCCGGTCTGACATTGGCAAAATTCAACATCAAACCTAATGTCTCCTCACTCATGTCCAACACTCTGTTCACATCCTTTTCGATGTAATATTGTAGAAGTTGCGACGAGCCGAGATATTCAATGGTGAATCTTTTCAAGAACTTTTGCTGTTTTCTCTTCAAATACTTCTGTTGTGAGAAAATCGTCTTCTTGTCGAAACCTTCGTGACTTTGAATGATTTTATCAATCACTTCTTGACCATTTCCAGACCCAGTCTTCAATGACTCGATATCTTCACTGGTCAATTTTTGGATCTTTGAGCCTATATCAACGATATTTTTGTTACTTTCACTGTTATTCACCGCAAGTCTAACCAAATCATCTTGGGTGATGTCCTCTTCCACTACTTCGTCGTCGTCAGCAGTTTTATCACCAGTGAAAATGATGCTCTTAACCGGTTTCACGCCCGTTTCCTCGGTGATTTCAAAAGATTGACCGTATTTAAATCCTAAAACACTATTGACCTCGAAAGAACCGAATTTCCCTAAGCTGATAAGCCCATCAGGCTTCAATTCTACAATCTTTAAACCTTCAGATGGAAGACGAATCAAGCAAAATGCATCTTTGGTGATGATTGTGGTGTTCTTATCAAAGATACCAATATTGTTTTCGATTTCCGACATGATAATCTCCTCAAATTGAGCTAAACACCCGAAATTCTCCTCTTTTCTCTTGATTTATCTCCTCTTTAGCTCCTTCTTCTTGTGTCTCATACAGGAAATTTTCATTAATTGTCGTGCACAACACAGATCGTATCTCATCGCGTCGTGTGTTTATCAATGGAAAATATATTTTTTCCAGAGTGAAATTTTTCGCAGACATCACAGACATAAATGATAAGAAGTGAGTGATTGGAGCTTATATTCTGAATAATTAGACAATAATCGACAATGGGTAGACGTGCTAAGAATAAACAAGGTATGCCACCTTCGTTTGACGAATTTCAAGCAAGAAAGGATAAGAGAGAGAACAGAAAGAGAGCAGCTTCTATATCTGAGGAACAACCAACCAAGAAGGTTTCCGCTAAACCAATAGACAAGAAAGCTTCTACTAAGAAGTCAATCAAGACAAACACAAAGAAACTCAGTGAGGCCGAGGAAATCGAGGCTAACTTACCTGAAGTGGATCTCGAAGAATTGTCTGCTGCCAAGAAACTGTTGTTTGATGATTCTGAAGAAGAACAAGAAGAGGAACAATTGAACGATGAATTCGATGTTGAGGGAGCAGTGGACTCCGACGAATTCTACGACTCCGATGAAGACACTCGTGAACGTCCTATCTTCTCGGATGACGAAGAAGACATCGAGACCTTGAATGCCGCCAACATGGAAGCCTTATCCAGAAAATTGGATGAAGAGGCCGAAGAAGAAGAACTCGAAGCCCAAGAGGAACTTTTACAAACCAACCAAATTCAACCAAGAGCCAAGGTTCTTCCAACCGAAGAGGAGGAAGAGGAGATGCAAAAGGGGCCACAAGATGTCACCATGACCAGAACCAGAATGATCGAGTTGACCAAGGTTTTAGAAGACTTCAAGACCTTGGCCGAGGAAGGAAAGAGTAGAACCGAATATATAAACAGATTGCTCAAAGATATCTGCGAATACTTTGGCTACTCCCCATTCTTATCTGAAAAATTGTTCAACTTGTTCTCTCCTGCTGAAGCCATGGAATTCTTTGAAGCCAACGAAATCGCCAGACCTATAACCATCAGAACTAACACCTTAAAAACCAGACGTCGTGACTTGGCTCAAACCTTGGTTAACCGTGGTGTCAACTTACAACCTATTGGTTCGTGGACCAAGGTTGGTTTACAAATCTTCGATTCTCAGGTTCCTATCGGTGCCACTCCAGAATATCTCGCTGGTCATTACATCTTACAAGCTGCATCTTCCTATTTGCCTGTCATGGCATTGGGTCCACAAGAAAATGAAAGAATTTTAGATATGGCCGCTTCTCCAGGTGGTAAGACTACTTATATCTCTGCAATGATGAAGAACACTGGTTGTGTGTTTGCCAACGATGCCAACAAAGCCAGAACCAAGTCTTTGATTGCTAACATACATCGTTTAGGCTGCAGAAACACTATCGTTTGTAACTACGATGCTCGTGAATTCCCTAAAGTTATTGGTGGTTTCGATAGAGTCCTTTTAGATGCTCCTTGTTCCGGTACTGGTGTCATTGCCAAGGATGAATCTGTCAAGGTGTCCAGAACTGAAAAGGATTTCATCCAAATCCCTCACTTACAAAAACAATTATTGTTATCGGCTATAGATTCCGTTGACGCCAACTCTTCTACCGGTGGTATCATTGTCTATTCTACTTGTTCTGTTGCCGTTGATGAAAATGAAGCTGTTGTCGATTATGCATTAAGAAAGAGACCAAATGTCAAGTTGGTTGAAACTGGTTTAGAAATCGGAAAGGAAGGTTTCACCTCGTACCGTGGTAAGCATTTCAATCCAAAATTGAGTTTGACTAGACGTTACTACCCTCATACTTATAACGTTGATGGTTTCTACGTTGCTAAATTCAAGAAGATCGCTCCTTCTCCACACGATGTCTCTAAGGCCGGTGCTAAAGAAAAGGAAGGATTTGCCAGATCTGAAGCTGAAGAAGAAGGTTTGATCCACGATGATTTCGCTGAATTCGATGAAGCTGGTGACAGACCACTTATTGATAAGGCTGTTAAGATTGGTATGAGAAAGAAGGGTTTAGCCCCAACCAAGAAATAAGCATAGAGTCATGATCATGGTCACATTGTATATTATTTTATAAAAGGATATTAAAATGCTAAGTTGTATTTTCTCTACACAATTCGCAACAAGACATAAGTTCTTATATTAGAGGAGGATTACCGAAATTATGCTCTTTTATGTACTCAGATCCCATTTCTTCATAGTCCTTCTTTGTGATATAAGAGTTTTTACTTTCAGCAGATCTTGCAAATTTAGCCATACCTCTCCAAGCATCGGTTATAGGATCCTTTGCCCTACGGACCTTCAATGGGGCACCAACTGGCAAAAAGCTTGAAAATTCTTTGTGGATTCTCTCTTCAAAGTTTTGGAAATATGCCTGGCCTCCTGTGACAAATATATCTTGTAAAACATCATAACTATCTCCTGAAAACCCTTTACCTTGCAACCTTCTCAATAGCATATCTTCACTAATCTCGACGATACCTGCTTGATCTACCCCAGCAATTGAAGGCTGGAATAGCACCTCAGGGATTCTTATTCTCTCAATATTGAGATGTATTTGATGTTGTTCGTGTGAATTTTCAGAGTTGAAAGGTCTTGGACCTCTCAAAAACTTGTGTAATACCGATCTTCTCCAATCATATTGTGAATCAAGAGTATCTTCAATCGAGAAGTTATCATCATACTTCAACAATTCTTGTTCAATCTTATAAATATCTTCTTGTTCCACCTGTTCTTCTTCTTCGATATCCACATTGGTTATGTCTCTGTAAATTGCCCAATCACCATCATCAGCACCGAAAGTATCTTCCGGATCATTGTCAATTGTTGCATTGTTTCTTTTACGCTTCTTAGATGTGTCTTCTGTGGCCAATGAGGCAATATTCTTCATCCTTTGTTGTGCCGCTTGCGATTTTCTATTCCCCAAATCAGCCTTTAACTTTTTACGTTCCTTTCTTTTTTCCATCAATTTTTCAAGTTGGGTTCTTTTCTGATGTATCCATCCTTGCAAATTGGAATCTCTCGAGTCTTGCTCCTTTTTCTCTTGTTCTTCAAGTCTCTTCTTTTCGGCTTCCTTTTCGTCTTTGGCTCTCATACGCGCATCATAATTGGCCTTCATCAATCTTTGTTTCCTTTTTTCTTTAATGTCAGTCTCGGATAATTGATCATCTGGAATATCTATAAGCGGGAATGAGGGCTCTTCTATTTCATCTTCACCGATATCTTCATGTCTTGCCTTTTTTATAGCCTTTTCCAAACCCGCAATTTGTTTGGTCAAATCGTTCACGGAAGTGAAGCCTTCACCTTGTAATAATTGCTGTTGTATTTTTTTATTTGAGGAGTCCACTGTTTTCTGCAATTGAATGAAATATTCCAAATCTTGTTCCTTTTGTAAAAGCTTTTCCAATCTCATTTTTTGAGCTTGCTCCTGTAATCTTCTACCACCTTCTTTTCTCTTTTCAGCTTGTCTTGCGAGCTCTTCCTCCGATTTCTGGACTTGAACCACTTCATTGAATGGAGCCTCTGAAACGATATTTTTCGATTCTAATACATCCATGTCAAACATGGAGGTCAACTCCTTCTGAAAATCGGTAGAAACATAACAAAAGTCCTTGATTAGATTACTTGCATTGGATGAAGATATTTTCCCGGGGAAATAGGGATATTTCAATGCCATTAAAGACGTCAAATAATTTGATGCTTGTTCCCCACCCCAATTGATTCTTTTGGCCTGAGTAAGAATACCCTTTCCTTGAACCACGGGAACCACATGGGTTGTGTTATGTCCAGTCCCGATCACTAAACCATTTGTACCACCATTGGCATAATATGAGAAGAGACTATCCACCCCAAAGGTCATTTTGGGAACATTATAAGCTTCGAATAACAACTCAGACATGTTCTTTCGATAAAGATGATGGGAGCCCACCACTTCTGTCATGACAATGGGGTTATTCACGCCGTTTTGCGAATTGACGTTCAAATGACTAAAGGAATAATCCAACATATATTCGATATAATCCCAATTATTGACCAAGGGCCCATCAAAGGGCGATTTTGAGTTGGTTCTGGCCGATTGTTCGCGAAACACATCATTTCCGACGAGAGTCAACATTTTGTTGTATTTTCTTTCTCTATATCTGGACACAAGCGACGGGAACACGTTATTTGGATTGGTTTCGTTGGTGAGACCAATCTTGAAGCTGGAAGTACCAACATCGATGGCTATAGGGATACCAGTGTGATAATTGGAATAAAAGGGTTCTGGAGACGAAGGGGCCTCGACCTCTCTCAAGGGATGAATCGTCAATGGAGGCAATTCCGGCTCGACTGACCCGTGGAATGAAGACATTTTCACCTTGATCTTATTGATATCTCCTCTATGGTCCATTTGGCCATATTGTTGCAGTTGAATCTTTCAGGTCGCCCGTTCGTGGGCTCGATGGTAATTGCACGAACAGAATAATCCGCAGCAGTTAAGGAGAAATCAAGCGGTTGACATCGAAGGGGTGGAGAAAGCGGATCAATTGACTCAATTGAGAGAATTAAACAAAAATGTCCGAAGATAGTAATGTCAACATCCAGGGTTACAACATTGTGACTTTATTAAAACGGTGAGTTTTTCTTTTTGGTTGACGGGAACATCACTAATAGCCAGTTTGGAAGCTGCTACTTCGCGTTTAGAAGATATCACGATATTTCAGGAAGAAGCCGTGAATTCCAGTAAGGGTAATGCTGTCGCTGCCTCTTCTGCCCCAAAGGCTTTAGAAGAATCTCCTTCTGTTGCAGCTCCATTGGCCGAGACAGCTGCACCTGAAAAGAAGGAACTTGTTGAAGAGAAACCGAAATCAATAACAGCCTTCGAAGAGTTCATTTCTGGGTTTGTCACCCCCTTTGTTGATGCTTCTCATGCCATTGATGCTCTTGTTGGAGAGTCCGCAGCTTCCTTGGCCGCCGGATTTACTGAAGAAACAAACTTCTTGTCAATTGTCGCCAAATCAAAACAACCAAACACCTCGGACTCCACTTTCGTCGAGTCCTTAAAACCAATCAACTCGAAAATCGAGAAGATCATGAGTTTGAAGGAGCAAAACAGACGCTCTCCGTTCGTAAACCACTTGAACACAATCAGCGAGGGGTCGCCAGCCTTGGGTTGGGTTGTCACCACCACTCCGCGTCCATACGTGGTTGATTTCAAGGAGAGCGCTCAATTCTGGTCCAATAGAGTGTTGAAAGAGTTCAAGGACTCCGAATCGGGCTCAAAACACGCCGAATGGGTCAAATTATACTTGAACATCTTTGATGGATTGGCTCTGTATGTTAAAGAATACCACACCACGGGTCCTTCGTGGAATCCAAATGGTATTCCATTCACAGAAGCTCTTAGTAATGCTGTTGCTGCTCCTTCTTCGGCAGCCATTCCACCCCCACCTCCTCCTCCAAGTGGTGGTGTTCCTCCACCTCCCCCACCTCCTCCCCCAGCTGCTGTTTTCGAAGTCAGCGATTCCAAACCTGTAGGAAGAGATGCCTTGTTCGGCGAATTGAACAAGGGTGAGGCTATCACCGCTGGCTTGAAGAAGGTGGACAAATCCCAAATGACCCACAAGAATCCAGCTTTGAGAGAGTCCTCGGTTGTTCCTGCTGCTAAGAAATCCCCAGTTCCTCCAAAGAAACCTACGAGCTTGAGCCAAAAGCCTGTGATAACAAAGAAACCCGCAAAGAAGGAATTGGTCGATTCTAAATGGCTCTTGGAGAACTTGGAAGATGACCATGAAATCGTGTTAGACGGTGAGATGAACCATGCTGTGTTCATTGCCTCGTGTTCCAACGTCACCATCCAGATCAAGGGTAAGATTAATACCGTGACCATCACCGGATGTTCCAAGATCGGGTTGGTTGTTGAGTCTTTGATCTCGGGTATTGAGGTCATTAGATCCACCAAATACGGCTTACAGATCACTGATGTGTGTCCAATGATCTCCATAGATCAATCCCATGACGGATCTGTCTATTTCTTGAAGAAGGACATTCCAACTGAGATTTTCACCAGTCAAACCACCTCTTTGAACATCAACGTTCCTACGAGCGACGACGATTACTCGGAAATCCCAGTTCCGGAACAATTCAAACATTCGTTTGAGAACGGCAAATTGGTCAGTAACATTGTCGAACATTCCGGTTAAACGTTTTTTAATTGAATAGATTATCATGCTAATATTACCACTAATATCCTATTGTAGTAATCAATGGTGCGGCGTCGTGCAGTAACTTCGAAGTTTCTCGAACAGCTTTTTTCGATCACGTGCCCCATAGTTTTTTTTTGGAAGAAATTGTTGAAAAAAAATATTTGGCTATGACGATCACATTATAAATCGCCACTTTGCGACCGCTTATACGTTTTAGGAGACAGATAATCAAATCCCAGATAGCATTTTTGTTTATTTCGGAACAGTTATCTTAATTAGAATTTCATCTAGTCGTTTATATTATACCGATCATACAACAGGATTAGTTGCAGATTATAGATAAGCAATTGTCAGCGGTACAAAACAGAGACATATATAAAAATGGTTAAAGATACAAAATTTTACGACATCTTGGGTGTTGATCCTAGTGCTAACGATGCCCAATTGAAAAAGGCTTACAGATTGGGTGCTTTGAAGAACCATCCAGATAAGAATCCTTCCCCAGAGGCTGCAGAAAAGTTCAAGGAGTTGTCCAGAGCCTACGAGGTTTTGTCCGATTCGGAGAAGAGAGATGTGTACGACCAATATGGTGAAGAAGGTTTGTCTGGTGCCGGTGGTCCAGGTGGTATGGGCGGCATGGGTGGTGACGACATCTTCTCGCAATTCTTTGGCGGTATGTTCCCAGGTGGCCAACAAGGTGGTGCCAGAGGCCCACAAAGAGGTAGAGACATCAAACACTCGATTTCCTGCTCATTAGAAGAATTATACAAGGGTAGAACCGCCAAATTGGCCTTGAACAAGACCATCTTGTGTAAGACCTGTGACGGTCGCGGTGGTAAGGAAGGTAAGGTCAAGCAATGTACCACCTGTAATGGTACCGGTACCAGATTTGTCACCAGACAAATGGGTCCTATGATCCAAAGATTCCAAACCACCTGTGACACCTGTAGTGGTACTGGTGACATCATGGATGCCAAGGATCGTTGTAAGACCTGTAACGGTAAGAAGACCCAATCCGAGAGAAAGATCTTACAAGTCAACATTGATCCGGGTATGAAGAACGGCCAAAGAGTCGTTTTCAGCGGTGAAGGTGACCAAGAGCCAGGTATCACTCCTGGTGACGTTATCTTCGTTGTTGACGAAAAACCTCACGACAAATTCACAAGAAAGGGTAACGACTTATACTACGAAGCTGAGATTGATTTATTGACTGCCTTAGCTGGTGGTTCATTTGCCGTCAAGCACATCAGTGGTGATTACTTGAAGGTTGAGATCATTCCAGGTGAAGTTATTTCTCCAGACAGTATCAAGGTTATCGAAAACCAAGGTATGCCAATCTACAGACATGGTGGTAACGGTAACTTGTTCATCAAGTTCACTGTTAAATTCCCAGCCAAGGACTTCACTGATGAGACCAAATTGAAGTTGTTGGAACAAGTCTTGCCAGCTAGAGCCGAAGTTAACATTCCAAAGGGTGCTATTGTCGACGATGTTGTTTTATCTGAGGTTGATGTTTCCAAGTACAGATCTGAAGATAGAGACGCTTACGATTCGGATGAAGAAGGTGGAGCCGGCCCAGGTGTCCAATGTGCTTCTCAATAGAGAGCGTGAGATGGAAATAAGAAAAATAAGTTAAGGGTAGTCATGATACAGGTTGGAACATATACACTCTACGGTTATATATAGAAGGGATCATTTTCTTCTTGTGAAAGTTTGTTGCTACTTAGAAAGATTTTTTGTGAAGTAGTAATATGTCATAATAGTGTTATATTGAATTTATACCCGGTTGTAGACTAAGGAACAAGATGGCCCATCACCTGTTGGATCAGGGAGGTGATGAACCAGAAGCTGAAACACACGTAACACAACTCTAGCGGTTTTCCTATTAGAATCCCGAACACCACACAATAAAAAAAGTTAAGCAAGGATTTGTTGTTTTCCTCGAATGGACCTGTTCTGATTGATATCACTAGAAGTATCCATTCGAATGTAGAACTCATGGAGTTCAATGACGACGAATATGGCCGGTTTTTGTTGTATGATCTGAGCATCAATGGCAAGAAAAATGTGATTGAGAATAAGAATCCTCTGATGAAGGTCACCAAGATAGAAAGAAGATAATCCAATATAGTGTCATTTCCGGCGAGATAGGGCTCGAATTCTGTATTTTCCTTCAATGATCTCTGTTTCAAGGCCTCTGTAGTCTTAGAAACGGTTCTAGTCAATGGAATAGTTTGTTCTGGGGTTCTATTATCTGTGAAATCGAGGATTTGGTCCGAGCTCCTTCTGGAGGATGTCGCGGAATGTGGTCGATGGGGCAGCGACAGTCGACTATCTAGTTGATCTATGGAGAGATAGTCCTCCGAAGACGAATCATTGGGGGTTAAATAGGCATTCAAGCGACTTTTCGATCTCTTCTTTTTAAGTTTCTTTCTTCCGGGCGAAGGCGGGAAGTTGGTGTTGTTGAAGATCTGCTCGGGCGGCGGGAAGTTCATCAACACATTGAAATTGTTATTGGAATGTGTCTTCCTTAGAGAGGAAGTCGAAGGAATCCGTGCCGCGGAGCCGAGATTATGGAACGATTGTTCTTTCCGTAAACCACCAGCCATTTCAGCCTCTATGCTACTTATCTGATGTCGGTGATGAGCGAATTTCTTGTACAGAATATATACTAGTCACGCCAAAGGTACTTGAGCCACTTGTAAATTGAAAATTCTCCGATTCTCTCAGCTCAGTTGTAAATGCAACGCAATTAATTTTTTGTTTTTCTGACACATGTTTGATCAGATGTTCCAGCACATGCATATTTAAGATCTCTGTGTTGTTCATATGCAGCTCGAGCACCAAAACGGTAATCTCCTGTGACGTTAGACCCAATTGACACGCTTCTAGACACACCTTACATGGATGATTAAAAAATAATTATATTCTATCATAGCAGTTCCATTATAAATGTTTAAAAAAAAGTATCTATTCGTTTCATTATTCGTTGGCTCCGGCCTGTTCTGCTTGTTTAGATTTGGCCTCTAATTCTATCTTCTTTGTATATTGCGATGAGATAATCAACACAGGTATGTTGCATAACATCACCATGGCGCCCCAGAACGTGTAACACCCCCCAACCGTCATGGCACTAGTCATTTTGGATAACACTCCAACTCCAAGCCCTGCAAACAAACATCTAGCGAGATTGACACAAGCGGTCCCCGAGGCTGATCTTTCGGGATACATGTCAACAATTATGGTGCTGACGGCTGTCATGTAATACATGGAGAAATACGAAATTAGAGCGTTGGAGACCAACACTGCTGCAATATGGACTTTTTTGTCCAACACCCATGCAAACATTATGAGTCCTAGACCCGAGATGAAAGAAGGAATGTAGCAAACCCCCAATCTGGCATGATAAAGATTGAACGCAGGTCTATCTTCCTTTGCAAGTGACTCATATTTCTTCTCGTGTGCCGCTTTATTCCTTTTGTAATACCAATCTATAACTCTTCCAGCCGTTATGGAACCTATTAAACTGGCTAATCCCGGTGCTAAATAGCACCATCCCACATGCATCACTGAGTATCCATAATCTGAAGCCAAATTCAATGATAATGTCGTCAATGTCATACACCAGGCGGTATATTGTATGGCAGCGGGCATAAGAGTGAAAAACACCTCCTTGACAAGAAGGATTTTGAACGGTCCCAATATATCGAATTTTTTTTGCTGTGATGTTGTAAGTGGAAGCGATTCCGTATCGTTCGTTAATCTTTTCAGATAGCGAGGTAAAAGCAATATCGGAGCAATATTACCCCTCCATTCTGGAAGGATCGACAAATTTCCAACCATCCCTCTCTTGGTTTCGGGCAATATAATGAAAGTTATTAAAAACACCACAAAAGAGGCAATTGCCAAGAAATAGAAGATCGATCTCCAACCAAGACTAGATGTAAGTGCAGCCCCGATGACAGACCCAAACCCTTGAGCAACTGCGGTTATCCCAAAAACTGCTCCTAAATACGACCCTCTTTCATGTCTTTGAGTGATATCACCAATAACACCACCTGCCACTGCCACCACTGGAGCAATGGTGGCTGCTTGGAGACATCTCAAGAATACCAAGAGCCAAAACACTTTAATTTGGCTGATTCCAATACAAACTCCGATAAAACATAGCATACATGCAAGCATCGTGTTTCTTCTACCAAAGTAATCTGCAATACTCGAAGTGAAACTTGGTGCAAGACCTTGGAAAATTAAGTACGCAACTATGGACAAATTAATGACAGATTCTCCCTCATGGAAGTAATCTTCTAAAATAGGTAATGCTGGGTAATAAATGGGAGCAGCCACCGCTGACCAAAACGCGATCATGCTTAGATCAATACAGATGATGAGTTTTTCGTAATTCTTCAAAATAGAATAGGGTGGAGCAATGTCTTTTTCTGGTACAATTGTTTCAGCAGATGGAGTGTTTCCAATATTATTTTCAACATCGATATTTCTTAAATCAATACTATTATTAGGCAAATTGGGAGTTGAGTCCAACTGCTGACTCGAGCTCCGCTCTTCATTCGACTTTTCGACTTCGAGCACCATTATAAAATTCTAAGGAATTCGAAGAGTGAATACATCTATTTCCACCACCCACTTAAGAGATGCTCCATATGCTATATATAGTTTATCGATACTGGGTCGAGAGGTTGCAAGGTACAGCGGAGTTTGGCAGTTAAGGTGATGGGCTGCAGGGAATGCATAATTTCCCGAGTGGCCGAATAACCTCCGATATATTAACTTGAGAGGCTTGTTTCACGTACTGTTAAATATTTTCATTATTCGATCCTCGAATAGGTGAGAAAAAGTGAAAAGTTTCGCCTTTGGAGCGAGTTCTCCGGTGAATTTCGCGTTTCGGACAGTATAGTGTGTTGAAGTACCTGCTTGTTGCAAATGCGTTAGCCTCACAAGACCCGTTTTTACGCCGTAGACGATGACATTTTAAGACGTCACATTATAAATTCTCCAATAAAATATGTCTTTACTTTTCACTCTAATTTATGTCTTACTTGTAATCTTGGAGGGCAAAGACTTCACTTGTTCAAATTACATAATTACGGGGGTTTCATACAATGAAGAATGTTTTTTTTTTTATTTATCAATGTGAATTAATGTTGAACCTTCTTAAAAATGCTGAATGTGCCATCGTCACATGAGTCTACACTAATTACTTATTATATGTTTATTACCTAAAGAAAACAACTTTAGATGGGGTATCATACTATAACCTAATTAACCAATACAAACCGATGATGAAACAAAGAAAAACCCATTTTAATACTATCTCTCTCCGAAACACACCCGTTGCGGAGCGAAAACAATAAAAAACCCAAGTAGCAAATAAGAGTAACAAATTCAAAAAAACATTCATATCACAATTAATTCTCACTATCCACCCTTCTAATTCAACAGTTCTTTTGTAAATGCAATGAAGACATGGTGAGAAGTAGAAAATGATTAATTCTTGTGCAAGCATGTAACTAATCCCTCACTTTGGAGGCGGATCACTGGGGGTGGAAATCATAAAGCTAACATCATGTCTTGCACTTGATTTCTTCGCAGGCGAGACTGTACTTCTCTGACTACCATACGATGGTGCATACGTAGCACCTGGTTGATGTTGCTGTTGTTGATGGTGGAGTTGTTGTTGTTGTTGTTGCTGCTGCTGCTGCTGCTGCTGTAGTTGTTGTTGTTGTTGAGCCATATTCACAGAATATCTTCCTCCTGGAGTTTGTGCACTTGATCCACCTCCTGAGTACATTCCTTGCATTGGTTTGGGCGGAAACGAATACTGCACAGGTTGTTGGAAACCTGGTGGAGGTATAGCCTGCATCGGGACTTGTTGCAATCTCATTGCTCCAGCTTGAGCTGGTCCTTGCATCACTTGGTACATTGAATGAGGAGGTAACAGTCCTGGCGGAAACCTTAGCTCCGGATTGGGAGTCACATATGGAGATCCAAGTTGGCCACCTTGTTGCGGATATTGACCTTGATAATTCACTGGCGACTTGGCTTGATATTTTCCGCCAATGACAGACTCAGATTGGTTTCTTCTGTGAAGAGAAGATCTCCGAGGCGAAGGCATTGACCTTCCCGCTGGGAATTGATAACCACTTGGTGGTTGTCCACCCGTGGATGAAGTTGAAGAATGAGCAGAGTGCTCGGATGGCTTTCTTTTGGATTTGGGTATCTCTTCTTCGTTGAGAGAAGACTCTCCTTCCGGTCTCTGCCATTGATGGAACTGGAATTTCTGTTGATTAGGTATGTTGACTTTGAAGACAGATTGAGTCGATTGAGATTGCGATTGCGAGTGCTTAACAGGAGCCCTGATCGGGGATTTCAAGTACTTCTCCTTATTTCTATCTATGTTACTGGAAGTCTGCGGATACTTCAACAATTGATCTCGCTTGGCCCTGATATCTTCAACCGTATTGTTGTTCATGAACAAATGAGGAATCAATTCCGGGTTTATGTTTAGGTGCGAGGCGAGATTCAATAACTCTAGCGATGATTTGCTATACTCGTTCCTTAGATTCTCTTGTCTCGTTCGTTCCTGTTCACTCTTGAGGTTTATCGTTGCAACCAAAGTCTCCTCGGAATAGGGCCAACTCTTGATAGGTATTCCCAATAAATTCGACAAGTATGTGTCCACTGTAAGCTTTGAAATGTCTGTTTTGGGGGTATTGAATTGATATCTCTCCTGTATTGTTGTGTCATGGCCCTTCATGGATTGTTTACCTTTCAGTTCAATCACAGGGGATTCCGCTAGATGGGGCGAATGCGAGGCATTGCGTTGCAAGTTTGGTACCAACGGGATATTGGAGGAATATGAAGAAGAAGAAGAGGGCTGAACGACATGGGTCGCCTTGAATGGCGATTGGGATCTTGCGGTCTCTCTATGTGATTCTTGTGTGTGTTCCAGGTCGGACTCCAGTATGCCCTCCATCTTATCGTCTGTTCTATCGGCCATATCTAGATCATCGTGGCACGGGGTCTCTTCGTGGGTTGGAAGGGGCTCCTTCGAGTCGAATTCCACGTTCCTTTGCGAAGAACTTCTCCCATGTTTGGCAGGTTTATCTATGCGAGGTGATTTCAATCGGGATATTAGACTGCTTCGCGTCTTGGATGTGGAAGCTGACGAAGACTGGGATTGCGAGGACTTGGAGATGGAGGATGATTTGGAAATGGCTTCACCCTTCTTCGGAGGTGAATTCATTTACAGTCGATTTCAGCGGAATGGAGGGCGTGTGTGTATATATAATCCGTAACACAAAATTAAAACATTTAAGCTGATTGGCGATGGTGTATTGAAAGTTCTCTCCTGTTATCCGTGAGGAATACCCAGTTGAATTCGCTGTTCTAGATGCTACAGGCGGAAGCTTTTCTCAAAATTTTGATTGATGGTCGACTTTCTGCCTAATGATGAAATAGCTAGAATTGGACAGATGCAAGCGGTGGTTGAGCAGAGAAGGGCTACAACAGGTGTGTGTGAATACGCGATCCTTGAACGGGTTCCAATGGGCAGCTACAACGATTAATGGGCACTGGCCCCTACTATAGTGTTCCGGGATCTACTTGAACATTCACAGGCAGCAAGCTGGGATTGTGAGGTTTCTGCGACATACTGTAGCTAAACTAAAAAGGGATTCCTGATTCGCACAATGTTCTTTAATTACTATTCTGAATCGGCTACAGCTCTGCAGTGGATGCCCCAGTTACTTCGAAGGAGGCATGTGAGACTACATCTCCAACATCTGTTTCAGGACATCTCCACCGGTGTCTCGATCGCGGCTTCCACATCTTATGCCATCACAGATTATGTTTGGACAAACCAAGCAAATAACCTAATTCGCCATTCGCCCTGGTTAAGCAAGGAAGTCGCTTTTATGAAAACGGCATGGCTTTGGATGAATGCGGGCAATCACAAACGCTAATTCGACGATGGTGCATATCCTCCTCCAAGTGTGTTCCAAATATAGAATCTGTCATCTGATCACTCCTAATTAGCTGCATCGATGGAGGTCTAACTATGCTCAAACCAGCAATACTGCTCCCTCTTTCATGTTGCAACAGATCAATGCGCCCACCAACTCGAATCCATCCTCATCGATGAACTGTATAACCTTGTCTTTGTTCGACTATACTTGCTTCAACTGACATGGAAGCATCTTCTCTCGTCTAATAATCGGCCAAATACTGTGTGAAGGACTAATACAACGTGGACTCTAATTGTAGCTGATGTCTCACTCCTTGGTTTCACTTTTTTTTGAAACAAATCATCAATAAGTTTGTGGTTGCTCTTTCATAGTGTTGAGTGTAGACCCTAGACAATGGACCAGGTGCAGATACCCTCGCAGACGGGCCTGTATTTCTGGCGAGTATCCTAGTACGCTCTAAGGAGTTTATAGTGATAAATTTACGCATAAAACACCGAATCTCGTTAGAACATTCTATTTAATCAAAACGGGATAGTCATAAGTTATTATATACCAATTTTTGGTAGTCCCACCAATGAGTTACACTATCTTTCGCTTATCTTCCCGTAGCTGCTAAAACAATAATTATCAACGTGATGGCTTTTTCTCTACTATATCGTAAATCAGTGTCGTATTTGATCTAATGAGCATGCCATAACCCATATATGTGGAGTAAAAACTGTGGATACCGCGAGATTGCAACAAAACAGGGCTCCATATCTGTCAAGTCCAGTAAAGAGGATTCTACATCTTGAAGCGATGGCTCTGATGGATCCCGACCCTAGACTTCAAATTTTTCTGGTGTATATCATCCCTTGGGCCACACTTTATACGCACTAGAACTTTCCTATAAATAGTTGAAGTCTGACTCTATCCCTGTATGTTTCTATAGTAAAACTGGAAGGAAAGGAAAACATTTCTATCTCTGTCGAGACCAACATTGTTTCTGATGAAGACCTTACATTGACGAGGATCCTAAAACTTAGAAGGGTAATATAGGGATACTTTGGACAGACCACCTCAAGAACATTGGTCCTTATCTAAACTAGACATGGCATTACTTTTCTTCGGTTATATAGGAGTGTCTTTAAGATATCTTGATCAGGTTAATATCAACAATGCATTTGGCTCAGGTAGGTAACTACAACAGACATGTATAAAGCATTTTATAGGTATGAAAGAAAAGTTGTAATTGTATGGCAATGGATTAAATGTAGCTAATACAGCTTGGTTGGGGGTATGTGATTGGTCAACTTACAATCTGTCACTAAAATAAAGCATCATTATCTGTTGCCGGTAATTGAGATTTGTTGATTTTGTCAGTATTAAAATTTTCTTTGCTTCATTTTCTGAACCAGGATCTATCTATGTCAACATATTTTTTGGTAGGACATATCGAATCTGGCCATTTTCCATTATTTCACCACCTGTTGGTGCACCTAAAAGCATATCACCAGACGTAGCTCAGTTTGTGTTGGGGTTCGTCTAATTTTCTGTTTTTATTTTTAAGATGCTGCTGACAATTATCTCAATTGCGTCCATAGTGGATCAGGTTGGAAATGGTTATTTATTGTGGATGGTGCTGTGTCGTTGACTTTAGCATTTGCTGCATTCCTATACTCCACGACTTTGCTCGTAACCAAACCCAATTGGATTTTCAGCAAAATGTAATGGCGCTTGCACTGAGAAGAGTTCCTTTAGAGAGTAAACTTCGAACGGTGTAATTTACTAGGAAAGTTTTGAAAAGTTGGTTTTCCGCGTTCTTGTTTCCTGTTATGTTCATGTTTATGTATCTTCCAGGACAAGTAGCGCAAGATTTTTCGTTCGGGTTTAAATCAGATAATTCACCTACCATCAGGAATTCCCAGTTGCTCAAATCGATTTATATCCAATCTGTGTCAATGCTATTCAAATCGTGAATACAATTTGTGCTTCGTATATGTCAGACAGCTGGTTGAAGGGAAAAGATGGCCATTCATATTATTCTATAATACTTGGTTTCATGGTTCTAGTTTCTCAAGTGTGTGTTCCAGTCCACCCCGAGCCAAAATCTACAAGATGGGCTTTATATAATTTATTGGGGTTATCTTCACCAGGTGCAGTCAAATGTAGGACATGGGTCAATGAATCCTTATTGGGAGATCCTATTAAAAGAGCATTTTTGTCTGTGTTTATGAACTCGTTTTCTTATGTTTTCCTCGCTTAGACTCCAAATCGCATCTTTCAAACAAAGGATTTACTTCCTATGGGAACGGTGGCTGTTACCTCTAGTCTTGTCAGCGGCCTGGTTGCAATGATACGTGGTTGTATCAAGAGTAAGAAAATCGGTCACGGTTTCTAGACAAGTGGTTATAATTGCGAGAAAATAGAAAATAGAAAATAGAAAATGAGAAAGAGGAATTGATTTCAGCTGGGATGGTTAAGAAATAAAACTACCATTATAATAGTTTAAGTAAAGCAGCAGCCGTTGGGAGACGCACGATGTCATCGAGCCAGGAATAATTTTTCCTGTGCCCACAGCCAATGAAATCGAGCTACACGGCACTAACAATTCACTCACTCGGAGTTGAGTTTCGGGACCGTGTCGCTTATAGGTTGATGTCAAAGCAAAAACAGGTCAAACGGAGGAAATTTTTTCATTAAATAGCGCATATACAAGGGAATAACGTTATACAAACCATTCAAGTCGACACTGATCATGCTCTTTCTCTCTCCAAAATTTTATTGTTTCCGTCGCCTTCTCTACACTCCCCAGATTTCGCCCTCGACACCTTTTCTCGTTGCTTGACCACGTAGTGGAAGGTTAGTCCGAACGAGAGACGGTGCCGGGTGTGCATATGAAGCGGTGTTTGCACGTAGACGTTTTCAATGAGAAGAGGAATTGAAGTGGTGTAAAATGTGACAAGAACCAAATTGAAAAGCCCTGGGATAATATCGAGATCAACGCGTAGAATGGACCCCTTTACCCCAAATTTCCACCTTCTCAACGACACTTTCTCCTCTCCCCTTGCTCTGCTCGCTTGTCCGAGCCGACCACCCCGGGGAGACCGGACCGCCTTGGCCGCGGGGCTCACAACATCGATGAATTTTCGACCAATATTTGCATTTGTATTGAATCTTACTTGAGACACTTTGGAACAACGCTTGAATCTCAACATATCAATTGTTTGATTTGTAGGTTGATCTTTTATTAGAAATATCCAAAATGCTAAGAGCATTTCGTAGCGCCATTCCGCGCGCTCAGCTTTTAAGAGCCCAAATAAAACCCTTGAGCCGTACTTTTGCTACTGGTTCCGATAGCTTCTTGCAAACCAACAATGCTTCTTACATCGACGAGATGTATGCTGCTTGGAGACAGGACCCCTCCTCCGTCCACATCTCGTGGAACGCCTATTTCAAGAACATGGAATCTTCCGGCGTTCCTCCAGCACAAGCTTACACCGCTCCTCCAACCATCGTCCCAACTCCAGCTGGCGGTATTCCAGCCTTGGTTCCCGGCGCCACCCCAATCAACGAGGATGTTGTCACCCATTTGAAGGTGCAATTGTTGGTGCGTGCTTACCAAGTCAGAGGCCATCAAAAGGCCAAGATCGACCCCTTGGGAATCTCCTTTGGTGACGACGCCAGCACCCCGGTTCCAAAGGAATTGACCCTTGATTACTACGGCTTCACCGAAACCGATCTCGCCAAGCCAATCACCTTGGGTCCAGGTATTTTGCCAAAATTCGTCAAAGAAGGCACCAAATCCTTGACTTTGAGAGAAGTCATCGACACCTGTGAAAAATTGTACTGTAAGTCCTACGGTATCGAATATATCCACATTCCCTCCAAGGAACAATGTGATTGGTTGAGAGAAAGAATCGAAATCCCAACTCCATTCAAATACTCCACCGACGAAAAGAGACAAATCTTGGACAGATTGATCTGGGCCACCTCCTTCGAGTCTTTCTTATCCACCAAGTTCCCTAACGACAAGAGATTCGGTTTAGAAGGTGCCGAATCCGTTCTTCCAGGTATGAAGGCTCTTATCGATAAGGCTGTCGAATTGGGTGTTGAAGACGTGGTCATCGGTATGCCACACAGAGGTCGTCTTAATATGTTGTCCAACGTTGTCAGAAAACCAAATGAATCCATTTTCTCGGAATTCACTGGTTCCAAGGAATTCGACGAAGGTTCCGGTGATGTCAAGTACCATTTGGGTATGAACTACGCCAGACCTACCACCTCCGGTAAGTTTGTCAACTTGTCCTTGGTTGCCAACCCATCGCATTTAGAGGCTGAAGATCCAGTCGTCTTGGGTAGAACCAGAGCCATCCAACACTACAAGAAGGATGTTGGTGAATTCTCCAAGGCCATCGGTATCTTGTTACATGGTGATGCTGCCTTCGCCGGTCAAGGTGTTGTTTACGAAACCATGGGTTTCACCCACTTACCAGCTTACTCTACTGGTGGTACCATCCATATCATTGTCAACAACCAAATTGGTTTCACCACCGATCCAAGATTTGCCAGATCTACTCCTTACCCATCTGATATCGCCAAGTCCATCAACGCCCCAATCTTCCACGTCAACGCTGATGACATCGAATCCGTTATCTTCGTTTTCAACTTGGCTGCTGAATGGAGAGCTACCTTCCACCACGATGTCATTATCGATGTCGTTGGTTACAGAAAGTACGGTCATAATGAAACTGATCAACCTTCTTTCACTCAACCATTGATGTACCAAAAGATTGCCGAAAAGAAATCTGTCATCGATTACTATTGTGACAAGTTAGTCAGTGAAGGTTCTTTCACCAAGGAAGACATTGCTGAACACAAGAAATGGGTCTGGGATCAATTAGAAGAGTCTTTCGCCAAATCCAAGAACTATATCCCAACCTCCAGAGAATGGTTAACTACTTCATGGGAAGGTTTCAAGTCACCAAGAGAATTGGCCACTGAAATCTTGCCACATTTACCAACTGCTGTTGACGAAACTACATTAAAACACATTGGTGAGACCATTTCCTCATGGCCAAAGGACTTCGAAGTTCACCGTAACTTGAAGAGAATCTTGAACACTAGAAAGAAGACTGTTGAGACCGGTGAAGGTATCGACTGGGCTACTGGTGAAGCCTTGGCCTTTGGTTCTTTGACTTTGGAAGGTTACCACGTCAGAGTTTCTGGTCAAGATGTTGAAAGAGGTACTTTCTCCCAACGTCACGCTGTCTTACATGACCAACACTCCGAAGCTACCTACACTCCATTGAAGCACTTGGGCGAGAACCAAGGTGATTTCGATATCTCCAACTCCTCTTTATCCGAATACGGTGTTATGGGTTTCGAATACGGTTACTCCTTGACCTCCCCAGATGCTTTGGTTCAATGGGAAGCCCAATTCGGTGATTTCGCCAACACTGCCCAAGTCATTGTCGATCAATTCATCTCAGCTGGTGAATCCAAGTGGAAGCAACGTTCCGGTGTTGTCTTATCGTTACCTCACGGTTACGATGGTCAAGGTCCAGAACATTCTTCTGGTAGAATCGAAAGATACTTGCAACTTTGTAACGAAGATCCTCGTTACTTCCCATCTGAAGAGAAGTTAGTTCGTCAACATCAAGACTGTAACATGCAAGTTGCCTACCCATCCACTCCATCCAATCTTTTCCATTTATTGAGAAGACAAATGCATAGACAATTCAGAAAGCCATTGATCTTGTTTTTCTCCAAGTCTTTGTTGAGACACCCATTGGCCAGATCTCCTCTTTCTGAATTCACTGGTGACTCGCACTTCCAATGGATCATTGAAGATATCGAGCTTGGTAAGGCCATCAACGAGAAGCCTGACATCAAGCGTGTTGTTCTTTGTACTGGTCAAGTGTACACTGCTTTACACAAGAAGCGTGCTGCTCTTGAAGACAAGACCACTGCCTTCCTCAAGATTGAACAAATGCATCCATTCCCATTTGCCCAATTACGTGATGCGTTAGACTCCTTCCCAGCCTTGGAAGATATCGTCTTCTGTCAAGAAGAGCCATTGAACATGGGTTCATACTCGTTCGTTGCGCCAAGAATCGACACCACCATCGCAGAGACTGAAAACTACAAGAGCTACAAGGTTCGTTATGCTGGTCGTGATCCATCCGCCTCGGTTGCCGCTGGTTCCAAGAGCATGCATTTGGCTGAAGAAGATTCTTTCTTAAACGAGGTTTTCCAAGTTTAAGTGAGTGATTAATGAGATGAGTCTGTTTTTATTTATTGTTATTTCATAAGATGTCTCTTTCCGGGGAATTGAATATGAAGTTTATTTATTTATTTTATCAAAGTTCTTAGAGATATATCAAATTTACGTATTATGTCGAGTGCTGTAGATCGGGCCGCGGATGTTACATAGGAGCCCTGCTCGTGTAACGCCCCGCACGACTGCAACGCCGCTTTACTATCACTTCAACTGCTTAAAAGATAAGACAAGAAGTTTACCGAAGTCTCTGGTGCTTGTGTTAGTAAAAATGTCTGAACAAAAAACCGCATTAATTACGGGATCATCGTCGGGAATCGGGTTCGCTGTCTCCAAGGAATTGGCCTCAAGGGGCTACAAGGTGTATTCGTGTGCCAGAAGATTGGAACCAATGGAGGAGTTGAGACAATACGGGGTGATTCCATTTGTTTGTGATGTCACCAGCTTGGAAAGTGTCTTAGCAGCCAAGAAGTTTATCACGGAGGAAACTGGCGGAAAGTTGGATATCTTGTACAACAACGCCGGCCAAGCTTGTACCTTTCCATGTCTCGATGTGACAGACGAGGCCACCGCACAATGTTTCGAAGTCAATGTGTTTGGACCTGTTAGAATGACGAGAGAATTCGCTCCTTTGTTGATCAAGGCTAAAGGTTGTGTTGCTTTCACGGGCTCGATTGCGGGTATGGTGCCATTTCCATTCGGGTCCATTTATGGTGCTACTAAGGCTGCAATTCACCAATACGCTGCTGTTTTGAGAATCGAATTAAAGCCATTCGGTGTCAGAGTGTTGAATGTGGTCACTGGTGGTGTCAAGACGGAAATCGCCGACACCAGACCTTTGCCTGAGACCTCTCTCTATTACTTCCCCGAAATGTTAGCCGGATTGGTCGCCAGAAGACAAATGGCCGCTAAGAACAACCCAATGCCGGCAGAAGTGTATGCCAAAAAGGTGGTCAATGACATGATCTATGGTGGTAATGTGTTGAATGTCTACAGAGGAACCATGGCCTCCCTTCTCACTTATTGTGTGGATTGGATGCCAAGATCCTTGTTGGAATATCTCATTATGAGCAAGTTCCAGATGTTGGAGGCATTCAAAATCTTGAAGGAGAAATACTCTAAGCCCCATCAGGATTAGAAGGGGAGGTGTTTGTTTTGGATTTTGAAGAGACGAGATAATATATGAACTGATTTTTGTTGGTACGGTGTAGATATGATGGGGCCGTAGAATGCTCTGGCCAAACACTTGGTGGGCTTCATCAATTGAAATTTCCTTATCACATACATCGGGACACTCAAGGGGCCTTCAAGCAACATATGAGCGGTTTTCGGTACATGTTCCAGAGTATCTCATAATGAAATCATTATGTGAAACGAAGCATTTCCGATAGTGGGCTAGAGATGCGGAGAACACAAGATATTATATCGCTAACGGCCTATGACGTTGTGCTACTAGTGCTAGTGGGATAGGCATATGTATGTAGGATTATGGTCGTGTTGCCGTTGTAGCAGAGTTGGGAATTGACGAAGATGCCCCATTTCCTTGTGTGTGAAAATATTCTGTATTCAACTCAGTTGTGGTGACATAGTCGTTTAAAACTGTCTATCAATCCCACATAGCCTACCTCCCGGCTTCCTAATTTCTTATATGGGAGGTTGGCATGGTTTCATAATCGTCTCCCAACACAACTAGACGGTTGTGTGCAGCTGCATGGCCGCGTTACCGCTGTAACGGGAGTTGTTTCTGCATCGGAATGCAAAATCCACCAGACGAAGCTTGTTAACTATGGCGGTACGGGTGGTTGGTGCACACGAATTGGGTAACTCATGCACCAACCTGTGTTTACTTTTCTACCATGAGACCTGTGTAATGTGGCCATTTTAAATTTCACCAACATATTATAAAACGCATATCCTGCTGAATTTTGTTTGACACCGTTGTTTACTTCGCTATATATAATTGAATCCCCATTTCACTTATAATCCAACTATCTACTTTCCTTTAAATCCAACCAGTTGTTTTTCCGGTATCGAGTTACCTGTCATTCCTTTTATACAAAACAACGTTACGTTCCTTATTTAAGAGTATTTTAGATCCGTTCAAGGTGAGTATTTCATGACGAAGAAAAGAGTAGCTGAGCATGTGTGAATGCGAATACGAAAGAGCATAGAGAATTAAACGTCCGTGATATATGATTATATTCCATTAATCTCCATTATCCATTAACCTCGTTATGTTGTTGGCTGGTTATCGTTGGCTGGCTGGCTATTGTCGTGTAGGTCCCGTTTCCCCCATTGGGAAGTCCTCAGGGGCGTGTGATCACCCAAGTGATCCTGCAACTGTATGCGCAACGCGATCAATTGCAACCACAACATAAACAACAGCAACACGGACTCCTTGAAACAACGAAGGGATCTAAGAAAACATTTTTTCCTTTCCGGGGACTTTGACATATTAAATATATATCAGACCAATTTCACTTAATCGGGTGGTGACTATCTTGCTTTCGTTTTCCCATCCACATCCATTCATTTATTGCATTCCACTCTTTTCAGCATCCAACTTCCAATAATTGCTAACACATCAGAATTATGAAGTTTTCACAGGCCACCGTTCTTGCCTTCGCTGCTTTTGCAGGCTTTGCTATGTCTGCTCCGGCTCCAGCTCCAGCAGATGAAGATTGCACCACTACCCAGTTCCACGGTCACCATAAACATAAGCGTGCTATTGTCTACGATTACGCTTATGTCACTGTCACCGTCAATGCTCAAGGTGACTTGATCCAACCATCTACCTCGTCCACCGAGCAACCAACTACCTCGTCCACTTCCACCTCCTCAACCTCCACTTCTTCCACTTCAACTACCTCCACGTCATCCACCTCCACTTCATCCTCCTCCACCCAACAAACAACCACCTCCTCATCCTCCAGCTCTTCTACCCAACCCGCTACTTCTACCACCTCCACCCAAGCCTCCCAGAACACCGATTCCTCGGCCGTTCCTCAAGGTGACTTGGCCTTGTTTCAAGACCCAAGTGTAGCTTTCCAAGACGGTGTTCTCCAATGTACCGACTTCCCAGAAGGTCAAGGTGTTATCCCATTGTACCACTTGGGATTCGGCGGTTTCTCCGGTATCGAAAACCCAGATTCCTCCACTGGTGGTCAATGTAAGGAAGGTGCTTATTGTTCCTACGCTTGTCAACCTGGTATGTCCAAGACCCAATGGCCATCCAGTCAACCGGCTAACGGTGTCTCCATCGGTGGTTTATTATGTAAGAACGGTCTCCTTTACAGATCTAACACCGACACAGAATACTTGTGTGAATGGGGTGTTGACCTGGCCTACGTCCTGTCTGAGATCTCAGACACCGTCGCCATCTGTAGAACTGATTATCCAGGTACCGAAAACATGGTTATTCCAACTGTTGTCGATGGTGGTTCCCAACAACCATTGACCGTCGTCAACCAAGCCACCTATTACACATGGAAGGGTGGTTCTACTTCTGCTCAATACTACGTCAACAACGCCGGTGTTGATTGGACCACTGGTTGTACTTGGGGTGATTACGGTACCACCTACGGTAACTGGGCCCCATTGAACTTCGGTGCTGGTTACGCTGACGGTGTTTCTTACTTGTCGTTGATTCCAAACCCAAACAACTACGAGGCTCTTAATTACAACGTCAAGATCGTTGGCCAGAATGGTGCCACTGTTTCAGGCCAATGTGTCTACGAAAATGGTAAATACAACGGTGATGGTACTGACGGTTGTACTGTCGGTGTCACCTCTGGTTCTGCCTTGTTTGTTTTGTACAATTAGGGATGAGGAGAGCTTATACTTTTCAATTTGGACAATATAATTTGAAGTTTCTTGTATTATGGTTTTAAAATATTTCAATGTTTGTTATTAGTTGTAGAATTGTTGTATCACATGATGGAGGCATTTTGAGCCTTACGTGATGTTGAGGCATCTGGTGCCTCAAGCTTCCGATGCCATCCCAGGGACAATATACGAGAGGGTCACATGATGCAGAAGCTCTGGTTCTTCATAAACCTCTAACTATAGTCTATAGCGAGAAGAGGTAACTTGAAACCAGAATCTGGAGAAGATCTTACATTAGGTGCGGTTGTTATCTTATCATCTGGCATACGAAGACTCTTGGATACAGAGCAAAACAGAACCTTATGACTAGTATCAGCAGTATACTAGGGCCGATTCCTCAACATAAACCCTATAATCTCGCAACATCTTTCCATTTCAGAGTCAATTGAGCAGTCAACGTCGGAGTCTAATTGCACCGTTTCTAACCAACAAAATCGCTCCTTCACACTCACACCACTGTATAGAGGGAGCATTTTCGGACATTGAAAAGTTTTCATTCTTTCCTTTTGATGTACGGACATCGTTGTTCGTGCATACGGTGTTGTATCGAGAAATAACAGCGAGTTGAAACAAGTGGTAGCCGCATGAGCAAGATCGAGCGACCAAAAACGGGACAACCAGCATAAAAAGAAACATGCTGGGATCTGGCTGCGAACCTGCGACAAAGACCCAGTGATTGCTAGGCAAATAGCTGGTTGTTTGGCCATTTTTGCGGGTCTTATTCTCAGTATTCCTCGATTGATTCAACAGTTTATGCATCGCTCTCTGGCAGAACGGCGTCAAAATAGTGGTGCCTCATGGCTGAGACGCATCTCGCAACCAGTTGAAGTTAGTGAAACGCCGCGACTTTGACATGTATTAGGAAACATTCCTCGTTACATGCTGGATTACATGGTCACAACGATAAGGACTTAGCTGATCGTACAGATTCGTACATGCGTAGAATATCTATACCAATTAAGTCCAGTTAGTCATTGAGGCGGGAAAATTTTTGATACATAAATACCGTTGCAAATCGGCGTCATGGAGTATCTCCACAGATCTGGAAAATATCAGAGACTAGATTCGTTGGGTCCTTCCATTGAATTACACAATCTCAACAACATCCACATGAACTCCAGTGCTTCTTTGGACGTGGAAAAGTCCCCAGTGGACTCTTCCAAACAACAACAACAGTCCTCTTCGGACAATAACTCATACGACCACAACTCCATGACTGGCGATGTCACCGACAAACAGGTGGTCAGAGGCTTGAAGGTCAGACACATCTCGATGATTTCCTTGGGTGGTACTATTGGTACTGGGTTATTCATTTCCATTGGTGGTTCGCTTGAACAAGCCGGTGCCGTGGGGGCCTTGATTGCCTTTTTATTCGTCGGTTCCATCATCTACAGTATCACCCAATCTTTGGGTGAGTTGGCTGCTTACATCCCGGTCACCGGTTCGTTTGTGCAATTCGTCACCAGATTCATCTCGAGACCATTGGGTGCCGCCAATGGTTGGTTATATTGGTTTTCTTGGGCCATGACCTTTGCCGTTGAAATTTCCGTTGTTGGTCAAGTCATCGAATTCTGGACCTTCAAGGTGCCAATTGCCGGATGGATCGCCATCTTCTACGTCATCTTGACCCTTGCTAACTTGATTCCAGTTAAGTTCTACGGTGAAATCGAATTTTGGATCGCTGCCATCAAGGTCATTGCCATTGTTGGTTGGATCATATATGCCTTATGTATGGTCTGTGGTGCTGGTGACATGGGTGCTATTGGTTTCCACAACTGGAAGTCCATGGATCGTGCTTTTGGTCCAGGTATTTTGGTTCAAGACAAAAACACCGGTAGATTCTTAGGTTGGGTCTCTTCTTTGATTAGTGCAGCTTTCACTTACCAAGGAACCGAATTGGTTGGTATCACCGCCGGTGAAGCCGCCAATCCAAGAGTTGCCATCAAGAAGGCCATTAACAAGGTTTTCTTCAGAATTTTAATCTTTTACGTCATCTCGTTGTTTTTCGTTGGTTTATTGGTCAGTTACGATGATCCAAGCTTAGCTGGTGGTGATTCTTACATTGCTGCTTCTCCATTCGTCATTGCCATTATCAATTCAGGTACTCCTGTGTTGCCACACATCTTCAACGCCGTTATTTTGACTACCATTATTTCTGCCGGTAACTCCAACGTCTACATTGGTTCGAGAATCTTGTACGGATTGGCTGAATCTAACGTTGCACCAAAGTTCTTCATGAAGACCACCAAGGGTGGTGTTCCTTACATTGGTGTTCTTTTCACCTCTGCATTCGGATTGTTGGCCTTCATGGTTACCTCCAACAAGGGGACCACTGTTTTCAACTGGTTCCTTAATATCACTGCCGTCGCCGGTTTGATCTGTTGGGCTTTTATTTCTATTGCCCATATCAGATTCATGAACATCTTAAAGTCGAGAGGTATTTCCAGAGATGAGTTGCCATTCAGGGCCATGTTCATGCCATTTTCCGCCTGGTACGCTGCTATTGCCACTCTTATTGTGACATTCGTTCAAGGTTACGCTGTTTTCTTTGACTTCAATGCCACCGGGTTCTTTACTGCTTACGTGTCCATCATCTTGTTTGTTGTGTTGTGGATCGGATTCCAGATCTACTACAGAGACGGATTTCTCATTCCATTGGACGAATGTGACATCGACACCGGTAGAAGAGAAGTTGACGACATCATCTGGGAAGACAACTCTCCAAAGAATTGGTGGGAGAAGATGTGGGATTTCCTTGCCTAGAGAGAGTTCCATTGCATTTTATGACGTTTATATGTGGTGCATTTGCTATTTTTGTATTTATATTAGGGAGGTTTTAGTAGGAATAGACTTTGACAGTGAATATTGTAGAGGAAACATTTAGCCGAAACTACCCCGTTTTCTCGGTAACAACATATTTCATAATGGAACCACCGCCTCGATGTGATATGTGTAATCCATGTGGGTTCCAGAACCCACAGCTGGGAGACGACAATTGCATGTCAACTGACAGGGGAGTGTGTGCCGCCTGGTTGAGCAATCATCAGAACAGCCATCAGCCATCACAATGGAAACCAACTCCACTCATCGTATCAATCAACCTCCTATTATCGAGTCCTATTATC
This sequence comes from Nothofagozyma chilensis, assembly GCA_030573195.1. Taxonomy (NCBI): domain Eukaryota; kingdom Fungi; phylum Ascomycota; class Pichiomycetes; order Serinales; family Cephaloascaceae; genus Nothofagozyma; species Nothofagozyma chilensis. Next base: position 350,181 of record JAJMCV010000129.1, read on the forward strand.
GAGGGTTCCATCGAGAGGGGGAACTATGTGTCGTCACCATTGTTGCTGCCAGCCAATAATCAGCGTCAGTTTACTCATCTAGGATGCAGCGAGCCGCACTTATCCCCAGCTGGAATAGCCAGAGTGCCAGGGCTGACAAATTTATGGGGAGACCATTACACTTGCCCTGGTGCATGTGTGGTCGATATATAAGGCCCATTATGTCCGGAAGTTGGTTGGCTATTGCAATTGATTCATACACATTCGAAACATGTCAGCTATCAGAGTAGCTCGTCCCGCATTCAAACATTCCAAGACCTTTTACCAATTGGCAGCCACTGCTGGTTTGCTTGGTACCGCCGCGGTGGTGTACGGTAACAACCAGAACAACAGCAACAACAAGAAGGGCAATGGCTTGAACAAGGCGCTTTTCGGGTTTGGTGCTGCTCCGTTGCTCAACACCGCAGTTGTTCCAGCCAAGGGCTTCAAGGAATACCAAGACATCTACAACGCAATTGCCACGAAGGTCAGAGACCACGACGAATACGAAGACGGTAGCTATGGCCCTGTCTTAGTGAGATTGGCATGGCATTCGTCGGGTTCCTACGAAAAGGAAACCCATACCGGTGGTTCGTACGGTGGTACCATGAGATTTTCTCCTGAAAAGACCGATCCCGCCAACAATGGGTTGGAAAATGCGCGTAACTTCCTCGAGGAATTCAAGGGCAAGTACCCATGGTTGAGTTACGGTGATTTGTGGACTTTGGGTGGTGTTGTGTCGGTCCAGGAATTGGGTGGGCCAAAGATCAAATGGAGACCAGGCAGAGAGGACTTGAAAGAGGACCGTGTTCCTCCAAACGGAAGATTACCAGACGCTGCCCAAGGCGCCCAACACATCAGAGACGTTTTCGTCAAGAGAATGGGTCTCACCGAAAAGGAGACCGTTGCCTTGATCGGGGCCCATTGTCTTGGTCGTTGTCACGCCGATAGAAGTGGTTTTGACGGGCCATGGACCTTCTCGCCAACCTTCTTCACCAACGACTTCTACACTTTATTATTGAAACAATGGCATGTCAGAAAATGGGACGGTCCAGTCCAATACGAGGACAACGACTCCAAATCTCTTATGATGTTGCCAGCCGATTACGCCTTGAAAGAGGACTCCAAGTTCCTCCAATACGTTGAAGCCTATGCCAAGGACCAGGAATTATTCTTCAAGGACTTCGCTCCAGCCTTCCAGAAGTTATTGGAATTCGGTATCAACTTTCCAAAAGGTAGCCCAGAATACACCTTCTCTACCTTAGATGAACAAGAGTAAGCGGGAAGCAGGACTTTATTACGTTTTTAATCAATTGACTTTATATTAATTTCTTGTAGATGATTGGGTTGCAGCAACATTGGTTACCACAGTTAAGACCATGTCTAAGTATATCTCGTCCCGATACATTTCTGGAACCGATTATGGTTTTTGCACGCATCCCCTGAAAATTTTTCACTCCTTATAAAAGATACTCGTCAACAATTTTATATTTCTGGATAATTACTATACAACAAATAAATTACAAAATGAAGTACATCCAAACCGATCAAATCTTAGAAGTGCCAGAAGGCGTCACCGTCTCCATCAAGGCCAGATCCATCAAGGTGACTGGTCCAAGAGGTGAATTGTCCAAGGATTTAAAACACATTGACGTTACCTTCGCCAAGGTTTCTGACAGACAGATCAAGATCACCGTCCATAACGGTGACAGAAAACATGTTGCTGCTTTAAGAACCGTCAAGTCCTTGATCTCCAACTTGATCACCGGTGTCACCAAGGGTTACAAGTACAAGATGAGATATGTCTATGCGCATTTCCCAATCAACGTCAATGTCATTGAAGTTGATGGTGAAAATTTCGTTGAAATCAGAAACTTCTTGGGTGAAAAGAGAGTCAGACAAGTGAAGATTTTCGATGGTGTTACCGTTGAATCGTCCACTGCCCAAAAGGATGAATTGATTTTATCTGGTAACTCCTTGGAAGCCGTTTCCCAAAATGCTGCTGATATCCAACAAATTTGTCGTGTTAGAAACAAGGATATCCGTAAGTTCTTGGATGGTATCTATGTTTCCGAAAAAGGTACTATTGTTGAAGAAGCTTAAGGTGAAAAATGTTTATGAGTGGGATTATTTTTATATAGCTTTATATTGGTTTATATAATGCTTGGGTTTTTACCTTTCAAAATCGTTACAGTGCTCAACAACACAGAGCCAACTACGATTCTCGTAACATCTCTCCCGTAGTGGGAGCCGTAACACTGTGCGTTATAGTAGGTTGTGGGTTGGATGTTCTAGGATATAGAATATCTAATTGGCAAACTGTGATAATTCGCTACGGCTTCTTTAAGCACTTTGTAACAGATATCGGTTCTGAAATGTCTGGTTATCGCAAGGTTGTGATGTTAGGTAATTCGGATACGGTTTCCAGAGTCTTAAATCGTTATGGCTAAGCTGTATAATTGCGTTATTTTTATTGGCTATCAATATCGTAAAAAGATGGTGAATAGTGCAAGTTAGTAGGGGAAATTATTCAACAAATGAGGAATATCCTCTCTTATATTCATTTCCAGCCAACCGTTGTATAAAAAGTGATAAAGTAAAATATTCATATTATTTTCTATCAAATTACACATATTGCGAATGTAAACTATTGTCAATATTTCTCCATATTTGGGTTTATTATTATACAAATTATATTATTTAAATTATTCATCTATTGTCATAGATTTTCTATTAAATTACAATTTATTTAAAAAAATTAGATCATAACATAACTAAAATGCATTAAATGGGAGAGGAAAAAATGAGAAAAGTGCTACAAGAATAAAATAGGATCTATTCAATTACTCCAATACAATTAAATAAAAAATTAGTTGGGATTCTGAAAAAAAGAACTATTGATAGTTCCGAAACCGGGAATCGAACCCGGATTTCCGAATGGAGAGTTCGGAGTGATAGCCATTACACTATTTCGGAGGAGGAAAACCAACAACTATAATTCCGAAACCGGGAATCGAACCCGGATTTCCGAATGGAGAGTTCGGAGTGATAGCCATTACACTATTTCGGAAGTAGTGTACCGGCTATGAAACCATGGCCAGTGATACGGATACAAAGTGGTGTGTCAAACCCGCCCTCTGTCATTTTGTCGGTGCTGTAGTCGTTCTCGAAATTTTCGCGGCTACAAAACTAATAAGCTGAAAATCACTGCTACACGCTGAAAAACAAACAACAAAGTTGGCCAAACAGTTGGAGTAGACTTGTTGATCGAGAGAATAACAGCAGAGACAAACGTCGTGAACAAGTTCTGTGGTTCGATTTATATTAAAATCGTTCTTATAGGCTGATTATTAGTGGAGATAATTGCCCCCTGCGAATTATTAGTGTTGTACAATTTTGCATCAACAAGTTGACCCATCAATCTGCAAAGACATCGTGCTGATAGAGCTGCAACAGTACAAACATCTTGTGACGTGTGTTTAGTGCGATTAATTGAGTTCCGTTGTCGATATAGAGCGAAAGAAATAAACAAATATCCCGCTCAAAGATAATCATATATCATGTCCAACGGATATATTGTGACCAAACCCATTGCGCCAAACGTGGCGAACGGGAATGGGAGTTTGACTTCCAATGGATTGGCGAAATCGTCTTCCATCAAACAGCAATCCAAAATCCCGTTTCCCCAGAGCTCGACGGACGTGTCCCTTTTGCTAGAGAGATACAGAGCGTTGATGGACGCCGAACATTCTAATGTTGAAGACGAGAAATTGGAGATAGAAAGAACCTTGTATGAGATTTCCCAGGCCCAGAAGAAGTATTCCGGGCTTTCGGCCAAGCTAGAACAGATCAAGTCTGAAAGAACGAGCGAACCAGTGTTGGATCTCGATTTATTGAAGAAACAGATTGTAGGACTCCAACTTTTGTCGAAGGATTTGGATTTGCCCACAGATTTGCAATATGATCTTGGAGCTGCAAGTTATGGTGCCCGTGAGGGCCAAGTCGCCGAGGAGCCTGCCGTTGAAACTGGACACGAAGAGGACGAATCATCAGCAAACCACTTCAAATTTGATTATTCGGATTACTTTGTCAGAGCTGAACAAGCGGGCATAAAGTTACCTTCCAACGAATACGATGCGATGCATGATGTTGTTGGTAATTACTACTCCGAGCAAATGATTTCCAACAAGATCAGTAACAGAGTAAAGGAATTATCGAAACTTCCAAGTAATTTAGGTACTTTTGATTTCGAAGACACTTCTTTTAGAACCCCGGATCAACTTTTGGAGAATGGAGATGAACAAAAAATCAAGTCGTTAGTTGAATTGAAGTCGTTGAATATTCTCACCAAACAGAAACAAGTTAGACAAAACTTGATCTCCTCGATGGCTTTGAAGGCGCATGGGTCCAAGGAATACGAAAACGTGTCTCTTTCTACCTCAGCTCAGAGAGCTCTTTATGTCAGACCAAAGAATATCACACCAAATACTGATAAGCTATTGGCTGAATTGGAAAGACAACAGAAGAGGGAGAAAGAACAATTGGACCGTAAATTACATTTAAGAAAGGTGAGCCAGATGCTTACAGAAGCTGAAGATATAATTATGTCTAAGCAAAATAAGGAGACTAGAAGATTTGCCTTATTCAAGCAAATAAGTCATTATCACCAACAAGTTGAAAAGGACGAGTCTAAAAAATTGGAGAAGAATGCCAAACAACGTTTACAAGCATTGAAGGCCAATGATGAAGAGGCATATTTGAAGTTGATTGATACCGCCAAGGATACAAGAATCACCCACTTATTGGAGCAAACCAATTCGTTTTTGGATTCTTTGTCTCAAGCTGTCAGAGCACAACAGAATGACTCAATGACTGTTCATGGAGATATCGTAGAAGATTTGAATCCAGAAGTGTCAAGAGAAAAGATCGATTATTACGATGTTGCCCACAAGATCAAAGAAAGTGTCCTGAAACAACCAAGTATTTTGGTCGGTGGTACCTTGAAAGAGTATCAAGTCAAGGGTTTGGAATGGATGGTTTCGTTATATAACAATCATCTTAATGGTATTTTAGCCGATGAGATGGGTTTGGGAAAGACCATCCAGTCTATCTCTTTGATCACATATTTGATTGAATCTAAGCACGAACAAGACAAGTTTTTGGTGATTGTTCCTTTGTCAACCATCACTAACTGGACATTGGAATTTGAGAAATGGGCACCAAGTGTCAATACTATTGTCTACAAAGGTTCTCCAAACCAGAGAAAGTTGTTGCAATATGATATCAGAAATGGTGATTTCACAGTGTTATTGACTACGTACGAATATATCATTAAGGATAGACCATTATTGAGCAAGTTTAGATGGGCTCACATGATCATCGATGAAGGTCATAGAATGAAGAACAGTCAATCTAAGTTGTCTTACACATTAACCAATTACTACCACACCAAGCATAGATTGATTTTAACTGGTACTCCATTGCAAAATAACTTGCCTGAATTATGGGCCTTATTGAACTTCGTGTTACCTAAGATTTTTAACTCAGTCAAGTCCTTTGATGAATGGTTCAACACGCCATTCGCCAATACTGGTAGTCAGGATAAGATGGAATTGACTGAAGAAGAATCGCTTTTGGTTATTAGGAGATTGCACAAAGTGTTGAGACCGTTCTTGTTAAGAAGATTGAAGAAGGATGTGGAAAAGGATTTACCCGACAAAATCGAAAAGGTGGTGAAATGTAAATTATCCGATCTTCAATATGCGTTGTATCAACAGATGTTGAATCATAATGCCTTGTTTGTCGGTTCTAACCACGGTGCCTCCAAGTCAGGAATTAAAGGTTTAAACAACAAAATCATGCAATTGAGAAAGATTTGTAACCATCCTTTCGTGTTTGAAGAAGTGGAAGATCTTACTAACCCTTCGAGAATCACGAATGATACCATTTGGAGAACCAGCGGTAAATTTGAGTTATTGGACAGGGTTCTTCCTAAGTTCAAGGTGACTGGTCATAGAGTGTTGATGTTTTTCCAAATGACTCAAGTTATGGACATTATGGAAGATTTCTTGAGATACCGTGGCATGAATTTCCTTAGATTGGATGGTAGCACCAAGGCTGAAGATAGAACGTCCATGTTGAAGGATTTCAATGCGCCAAACTCTGAATACTTTTGTTTCTTGTTATCCACCAGAGCCGGTGGTTTAGGTCTTAACTTGCAAACTGCCGATACTGTGATCATTTTTGATACTGATTGGAATCCTCATCAAGATTTACAAGCTCAAGATAGAGCACATAGAATTGGTCAAAAGAATGAGGTTAGAATCTTGAGATTGATCACGGATGACTCTGTTGAAGAAGTGATCTTAGCGAGAGCCCATCAAAAGTTAGATATCGATGGTAAGGTTATTCAAGCCGGTAAGTTCGATAACAAATCTACCGCTGAAGAACAGGAAGCATTTTTAAAGAGATTGATAGAAGCTGAGCAAGACAAGAGGGGTAATGATGAAGACGACGAATTAGACGAGGACGAGTTGAATGAGATTTTGGCCCGTAACGACGGAGAAAAGGAATTATTTGCTCAGATGGATGCTGAAAGAATGGCTACTGCCAAGATCGAAGGTAGAAAGAGAGGTGGTAAGCCATTGCCAAGACTCATCACCAACGACGAATTGCCTTCAGTCTTCACTGAGGATATAACAATTCACTTGAATCCTGTTGAAAAGGAACTTGGACGTACCAGAGATAAGAAGACTGTTGTTTATGATGACGGTTTAACAGAGGAACAATGGTTGGAAGCTATGGATGATGATGAAGACTCAGTTGAAGATGCGGTTGCTCGTAAACAGGAATCCTTGAAGAAAAGAAGAGAGAGCAGATTGGCCAAGCTCGCTACTTTGGACGAGGAGGCGTTGACACCGAAAAAGAGATCATCTCGGTCAGCGTCTGCCACACCATTAGATGACGACGACTCGCTTCTCAATCTTGATGATTCTGACTTCCAAGAGCCTTCCAAAAAGAAGAAAAATGGACGCCGTGAAGTATCTAAATTAGGCAGCGAGATTGATGTTGAGTTTGTAAATGAAGCCAATGGATTAATAGACGAGATGTTAACGTTGAAGTCCGAGGTGGATGGTCATAGCTTGACGGATATTTTCATGAATTTACCGCCGAAGAAGGATTATCCCGATTATTACCAATTTATTAGAAAGCCGATAGCTATCAAGAACATCAAGAAGAGCTTGAACAGCGGGACATATTCTTCGCTTGATGACTTTGTCAGCGATTTGAAGACTATGTTCACCAATGCGAAGACATACAATGAAGAGGGTTCTTGGGTGTACACGGATGCTGAGTTTTTAGAGGAATTTGTTGACTCGAGAGTAGATGGTATTGGAGCAAGATTGGGGTGATCTGGTATAGCCCATGAAGTAATTGTAGGATTAGTATCTTAAATAAGAATGTATTTTTATCGAAGTGTTGTAGAAGAGAAGCTGTGGCGCGTCACCCTGCCGTGCCATTTTTTCCACTTGCGTCGTGCGATACACAACAATTAGAAGGAGATGAAAGGTAATAGATATGACACGATGAATAATTGGAGGGATAGAACTAAGAAGACGAGAATAAGATGATGTTAAATAGAATTGGTATTAGAACGTCTTTGTTAGGAAGAGGCACTTTTGCTAGAAGTTTTTCTTCTTTCAGACCGGTGTTGCAATCATCTGTAAGAGGAGCCAACGGAACCTTGAATTGGGTGGAGTTCTTGAAATTGAAGAAAGAAATAGGAAGACTTAATTTTGCTTCGTCCATTTTCACGGCGTTTCTCGGATCTACCTTGACATGGGGTTATGTGGGAAATTTGGAAATCGACGTCAACGAGCAGATTTTTGGAATTGATCCATTTTTCGTTTTGGGCGGGGTTGTTGTATTGGGTAGTGGTGTTGGATATTTATGTGGACCATTAATTGGATCCAGTATCTTCAAATTGAAGAATAGAGCCATATTCAACGAGTTCAAAGTTAAAGATAAACTGTGGTTTGAGCGAATCAGAAGAAATCGTGTTGATCCGTCTTCGAACTCTTTCTCCAACCCAGTTCCAGATTATTACGGCGAAAAGATCTATAGCTTGAAAGATTACAGACAATGGTTAAGGGATTGTCATGCCTATAGAAGAAAGACCCAGGAGTTTCTTTGATGGCCTTTAAGCTTGTATATAATTAAGATTCAAACGTGATCATTGTAGCTACATCATCTAATGCAAAACACTCTATTAAAACACTATTGAAGATATGGAAAATTACAAGTCTCAAAAGACATTATATATGAACATGGTTATGTAAAAAGACAGAAAGTTCAATCCTAGAAATTAGTTTTCGGTTTGTTCCAATAATTGCGGAATCTTTTCAATGGTCTCAGATCCGTATGTTATTTGGTAAGTGGCCTCAAAGAGCGGGAATTCGTCGATACAATTTTGGGCTTCCAATAAATCATGGACCTCCTTGGCGGTGATGATGCCTTGGGCCGATTGGCCGTTCAACAATTCCTTTTCGGAGTCCCAAGCAGATTTACCTGTTTCGGCCATATATCTACCGACCTTGACGTTTCTACCACCTGAACAGGTGGTGATCAAATCAGCAACACCGGCAGATTCTTCGGTGAAGGTCTTTGGATCCGATTCGGGGAAGAACTTTTGAGAGAATTTGACAGTTTCCATCAAACCAACTCTCATGATTGCAGCCTTGGCATTATCACCCCAACCGGCACCTTCTACAAATCCCACACATAAGGCCACGATATTTTTCAAGGCACCGGCAACAGAAGTACCAGCAACATCGGAGATGACTCTGACGTGGAAATATGGTCTATGGAAGGCGTATTTCAAGATGGTGGAATTGATATCCTTTCCATCGCCCCTGTAATCGGCTGGCAAGTTGTAGGCAATGGTTGTTTCAGACCATTTTTCTCTGGCCACCTCTGGGGCCAAATTGGCACCAGATAAGGCGCCACATTGGATCCCGAGGTTTTCAGTGATGTAAGTGGACAACAATTCGCAGCCTTGAGGTGTGACCTCCAAACCCTTCAAACACGAGATGGCTCTGGCGGTTGGAGGAACCTTGCCCTTCAATTGGGAGCAGATTCTGTGCAAGAATTGATGGGGGATGTTAAAGACGATCAAATCAGCGTCTTCAACGGATTTCGCGATATCCGGCTCGGCATGTAAATTTGCGGGTAATTTGACACCAGGCAAATATTTCACGTTCTCGTGGTCGTTATTGATGATCTCAGTCAAGTTCTTTCCGTTGACTTGTTCCTGGAACACCCACATGTTGACCTTGTGATGGAAGACATGGGGTCTTAAAGCGGCATTTTCTGCCAAAACCTTGGCGATGGTGGTACCCCAATTACCAGAACCGATGACAGTGATGCGAAATGGCTTTACTGGAGCGGCTGCAAGTGTTTGATTTGGAGTCAAGATGTTAGACAATTGGTGTAATCTGTCGGTTGCTCTGGTGGATGACATTGTTCGAACGAAGGTATTTGTGATTAATAATTGGCTAAGTTTACGGTTCAAGATCATGGATTTGGCTCGCGCGACAAATATACATTCAACTATATATACCTGTTGGTGGACAGCATAGAGAGGATCTGTGGGTTCGCACAATGCTCGTCATTTGGTGGCCGAACGGGAATCTGAAGCGAAATGTCGTGTGGATGCAAACGAGTTTACCCGATGATTCTGAGTCATGAACAGGTATCGAGGAGGGAGATGGTATCATTCGATGAAGGAACAAGTTGGACACTTGTCGATGGACATATTATCCATAATTCTGGTTGTTTTCCAAACCCACAAGCTTGTCATAGGAACATTGTTGTGTCTTTTTGAGATAGACAGCCAAACCTAAACCAAAAAAACCATCAATTCGCATCCCGATGGTGCATATGCAGTGAATTAAACTTCCTTCTGTCCAATATCCCAACATCCAATCAGAATCCTCGACCAGAACCGATTCGTTTGCGTGCATCGTCCAAGATGTTTGCGCGGTTGGTCCACGTCGCTTCAGGATCTTCCGTCCAGGTCCGTATCAGCTGTACAAAGCTGCAAACTAATGCAACAATAAGGAAGAGGCCGATGAGGATGTTCAAGGATCACTACAATCAAATCATTCAATACAAATAAATTGCGGCATACAAAATATCAACAATTCTGAAAAAACCTAATGAGCAGTGAAACCACCGGATGCGTAGATGGTTTGACCAGTGATCCAACCACCCTCTGACACCAAAAATCTAATGATTGGAACAATGTCCTCCATCTTGGTCAATCTGTTGCCGATACCACAAGTCTTGTAGAATTCGATATCGCCAGACGCTTCTTGGCCGTAAAGGAATGGGGTGTCCATTGGTCCTGGAGCAACACAATTGACGGAGATTCTCTTGGATTGTTGGAGTTCCTTGGACGCAGCCTTGGTGAAGTACTCGACACCAGACTTGGTACCTTGGTAAACACCGTAGAATGGGGTGTAGGCTGCCAATAAGGAGGTGACCAACGAAACAATCTTACCGTCTTCGTTGAGATGTTTTCCGGCTTCCTTGATGAAGAAGAAGGCGGTCTTGGAGTTGATGTTGCTCATGGTGTCGTATTCACTTTCGCTGATTTCAATGAGCGGTTTCTTCAAAACCATACCCACGTTGTTGATGGCAATGTCCAACTTACCAATGGCCTTTTCACCGGCAACAAACAAGTCTTCCAAGTCCTGGGCGGTGTCCAAGTTGCCGGCGTAGGTGACAACCTTGACACCGAATTCAGCAGACAATTCCTTAGCAAAGTCGTCGGCTTGGGCCTTAGCACTTGGGGAATGGTAATGTAAGAACAAATTGACACCGAAATGGGCCAATTCCTTAGCGGTTAAAGCACCTAAGTTCTTGGTACCACCGGTGATGAGGGCGTTTTTACCTTTAATGTTGAGTTGCAAAGACATTGTGAGTTGTATTATTCAATTGATAATGAAGAACAAAAAACCAGTAACCACCCTGGCAGCCATTGTGATTTTATATCAGAGAAACTAAATATTTAAAACCACTAATCCCCATTCTATGCACTAACGTCACTAAGGAGGGCCCATTGGCCTCTCTTAGCCCACCGCTACTATAGTAATGCATTAAACAGCGCAAGGCATTTGGGGTGACTGACGCTTTGATTGACACCTCCAACTCTAAGATGGCTGCAATAGCTGTGCGAGCCCCTTCGAGTGCATGTCTGGCCATCCCCGGTAGAATAGGGGCAGGGGATTAATGGTGCAACCACGACAATCGGGGGGATATCCCCATTATTTCCACCCCAAATAGGGGATGCTCTACAGGAGGGAATTAATTAACGGTGTATGCCCCTTTTCTTCTTAGCATGTGTCATAGTGAATATTGACAGCATCGACGACCTCATTCTAGGAAAAATAGGGGTTATTCTCGTGAACGCGTTAACACCTCTTTACACCCTACATGATCAAACCCAAATAAGGTCTTTGTTAAGAATGTATACTATTAACTCTAATCGGTCTGGTCCTGACGTGACAATACTTTCTATCTTTTATTGTTCTAAATTGTGCATGTTTCTCGTACTCGTAAAGGCTAAAGAAACTATAGGGATATCCCCATAGTCCGTGTCTACAAAATTCAAACTCTTTAGATTCTATTATACGTTGTAGCTGTAGAACCTTCTAGAATATCCCAAAATGGAATTTTCTTGGATATCCCTCAATTGCCCGCAATCAGGAGAGAACTAGAAGCAAAATGCTGAGCATTGCTATACCAACTAAAACTATAATCGCATCTGATCAGTCTCTTATCAATATTCTTAATCTGGAAGTTTAGCAAAATGTCTTGACTAAAGTTTGAGCCAATTTCGTTGATAGTCAATTCGACAGACTCGCTCATAATTTGTTTCATGGCATTCTTCATCGGAGACTCAATGGTGCTGAAAATCGTAGAATTTGGACCAGTGTTTGATAACTCAAGTTTGACTGACAATCGAGGTATCACTATTTCGTGCAAACTATTTATCAACTTTGTAACAATGGAGGACACTTGGTAGAGATTGTCGACTTGAAGCACGTTGATGAAGTTGTATTGGTTCCTTGGATTCAATTCAGTTAGAAAGGTGTCAGGTCTGCGATTGAGGATAGTTATAGAATATGAATAGTCATTGATAATTTTTTCTGTATAATTCGTTATTTTTCTTTTAATGACGGTATCTTGCTTCAACTTCCCATAATCAAAGTCATTGCAGTCGAGGAATACAATCTTGTTGGCACTTCCGGATCGAGTTTTGGAAAAGCTAAGTAAACTGAAACACGATTCCATCGCATAAGATAATGATTCCAAATCAGTGTCAAAAATCTTGTCATTCCCCAGATTTCTGTTGTCAGTTATTGCAATTTCATTAATTAATTTTCTCCATCCACTCCAACTAGATTCCATAAATCCTGTAAATGTTCCATTCTTTTGTGCTTGACTTCCGATGAAGACAATTCCAAGATTATCATTTTGGTGTAGATTTGCCAACACCTCATTTAAAAGATCCAACAAGGCATTTTTGTATTCATCATTGCACATGGTTTCAGTGGCATTGACCAAAGGAACCGCAACCACCAAGTTTACTGGCGTGTAGTCTTTCCTCATGGGTATATACTCGTTGTTCAAGAAATTCATCGGTATTTCTTGGCCATTGCTGGCCAATTCGTTATATTCCTTAAGATGCTGAGGTATTTCGAATTTATTTTCATTAACAAAGTTCCAGGCATTGGATGTTAAGTGGCTCAATGGAATTTCAGCGAACGTTTCGTTGTTGGCAAACTTGGACAAATATGACTCCCACTTGTTAATTATAATGGTATCATCAAAACTCAATACCAACTCTGGCAAATTCAAGTTTGTCAAGTTAATCAATAATTGGGTGGAGTTCAACTTGTTCACATTGCACAACTCATTGCTTATCAATATCTTTCCTACCAACTTGTTGCCTTCTTCGTTTAAAAATACCAAGTAACTTTCGAATAAGAAACAATACACCCTCTCCATTTCTTTGGCATTTGTGCCAATGCATATATAATCGAAGACTAGTAAATCTCCCACTACCTCATATCTTTCTAAATCTTCAAAAGCTTCTTCCCAGTTCGTTGTCTGGTTTATCAATTTAAGTTTGATATCCCCTATGATTTTTTGTTTAATCACCATTTCATTCGTATGCTGTTCTGGAGTTTTGGTGGTATTGAAAAAATGTGGAGATTCAATTCTCAAGACACAACTTAAATTAGAATTGTCTTCTTGGTCATCATCTTGTGAGGTCAACAAATTAAGTTTTGGTTCGTTAAGTTTATCATAAAGTTGTTCATCGAAATGCATAGCCTTGGGGGAAGGCCCTAGTATTTTGGCAACATTGCCGTCATGAGTAGGCGTAGAGAATGGATCCCGTATTATTTGGTTCTCTGGGGTTTTCGGTTCAAAGCTTCCGCTTGATGAAATATTCGGTGTTAGATATCCAAAAGTTGTAGATACAGCCAGTGATTCCAAGCTGACCTCGAGTTTTGTATATAAAAGGTCGTCGCAAACTTCCTCATCATCAGGATTATCAGCACTTAACATTGTGAGGCGCCCAACATCATCCTGCAATAATATTTCTTTGCATTTAGTTGTTTCTCCACACAAATTACAAACGGGAAATTCCGTTAAGTTGCACTTTTTTAGTAGCATCAGGTAGCAGTTAAAATGGGATTGGTCTCCACAAGTTAACTCTAAGGACCTCTCTCCCGGTAAGTTATTGACAAGAAGCTCATCACAGAAACAACAGTGTTTGTAGACAAGGTAGCCCTTACTCCTAGGACGTGTATTTATATAATCTTCATCAATTTCATCATATTGAGCGATCTCCATAAAATTTGATAGATTTGAATATTGCTGCTGAATTGGCTGGAAACAGGTTTCACTCTCAAAATGGAGGTCACTATTGTTAATCGATAGTTCTTCAGGTAAGTCTAAAGGAGGTGCCACCAAGACTCTATTCAACTTTTTGGGAGATTCAAATATTCTTCTAGTTGCTCTCTTAAGGGGAGATTCGCTTGCTGAGAAATTTCCCCTAGGAGAGAACATTTTCCTCAAGGAACGGGCAGAGGCTGGTTGTGTTGGAGAAGTCATATTGAGAGCAGTCAAAGTGTGATTTACTGCAAGATAACCTGCTAATACAGTGGGGCTGATCGAATTTTATTTATACTGAGTGAAATTGGCCGTAGCTCAGCTGAGAGTCAAAACCAGTCCTATGCTGATTAGGAACCACTTTGAGGTGGTGCATCTCTACTCTACATACACATACTGCATATTGGGACCATGAAACAGCATAGGCAGAAACGGTCAGCCAGCGTGAGCATTATGATGGCCATTCTAGCGAATAATAGCGTTGAATACTGCACACGTTAGCTAAAAAAGCGTTTCAGGCCTTTACCCGAAGACCCTGCGAGACAAAGAATAATGCCAACAAGCAGACTGAAGACTTCTCTTTAAAACATGGCGCTCCTAAAAATAATTACACACAAACCTGAGGGATTATTCCATCAATCTTCCTTTTGGAATATATTCATTTGTGCGACAGAGAAGGTAATATGCCCAACGCTTGTAATGTGGTACTCTTCGACAAATTTTGCTGCAAGATCCCGCAGAGAGGTACATTTGGTAGTAGACCTATACCAATTTGAACAGAAATTTCCCAGTTGTAGACATTTGCAGAGAGAAATAGAAGTGTGGCGGTTCTTTTTCGCTTTGTATCGACGGGTGATCGTATATTATTTACTAAATATCAATTTACCCAGTGTTGCAGACTGGCCGCTGTGCTCTCCACTCGGACCACATTATACTTACCATCCGAAGTAACCATTTACGGAAGTGCGGTGAACAGCTATTCTCTTTACGATACCAAAGGTCTGATACCATTGAAAATGTTGAAGATTTTCATGTTCAGATCTTCTTCTGTAAATCCGCAACAGGGATACGACATGCAATAGATGCCTTCTTAAAACATCCAATATAATATCTCCATGTGACAACCAAGAGGCGATGTATACGACGCAGGATTTTCTTTAATTAGGGGCTTTAAATCTGAGTCCAGACGAAAGTAAGAGAATTGCGGCACACCTACATATTTTCCTCTGGGCAACCGTTTTACTAAACTGACACACTTTGAAAAGTGAATGCATTCCGTATAATCACTATAGATATCATGTCTATTTTGTAACTTAAAGGGGAAATAATCTCAGATTCTTATCTTTTCTGTATGGGTATCATTACTCAAAAAACTTTGCTATGCGCTCAGCTCGATTAGGAATTTTGATCTTTGATAGGCACGGATGCATTAATGGATCTCATCGATTCGGACAATGTCTCGAAACTCAAAAAGGGTTTTCGAGGCGCTTATGAACTTTAATTTTTAATGGAGATCAAATTCAATGTTCTATTTATATTGCACGGATCATCGTAAATTAAGTTCTTTACCACCAGGAGCCATAAAGAGACTAGAAAGATGAAAAGATTTTGATAATAATCACACAATTGCAGTTTTATCAAAGCAATGGACTATTTGTTCCATTGATTATGGGACTTTAACACCCAATCTGTTCCCTCATCTACATTTCATATCCATCCAGCGCCAATTATTCGCGGATGACCCAATGTGGTAATTATCCGACAACCTGCATAAGATGAGCCCTTATTTGCAACTTATATAAATGGTTTATTATTTCCATTGAATGGGGATGAACAAATGGCCCGATAACAACACACAAAAACCATCAACATGCTAACAGAGGACGTGGCCAACGGATCACACCAATTCGATGTACCCCAAACAACCATAGACAATGAGATCCAGACTTTTTTGAACGATTTAAAGAAGGATGATCCAGACTTTAATTTCCAGACCGAATTTGATCCAGAGGTCCACATTCTTCATAAAGATAGCGATTTCGAGAAAACAAGAATTTTGACTTTGGACGATTTGAACATCTCCAAGACTCATGTCACCCCAATCAGTCCTATCGCGGTTACTGATCCATTCCCTCTATTCACGCCAGACGCAATCAAGATAATGAAATGGGAGTCCTTTCAAGCCGAGGTAGTCAAAAAATACGGAAGAATCCCGTTATTAGCCAAGGGAACCACCGCCACTGATCTCCAGATTTGTGGATTTGCTAAAGATTATGCCCCTTTCACATTCAAGGCTTGGACACATCCTAGAGTCATGGAAATTCTTAGCAAATACGCTGGAATTGAGTTGAAGGTGATGTTTGATTTTGAGGTTGCTCACATAAATGCATCGTTAATTCCGAAGGAGAGCAAAGATATCGAAATTTCCGAGGCCAAGGGCGGTGAAAATATACATAGAGAGAATATTGATGACGCTCCTGCAGTTTACAGTTGGCATTACGATAGTAATTCATTTGTTTGTGTTTTGATTTTATCTGCCAATGATCGAATGATTGGTGGTGAGACTGGTTTGAGACAAGGTGACGAATCTATAGTTACTATCAAGGATCCAAAAGTGGGTTATGCCTCTATTCTTCAAGGAAGAGTCATAAAACACATAGCAAACAAGCCAATATCAAACGATGAAAGAATCTCTTCTGTCACAGGTTATATTCCAGCGGACCCAGAGGTGTATGATTCTACATGTTTGACGTCGTTGAAACCTTCGGTTTTGCCAAGATCCATTCACGACGAATATTATCCTGAGTGGTTAGATTATAGATTTAAGAGGATCGAAGAAAGATTAAAATTACACAGGGAAAGTTTAATTGCAGGAGTTAAGGAAGGTAAAAAGTTCGATCAGTGGAAGTCAATTAACTTCTCCAAAGACATTGAAACTTATTTGCACGATAGTTGGAAGGAATTCGAAGTTGTTTGTGATGACGAATATCCTCCAAAATTATTCACTGTTCCATATTCGGATCTTTGAGGTGGAAAAACGTCTTCGGTTAGGTGTATTTCATATAGATAGATTAAAAAAAAGTATTTACTGTAATACAAACATAGAACAAACTTTTCATTCATTGAGATCAAACGCCTCCTATAATTTGATTGAAGCTCTTCGAATTGTCTTTAAAATCACACCAATCCAATGAACCGAGTTCTCGAAATCATTGTCCTCAATTGCTTCTTTCAAACCAGGGAAGGTCTGACCTTCGTAACCGGTGTATCTTCCAGAGGCGAAAACAATATGTCTGAACCAAGATCTATCGACTAAACCATCATAATTCAAGAAGTTTCTCTCGAAATATTGTAATTTCTTATTGGCTGCGACGATTTGGAAGTGCAACTTGATTCTTTCCCAGAATGATAACAGCTCCTTATGGTCGTATTTGGATTGCAAGACTTCAGTGTAGAGATCAAAATCTTGTGTCTTTAAGTCAAACAATGCCAAATCAGCTGCGGTCTTCTCAATCAAATCGCCCAATGTAGCGTTCGAATGATGATGTCCCAAAACCTTAGAATGACAATTCATTGGACCTAACAATTCCGGGAACAATGACCAACGTTCACCATAAACAGCTTGTGATATTTCATGGATGAAAGCATAATTTTCATCTTCCAAGTTGAAATCAGTAAGGTTCTTGGATAACCATTCCTCTGGAATTGCATCAACGGTTTCGTTGAAGTATTTAATCAAATCTGAACTGTAATCCTTCAACTGGAATTCAATCACTTCTCTCTCAGAAAGTTGTAAGGTCAATAAACCCAAGTATTTACCCATTAAGTTATGGTAGACAAATCCAGGATCAGCATAAGTACTCATCCAGTGGAAAGAATCATAATTAGAATGGTATTGGTAGACGGGGTCTCCTAAACCTGTACTGAAGGTCATATCAACTGAAGAGATACCGAGATGTTCTAAGAAGACGGTATAATCAGAACCAGAACCCAAGTTAACAATGTGATCTTTAGCATCTTCTTGGAAATGCTCATACAAAGTTCCACCCTTTGGATATTCTAATTGTTTTGCAGTCTTTCTTAAAATATTGTTAAGGATAGGAGAGGCCAGTAATCTGAAATGTGGACCTACAACAGCCACGTCAAGATTCAAATAGGCAACGACCTTCTTTTGCAACTTGGCAGAGAAATTCTCACCAAATTCGGTTGATCCTAACAAACCATATTCTTCACCATCCCAACTAGCAAGTACGATAGTTCTTTTTGGTTTCCAACCGGTCTTCAATAATTCTCCCAACCCTCTAGCAACTTCGATCATAACAGCAGAACCCGAGTTTGGATCACCAGCGCCACCTTTAATCCAAGCATCACGATGGTTACCGATGATGAGAACTTCATCTTTATTCTCACCCTCGATTTCACCGTAAACATTCCATAAAGGAGTGATGTTGAAGATTTGGTTACTGTACAAGTTCAACTTGTAATCAGGGTTTGGGCCAATGGAATAATCATAGCCTTGCAATTCTCCGGTCCAATCGTTACCCAAGTCAGATGCAGCCAAACCATGTCCGTTCAAGGCCTTCAAAATAGGAGTCACTTCTCTGTAGGAGATTGGTAAAGCAGGGATTCTTGGGGTGGATCTGTAAGGGTCTTGTCTTTCCACACCTGGATTAGAGGCGTAACCAGGGGTGGTTGGGTCACCTGGAACAATACTCAAGAATTGGACGGAACCTCTTTGGACGGAGGATTCATGTCTGGCCAATCCCTTTGGATATTGTTCATATCCGTTAGCAGGAGTGACTCCGAAATCATCACCTGGATCAGAATACAACAAGACTGCAATGGCGCCTGCCTCTTGGGCAAACTTGATCTTCAAACCACGGAAAATACTTCCGTATCTGATGACAGCGATCTTTCCCTTCACGTCAACACCGGCTTTTTCCAAATCCTCGAAGTCTGTCTTGGTACCGTAATTGGCATAGACGTATTCCGCGGTGACATTACCGTTTGCAGCATAAACCAAGAAAGTTGGAATTAAATCATCACCTTTAGTCGTAGGATCTTCG
This sequence comes from Nothofagozyma chilensis, assembly GCA_030573195.1. Classification (NCBI taxonomy): domain Eukaryota; kingdom Fungi; phylum Ascomycota; class Pichiomycetes; order Serinales; family Cephaloascaceae; genus Nothofagozyma; species Nothofagozyma chilensis. Next base: position 369,230 of record JAJMCV010000129.1, read on the forward strand.
TCAAGCTCGTCCTCCTTCAATGGTGCCTTGTAGATAAGCTCGTCGTCACTGGTCAACAAATTCAAGTCGTGGTCATCTGGATAACTGACATAACAATCGTACGAGTCAATAGTGGTCTTGAAACCGTATTCCTTGAGCTTATCTTCTGTCCATTTCACCAAACCGAAGTTGGTTCCTGCTAAGTGTGGCTCGGAAGTGTATCTTTGACTCCAATTACCGGCCAAATTGGTCTCCAATGCCTTCAAATATGTTGCAAGAACATCGTCCTCCTCAATGGCAATTCTATTGAGTTCTGGAAGAAAACTAATCGGTTTGTAGAAAAACACAATAAATGCCAATGGCACAAGCAATAGGAGTAATCTTTTGAAGAGACATTGTCTCTTCGAAGAGCCCCCTATAGCGGTGTACTTGATCTTCTCCATAGTATCTGCACCCATAACGTTGCAAACCCTTTATCTGTTAAAGAAAACCTAATTTATAGCAATTCGACTTAAAAATAGATAACTCAGCAACAACAATTAAGTCTTCCGACTCCCACAGAAACCACAGCATGTCACAAGCATATGTTGATTGAAGCCATAGAATAGTTCTCCGATTAGGAAATTGCGGCCCCAAACAGGCAAACCTCTGTATTGCGTAGTTATCTCGCATATTAGTTGTGCCTCGAGACTGAGTGGGCGTAAGTTAGGGGGCAAACAGTGTGTGGTGGTGTGTTTGATACAGCCAAAAACGCGAAACTCAGATGTATATGACCATCCATTCTCAGGTACACAACAATTGAACCATGACCAATTAATATTGTCTTCTGGCGATGATTCTTTATAATCGAATGTTTCGGATAAAACCAGTAACGAACCGATCATGCTTATTAGTGCATAAAAGTGCATATTCCATAAGGGCATAAACGACCGTGTGGATTTTGTTGAAAACCTCCCGGTGGCCAAGCTGGCTAAGGCGCGAGACTGTAATGGGATACCTCAAAGTTATCTTGAGATCGGGTGTTCGACTCACCCCCGGGAGAGGTTTTATTTTTTTGCAGATATACTGATTTGCATCTTTTATCATTTTTTTCTTTTAATTTAAATAACGATAGAATGATTAAACTGACTTTTTCATTTTTTAATAATCTTGAGATCATCGATCATGTGATTAACTTCAGATGTTTCAATCACTAGGGGAGGTTTGCAAGAATATCATTAATGCAGTATCTTGGGATAAGTCTTACGGTTTATTTAGTTCATACAAAAGGTTCTCTAAATAGTTGTCTCCCCTAGTCCTCAAAATGGTCCTCCATTCGTTCTCAAATAGTGCACAAATTCTAACATACAAACATCGTCCAAAGCTCAAAACACGTCCTTTTCACAATTAAACGCCCTATCAATTACAACCGAGACCAACGCCTGTAATTCCGGCACAAACCTTTAAATGTCTTCCCCATAAATCAAGCTCGGTAAATTGGCACCTCCACTCGGTTACCCGCACCTCGATACATCCCGGTGGAGGACTCAAGACGGATCAATAAATATGAATTGTGAAACTTTTTCGGACCCGTGTTAATTCTCCAGATAATTAGTTCAAAATGGTCAAGTCGATTATCGCTCCTTCAATTTTAGCTTCCGATTTCGCCAATTTAGGCTGCGAATGCCACAGAATGTTCGAGGCCAGGGCCGATTGGCTCCATATCGATATCATGGATGGCCATTTCGTTCCTAACATCACCATTGGTATCCCCACCATCGAGTCCTTGAGAAAGGAGATCCCAAAAAGTGACACCAAGGCCTCCTATTTCGATTGTCACATGATGGTGTCCAACCCCGAGCAATGGGTTCCAGAGATCGCTAAGGCCGGAGGGGACCAATACACCTTCCATTACGAAGCCACCAAGGACCCGGTTGCCTTGGTCAAGTTGATCAAGAGCCACGGCTTGAAGGCCGGTTGTGCCATCAAGCCTGGCACCCCAGTCGATGTCTTGTATCCATTGGCCGAGCACCTCGACATGGCCCTCGTCATGACCGTCGAACCAGGCTTCGGTGGTCAAAAGTTCATGCCAGACATGATGCCAAAGGTGACCGATTTGAGAGAGAAGTTCCCTAACTTGAACATCCAAGTTGACGGTGGTTTGAGTAAGGACACCATCCCACAAGCTGCCGACGCCGGTGCCAACGTCATCGTTGCCGGTACTGGTATCTTCAGAGCTGAAAGTCCTAAAGACATGATCCAATTGTTGAGAGATGCCGTCGAGACCAACTTGAAGGCCAGAGGCATATACGAGGCTCATTAATTACAGAAATATTACAAGTTGACTTTCCCAATGACTTCATTGATTGTGTAAAACCCATGCACTGCTCATAAACCAAAACTAACTTAAAAATCACTCTCACCTAATAATTACAACACATTTAGAATACTGGTAAACCTAAAGTAGTACCTTCTCCACCAGCAACAACTTGCAACCCTGAGGCGACAGCGTCTTCGACAACCGACCATAAGGCTTCTCTGACAAGCTCCAAATTGGTCTTCTTGACAGGCTTTGGCTCTGGGATTTGTTGGTCAACCTCCATTTGTTCCTCGTTGGCTGCTATGTCAATGGACAATTTGGTTTCCAAATCCTTTCTCTTGGCTATGTATCTCTTGTTTCTTTCAATTTTCTGACTTCTCTTCTTGGAAAGAGTGTCTCTGGTCAAAACACCAGAAGGTTGAGCACTACCAGTGTATAATGCAAGGGCAGTAGATCTGGCTTGGCCTGAAACAGAGTCCTTGGAGCTTCTGCTTGGAGCAAAGGCACCGGCTCTGGCTCTGGCGGCTCTCTTCTTACCGACGGAGGCGGCCTTTCTGTTTTTGAGGATCTTGTCCTTTGGCTTATTTATAGAGTTCTTGGATGGCATTATGTATAATATCTTTATAATAATATCTTTCTTTTCAGTGTTTCTTCTCTATATCATTCAAATCTAAAATATTTTTTTTTACATGAGGTTACCCGGCCGGGATGATGTATGCGACATTTTGGCTGCGACATTTGGGGGAGGTCGACATCTACACACAATACGAAATATGATTTATAACTTCTAATTAATTAATCAGCTGGATCTGGACTTTGGTTTCTTTTTGGCAGCCTCGGCTTCCTTTTCCGCCTCTATTTCCTCAACATATTTCTGTAACTCGTCATTACTCAATTGTTGTATCTCGTTGGGTTTCATGATGGAGATCTCTATATTCTTCGCACCCGTTTGAACAACCTCCAATAACGACTTGATGGTCAACTTTATTGTGTCGTAATCACTCAATTCCTCCGTGTAATTCTTTTCCAAGAACTCTCTGACGGTCTTCGACGATCTACCAATGGCATTAGCCTTCCAAGCATTGAAGATTCCAGACGGCTCGGTTTGGTACAACTTGGGAACATTGTCGTTGGAATCAAACCCGGCAATCAAAGTGGCGATACCAAAGGGTCTGACACCACCCGATTGGGTGTATCTTTGTTGAACACCGGCCACATATTTGGTCAAATATTCGATGGAAACATCGTCTTCCAAACTCAATTTATGTGATTGAGCCTCGACTCTGGCCTTGTCGATTAAGATTCTGGCATCGGCATTCAACCCAGCAAATGCCAACAAAACGTGATTATCCACCTTACTTATCTTGGAGGGGGTGATTCTTGGATCCTGTAACTTCAAGGTGGTTCTTCTTTCGCAACCCAACACCACTATTTCCTTTCCCTTGACACCAACGGCACAAGTACCTCTTTTGACTGCTTCCGACGCATATTCCACTTCTACAAATTGTTAGTACATTCCCGTCGCTCCAATAGCGGATTAATTAACACATACGAAAAACATGTCCATCAGGTCTAAACATTAGTATTGAAGGTGGCAATATGACGAGTCGTCCCCATCGCTGCTAACAAAACAAAACTTACGAAAAAATGGATAATGCACTATCGTAGCCACTCATCTCTGTATATTATCTCTCAATTGATCCTTTGTTGGTGGTTGTTTGTGGTGGTGTTAAACTAATTCGCCTCCACTTTTAGGTGAACAACTTGGATTGGATATTGTCCTCGACACGACCGACTGTGCCAGGACACGCCAATTTAAATATATAGCGATGAGATGGAAAATAACTCATTTAATTAATAAAAAAAGTGACGGAAAGAATGAAATGGCGAAAGAAGATGTGCCGATAATTAAAGCAAAGCCGCCAAAACTTGTGGCGGGAAAAGATCAATACGAGCGAATCTCCTACTTATACCAGGCATCCACCATATTTGCCAATAATCCCAAATACGAGACGTTATCGCGAGCCTTATCGAGAAATGTTGATTTGGTGGCCAAGAAAAACGTGTTGAAGCTCTCGCCGCTTTTGAAGAGATCCATTTGTAAGAAATGTAATAGACGACTTATCCCGGGGAGAACTGGGTCGTACAATGTGGAGAATAACTCGAAGAAGAAGACTCCAAAGAACGATATCCTTGTGATTCAATGTGTATGTGGTGCTAAGAAGCGATTCCCCTTCGGAAAGAACCCGGATTATGTGTTATTCTCCGAGAAAGAGGATGTTGTGACAAAAGTTTAATTAGGAATTGGGTAAGGTAATGCATGACGAATTGGACTACTGTAAGAAGCACTCAAATAGTTTATTAGTAAAATTAATCCTTTGGACCAATCATGTTTTCTGGTCTGACCCATTCATAGAACTCTTCTTCAGTCAACATGTTCAACTCCAAACAAGACTCTTTCAAGGTGATTCCCTTCTTATGGGCGTTCTTGGCCACCTTGGAAGCATTATCGTAACCAATCTTTGGATTTAAAGCGGTGACCAACATCAACGATTCGTTCAAGATTTGGTTGATTTTCTTTTCATTGGCTATGATACCCTCCACACAATGGAGTCTGAAGGATCTACAAGCATCGGTCAACAATCTGATGGAGGACAACAAGTTTTTGGCCATCACCGGCTTGAAGACGTTCAATTCGAATTGACCCGATGCTCCACTGAACGAGATGGTGGTGTTATTACCCATGACTTGAGCACAAACCATAGTCATTGCTTCACATTGGGTTGGGTTGACCTTACCGGGCATGATAGATGAACCAGGCTCGTTTTCAGGCAAGGATAACTCTCCGTAACCACATCTTGGACCGGAGCCGAGATATCTGATGTCATTGGCGATCTTGAATAAGGAAGTGGCCAAAGTGTTCAAAGCACCAGAGGCTTCGACAATGGCATCATGGGCAGCCAAGGCCTCGAACTTGTTTGGAGCAGTCTTGAATTCCAAACCGGTGATCTCAGAGACTTCTTGAGCAACCTTGACATCGAATCCCTTTCTGGTGTTCAAACCGGTTCCGACAGCGGTACCACCTTGAGCCAATAAGGATAATCTTGGTAAAACACCGTTGACTCTTTCCAACCCATAGGTCAATTGCTGGACATAGCCGCTGAATTCCTGGCCCAAGGTCAAAGGAGTGGCATCTTGCAAATGGGTTCTACCGATCTTGATGATATGGTCGAATTCCTTGGCCTTGACGTCCAAGGCATCTCTCAACTTGGTCAACGATGGAACCAATTTGTTGACAATCTCCATCACAGCTGCAATGTGCATGACAGTTGGAAAGGTGTCGTTTGAAGATTGAGACATGTTGACATGGTCGTTTGGATGCACGGGCTTCTTGGAGCCTCTTTCGCCGCCCAACAACTCAATGGCTCTGTTGGAGATGACCTCGTTGGCATTCATGTTGGATTGGGTACCAGAACCGGTTTGATACACCACCAACGGGAAATGGTCGGTCAATTTACCGTCAATGATCTCCTGAGCAGCAATTTGGATGGCTTCACCGATTTTTGCATCCATGCCATATTCGACATTGATGATGGAGGCGGCCTTCTTCAACACACCAAAGGCAATGATCAAAGGTTCTGGCAATCTTTCTCTATCACCACCGATTTCGAAGTTCTGGAGAGATCTTTGGGTTTGGGCGCCCCAATATTTATCGGATTCGACCTCGATTTCGCCAAAGGCGTCGGATTCGATTCTCTTGGACATTTTGTGTTTATTTAATATTCGCCAGGTTACTTGCACCAGCGGTCTGTTAGTTATATATATTACGCTGCAAATTTTCTCCTTATTGCGCCGGGAATAGCTGCATCAGCTGTAATGGATGCAACCAGGAAGATAAGGAGAAATAGGGAGAGGGAGAGAAGGAGGAATCAGGGAGAGGAAGAAAAACCAGATATGTATGATAATATCTCGCGATGTCCTCTCAGGGATTTAGTCTGTTTTTTCGGGAATATTCATTGAAATGCAGAATTGGAGTTGACTCGGGTAAAAACGGTTCCAACGTCAGAAATTCTAATTAAATATTATTGGGTTTAACTCAATCAAAATGTTATTAGGTTTATCCACTGAATCGGATATCTCAAACTTCGTCACATCCCCAAACCTCACCACCTCACCGTATCTAGCTCCACAACCCTAACTCTCCGCCCCATCGTATCTAGCTCCACAACCCTAACTCTCCACCCCACCCCACACTACAAACCCTTCATCTAAGTAAAATTCATTAATTATATCTTCAATCATAAAAACGACGATTTTGGTCCCCTTTCCTGTCTTGCAACAATCCTTCTTTGAGGATAAACCTATATGTTAGTCACATCCTTTTTATTCTCCCATAAATACTCACTCTGGCACCTATCCAATTATAGCGAAACCCGATTTCATGGGCTAATAACTCACCAAATCCCAACATCATCCCATTAATAAATGGTAAGAACAAGTTGATGGAACATTTGGTCACAATCCCCCACATCGTCCATTGACCATACAAAGCATCCTCCAATCTTCCCTGTTCGATCAATTTCTCGGTAGTCGCGATATCGGAATCAGAAACTAATTCATCTGACGATAACCCTTGTTGTATTATCAAAACCTCTTGTTCTGTGGGCAGATCACTTGATTGCGGAGACTCTGGCGACGACAATATGGACTCTTGTTCCTCTATAGCGTCCGATATGATACTATGAAGCATGTTATCGTCCATCTTTGCGTATATTTGATCCTAAATTGGCTACTTGGCTATATAATTGTGATGTACCATTTGCCGCTAGAGCTTCCACCATATAACACACATGATCTATAATGATCGTGTCTCATACACTTCCCAATTCGGTATAAAGACGCAAATGTCTTTTATAGGATTTCCACTAGCGATAAAATCATCTAGCTACTTTTACTATTTATACATCTAGTTTTTACAGCAACAGCCAGTTTTACAAGTTTCTTTGTAGTTCTGAGATTTCGAAGTTTTCACGAAGTCTCAACCTCTTTTCCTTTGCAAACGGCAAATTTTTCAATTACATCAAGTATTAAGTTTGCGGGGCTGCAGCTTTCGAAGTCAAAGGTGATGATGGTGGGGATGAATTGTCCACCAAGACCACCTTGTCATCACTCTTTGGGCCCTTTCCACAGACAACTGTTTAAGCTTTGCACGAGCTTCGATTCGTCTGGCTAATGGTATCCCTGGCGATCAATTTCTTCTTCTTTTGAGTTCGATGAATTAATTGGAAAGTGGAAGGTGTCAGAATGTAGCAGTCCAAAAAATGGTGGAAATATGGAATTGGAGAAATCCCTATTAGAGGATGGTGGATCAGGGAAATGGAAGATGTTGTAATGGGTGTTATGTATTCCCATGCAATGGGCTCAACCTATTTATACTTGATTGTAATTCTTGAAGTCAAGAACCACAGATGAGTGTGTTTTAAAATCATTGTATGCTTAATATCTTGAACAAACCTCTGAATCTGACCATTCAGTCAGTAAACTGGAAGGGTATCGATCTGTAGCCAAACACTCACTGTCCATTAATACCAAAAGGTGTCACTAGAATATGGTACAGTTTCCACAAGAAGTCACCCAGGTTAGAGGGACTCATTTTTTTAATTGATATCTCCAGGCTTTCTGTTGTTACAATTGGTGAAGATGTATAGCTTTGGGAGACGTTGTTGCAACCAACGGTAAGCGCACGACATGTCTTTATCTATTGGAATTCGCACGACCATATAAGCCGAAGGGATAGTTATTACAAGATGCTGAGCTGAAGAAAGAGAAAGGGAGGAAAACCAGAACAATTTCAGAATTTACTGGCAAACTTTAGGTGTATGGCGAGATATTGTTATATCCATGGTCTTTATAATGAAGTGTAAGGAACCTATCTGTAGTTAATAATTGCAGCATGTTTCTAATATTATGCAATAAATACAACAAATAACTAATATCACGCGAAATCTTTCAATTTATTCTAAATTCTCTTAATCAAATGCAGTGCGGAATTGAGTAACCACGGAACCGACTGCTATGTGGTATCCGCGTTGAGTGATATGGAAACCTGAATTACTAGTGTAGAATAGATACGACAAAGAATAGACAGATCGACTATATTTCCTTAAATAAGCTTATTAATCTAATACACTTATTTCTCTTTTACAGCTGACCACCAGGAGCAGGAATTAACGGACTCTTTATGAGAAACAATATGTTAATAAAGGACACTTGAATTGAGTTTATTTAATTATAAAGAAGTTACCGACAATAGACCATATGAAAAAATACGCTCATTAACAATTCCAGTTGTGGTAGAAATTGTTTTCCGTTATCAGTTTATCAATTCGTCCCGCGAAAATATAAAAGACTCCTCAAAAGTGTCTCGATATAATGAGCAATGTGATCGTTGATATATATATATATATATATATTTCGATGGAGGTTCTCATGAACTGGTTATATCTAATACAAAGCCTACAATATGCGAAATACAACGTCTATTCAAAATAGACGAATACGAATCATCCATATCATCAAAATCAAACTTTTCTCTATACTCCTAAATAAATAAACCACCCCAAGATCGTAAACGTCAAAGACTTGTAATATCAATTGTTGACATATTGTATCTCAATATGACACTTCTCGCCAAACGTGACACTCTTGTTCAATTTCTTTATCTTCTTCTGCAAATTGAGAACTCTGCCCTGCACAGAGGATCCAACCTTGATGTCGTTCGGGTTCAATTTGACGATCACCTCGAACCTTCTCTTGGTCTTCTCTCTCTCCTTTTCCGTCTTGGCTCTCTTGACTACAGCGCCGGTTTCGGTCATATCCTCGTCATATGTCTCGTCCGAGAGTCTTGTTGTGATAACCTCATTGGATAATTCATCGGCGTCCTCCGATGTAATATCGCTCTTTTCAGTCACTTGGAACTTCAACGCACTGTCTCTAATGTTCCCGCCTGGATGAACCCCACACAAAACATACATGACTCGTCCTATGAATTTGCACCAGAACAAGATCTTTTCCATTTCTTTTCTTGGGCCACTTTTCAATACGGCTGTTTCCAAGCTCTGTTTGAAGGACTCCTCTAATTTGGATAAATCTCCACCCCATCTCTCACAATATGCTATTCCTATTAACGCTCTTGTTCTGTGGGATAATCCGTGGGAACCAGCTAAGATTCCAGATGTAGCAACATGCAAAGCAGCAGAAGGTTGCAATTCTTTTGGATACGAACAATGAACAAATGCAATATTACAAAGAGCAGGCGCCACCGACAGAAGGATTTCTTTGGGAACTGTTGAAACTGGTAGGGCTGATTTTAACAAATTGAGGTATCTATCAGCCAATAATGGCTGATATGGCTTAGTAGCCGTGATTAATGGATCTTGCGAAATGACAGATCTGGATAATTGCGAATACAAAACCCCTTCTCTCACACCACCCTCGGAGAATTGGATGGTCTTTATCTTGGGCAAGGACTCGAACATGGCGGATAATAAGAAGCCAACAGCGGGTAATTGAATTCTTCTCTTTTTGCTAACTCTGAAGATATCTTCTGCGGTCGGAAGATCTCTCTTTAACACCAAATAATTTGCCATTTCCGACGCATCATCGAATGTCACCGTGTATCCGTTAATAATAGAGGAAAGCGGATAGGATTGGTCTTGATTGAGCAACAAATGACCAAAACCTCTCAAACCACCACCACATGTATAGATATCAAAACCTCCATTTCTTTTGGCTTGTTCATACAATTCGGGAGGGATGTTGATCTTTTCTATGGCTCTTGCGTAATTCTCCCTGATCTCGTTGTATATGACCTTACGATCCTCGATTTTCAACCTTCTGGTCAAAGCAGCGGCACCGTAAGGAAATGAAACAGGGGTTTCGGACATTTTGATGGACCCATGACCACTGACAATCCAGCTGATTTGAGAAGATCCACCTCCCAAATCAATGAATAGCCCGGATAACGTGTTGAACGAGGAAGCAACACCATAAGCACCGATGATGCCCTCTTGTTCCTTGGAAAGGAGATCCACCGTCCAGCCGGTAGTGTCAAAAATGGCCTTGATGAATTCCTTCGAATTGGTGGCCTCTCTCGTGGCCTCGGTCGCAATGATCTTCACACCATGTTCCAAATTGACGCCGAAATCCTCGCATATCAACTTGAATCGCTTGAAACCCTGACAGATCTCGTTGATGGTTTCCTGGGGAATCGGGTTCTTGGTGGAAGCAGAGTTCTTGTATTGGACATCGAAAAGCGAGATGTTGAGTCTATCTTTGAACACACAGGGCATGATTCTGGCATGGTGGGAGGCCTTGGACGAGATGGAGAATCTGATCCCATTGGAGCCTATGTCAGCAATGGCGATAAGCGACCGTCCAACCACCGCGGCTTCGTCTTCGCTCAAATGTGACATGTTCAACTACTGGTACGGATCAGGTGCTGAGAAATTGTCGCCCTGCAATTACACCTTCAACTGAGAAAATCAATCTCACAAATTTTCATCCCCTAACCCATCATTAGTGCTTAACGGGTGCGTCTCAAAAAATTACTCTATTGACCGACCTCCGATGAGTGCGGAGGCGTCAAAGACGGTGCCGTATTCTTTAACACGGAAGAAAGGACTTCCCCACGTCTCAGCCTACTGGGAGCCTATGAGGTGGCCGTGGGCCGCGCCAGTAGGCGTTTTGAGCGAAGCTATGACAGGCTAAACTTGATAGGTTGTTTCAAGTGAGCAAGAGCGAGATAACGAGTGCGTGAGAACAGGTGAGTAAGAACAGGTGAGTAAGAACAGGTGAGTAAGAACGAGATGGTAACAACGAGCGAGTATGTATCTTTTTGACACCTGCTGCAGTCTCATACGGCACTACAATGGGCAATGGAACTACTTACACTTACACCACTATGGCACACATGCCACCACCCCAAACACCTACAATTACACCACACCACACCTCTACACACCACGTCTCACCTCTACAGCTTGCAGGCACATATTATACATCACTACCTAACAAAACCACCACTCATTTAGGCGGGTTCTTGGCCCCCACTGATAATCCCTTGGCCAATCTCTGTTCAGTCAAGGCCGCAATGATGGCAGCACCAGCACCAGAACCATCTTCAGCTGGAACAATGATGATTGGATCCTCCTCGGTGTCCCAATCAAAAATGTCTCTCAAGGCCTTGGCGGCTCTTGGCTTGAACCCAGGATATTTGTTGAAGACAGAACCATCGGCTGCACAATGTGCAGTCTTGTAGCCTCTCTTTGCGCAGATGGCAGCAATACCACACACGGATAATCTGGCAGCTCTTTCCCCAATCAACTCGGCGGCTCTTCTGATCAAGGTTCTCTCGGCCTCGTTGGTCTGGATGTCTAATTCGGCCTTCAACAAGGCTTCAACCTCGCTCAAATTTTCGAACGGATCTTCCTCGATTCTGGAAAGAGTGGAGGTGTCCATGATGAAGGGTTGGTTCAACTTTTCAGTTGGTTGGTCCTCGAAAATGAACCCATCTTCGACCAAATCGACCAAAACCAATCTCAACACCTCACCTAAATAATAGCCCGAAATCATCTTTTCAAAAGCTTGTTGGCCCGGTCTTGGAGACTCCTCGTCGATCTGGACATCATACTTAGTTCTTGGTAACACAAGATGTTCGTTGTCAAAGGCACCGTATTCACAATTGATGGCCATCAACGAATCTTCCGGAACGTCCGCTGGAACATGACCTGCCAACTTGTGCACATCCTTGACAACCTCATAATAAGCACCATTACAACCGGTACCAAAAATAAGACCCATTCTGGCCTCGGGGTCCGTGTAAGCAGAGGCCACCAAAGTACCGGTGGTGTCGTTGATAAGAGCAACGACATTGATAGGAACCTCTTTCTCTGAAAGCGCCTTTTGCAACATTGGGACCACATCTTGGCCCTCGACGCCGTCGATGTCGAACCCCTTGGTCCATCTCTGCAAAATACCCGTGTTGATGGCGTATTGGGTGCATGGGTACGAGAAGGTGAAGCCCAATGGCAATGGGGCAGTACAACCGCCTGGAAATTGGGCCTCCACGAACTTCTTCAAACAATCAGCAATGAAGCCGAACAACTCGTCGGCGGGAGCAGTTCTGATGTTAGAGGGCAACGAATACTTGGATTGGGTGGTGTCGAAGTCTCTATTACCGCCCAATTTGACCAAAACGACCCTCAAGTTTGTTCCACCCAAGTCAATGGCCAAATAATCCCCCTTCTCCTTACCAGTGGGGAAATCCATCACCCAACCCACATTCATGGGGATGTTACCGCCGGCAACAGTCAACCCCTTCTCCAATTCGCTGGAGAAATGGGCACTGATTTCCTTCAATTTCTCTGGACTGACAGCAAAAAGCGCCTCCAATTGATGGATCTGGTCAATCAAGTCCCTGGGGACTTCTGCCATGGAACCCTGGACCTCTGTTAATAGGGCACGAGATGGCGAACCGTGACACTTACCTTTCTCTGTGGTGGTTTTTTGGGGCCTAAATGAACCATTTCTTATTATTGACGAACTAATCTCTGTACAATCCGACAAACGTACAACGACGACAAATCGACACTTTAAATATGAAATGTCCCGAAATTCTTCATGCGTCAACTTGTATCAATCAACACAGGTTGGGTGGTTTTTCCGGTTGCTGCGGTTAATTGTAACGGGAAGCGGACTTCGGAGTGTTCTTCTATGAAAGGGTGAGATTGAATGAGATTGAGTTGTTTTGTCTCGTTTGGCTGGAATCAGAGTCCTTTGACCGTCATGTAACCAAACGTTTTGCGGGTGAATTGCACAATGAGATGTTCGAACTTAGTCTTAATGTGGAGAAAAGGATGTGGTCGAGCTTCTCTTTATGGAGTTGCAAATGGTAAGAATCGGGAGACGAGTTGTTGCAGACTCCACAATTGACGGTGTTGTATTCATTAGTTTTCTCTTTTTTGAATTAAATATTCTTGTACGAAATAGTCTGATAAATACAAGCATGTCTCATATATGAGGCATGCAGAGGAATATGATACAATATACATGAGGTGTACAATATATGAGGTATACAATATATATGATCTATACAATATGATCTATACAATATGATCTATAGAATACATATTATCTATACAATAAATATGATCTATACAATATGATCTATACAACATACCTCCCTATACATCAATAATAAATAACATGCAATTGACGGATCTTCTTACTCTACTACTTCTTACTCGATTCCCATAAATCCTTACTCGATTCATCTACTCTCTTCATGGATTCACCAACATCCTTCAAACTGGATCGTATATCACTCACATAATTACTGATCATGTCAAAGCTCTCCTTATTGATCAAATCCTTCGCCTTTATGTCCGATTCCCAGATGTTTCTATCGTTGTCCAAACTCAACAAGATCTGCTCGTTATTCATGGTCTCCAATAGCTTCATCTGCGTCAGTTGCAATTTTTCCAACGATCTACTGAAGCCCTCGCTGAAGAAAGAACCGTTCGATTTGATCTGTTCAGACATCTGTTTGACGTCATCTAACACGTCGATCTGGGACCATATCTTATCCTGTTGGTTGACCACGGGTTTGATGGACGGCACCTTATCGATCGTTCTTAGCGATCTATTTTCGTAATGCGAGCCATCTCCTATCGAATATCCATCCGCATACAAATTGTTACTTACATTGGAGCTGACAGGATGGCTGATGGTTGGCGGAGCAAGATAAGGCGTGATGCCCGCATCACTGCCGCTTTCCAATGGTGATAGACTATTGTTTCGTGCGGCCATCTCTAACTCTACGATATCGATCCACTAGAATATCCCGATCCTGCTAATTACGTCTCACACCGATTAACATGCTTCATTAAAATTAAGTGTCATTACCGATACCGTGACATGCAGCACATCTACAACTGTTCCGCTATTAACATCAACTATATAGAAAAATATCAACTAATAATACGAGAAAGGTGGTCGATGTCATGACAGACCATCAAATGAACAGTCTCGGTGGATTTTCTCCCAAATTCGAAAATCACGCTCCAAGAGACCCATGGAAGAAGCTTCTCTATTTGAAACAGGATTATCCAGATAATTACACAAGTGACTCGTTTCTCTCGCAATTGAAAAGAAATACCACAGTTTCCAAATATCCATATAATCAGCTTTTTTCCATTTTCTCGTTGATCGTGCTACATCTCCTGAATCTCATGATGGTCATCGTGGTGTTCTACGGCTTATACAACTTACACTGGAATCCAATAATACCTGTGACCGTCTCAACTTTATTGACCATCCCGGCCTTCATAACAAATCACAAAATCAATATAAAAGCCATCAATGTGTTGGGAAACTCCTCGGCCACAAAATCCCCGCTTTTGATCATATTCATCTTGTTGGTGTTGTCGCCAGTGTTGAAGTCCTTAACCAAATCAACGTCATCTGACTCCATCTGGGCACTTTCGTGTTGGTTATGTGTGGTCAATATCATATTCCATGATTATGCTGTGGATTTGAATAGAGCTTATCGTCCTATCTTGTCCACTAATCTTGCGGTGTCCAATACAATTGTCTTGGCTTCGCGGTTGAATTCTAATGTGTCTGTATTTTGCTTCGTTCTATTCGCTATCCAAGTCAATATGCTTTTGCCTATGTTCGATTTCTCCATTAGAAAATACCAACCAAAATACCACCAAGCTCTCTTGGCCACAGTGGTTACAACCGTCTACGTTTTCGTCGGCTTCATTTGGGGGTTCTTCTACTTATTCGCCTGGGTCTCGCTACATTTCGGCATATGTGTGTTGGGTCCCTTCTATTTCTTAGCATTACAAAAATACAAAAATGAGTTACAAGGTCCTTGGGACCCGGCTAAACCCATTATCAATACAATATAGTGTTGAAGAAAATTGCATGTCTTTATTTTGAAGAGCCTGTAGCGTTGATCTCTAATTCTGTTTCCTAAAATACAAATAATACCACCAAATAACATATAGTACATATAAACTGGAATGACAAATCTCTCTATCCTGAGAATGGTCCACCTGCGAGACACAAGTTTCTTCTTGTGAAGTGTACTTTGTAGATTGGAGTTTTCTTGGTGAAGTATGAAGCCATATGATCGTTAGATGCCACGATTTCCTTACGACGACGCGATTCATCTTTGTCTACAGATCCGGTTCCATCCGCTGCACTACCATTAACAGCAGAGCCACTATATGGTTCGGGTTCGGGTCCTGATTCACTAGTACCCCTCTTGATATCCCAAACTCTAACAGTGTTATCAGCACCACCACTGACCAATACAGAACCCTCTCTTGAGAAACTCAAAGAATAAATTGACGTTCTTCCGTGGCCTCTCATGGTCTTCAATCTTCTACCGGATCCAATGTCCCAAACATTGATCACACTATCTTCGCCGGCACTGGCTAACCATCTACCATCGGGAGACACAGCCATACAATTAATAGGTCCTGAGTGACCTATAAAGATACGCAGTGAAGCACCACTTGACACATCCCACATTCTACATGTCTTATCACTAGATCCAGTGAACACATAGTTGGAGTTAGGATGGAATTCTACACAGTCAACGTCGTTGAAGTGGCCGGCAAAAATTCTCAACGGATATATGTGGTCACAGGACCATAATCTAGCCGTCTGATCGTGTGAAGCGGTCGCAAAATAGTGGCCATAAGGAGAGAACTTCACATCCCACACAGGTTGGTTGTGTCCCTTATACGAGACTAAAGCACTGTATGTGTCCAATGACCATAATCTGACAGTCTTATCTTCCGAACTCGATAATAAATATCTGTTATCAGGAGAAAAGGAAACACCATAGACCGCACCACTGTGGCCCACCAATCTTCTCGTATTACTGTCATTATGTTCATCATTTCTCAAGACAGACTTCAATGGATTTCCATCAATACTCCATAATTTGACAAAACTGTCTTGGAACCCACCTGCAATCATTGTCAAATCCTCGTTGAATTCCAAACAATTCATATCTTGGTTGGTGTTATGGAAAGTATACATACACACACTAGGAGCTGCTGCTTGCACCGAACCCAAACTGATCTTAGCTCTGGAATCCGCAATGCTTTTTATTTCAGATTTTAAATCAAGAGAAGACTTCACAGGGAATGGAATACTTTCTCTTGCAGGAGAATCCTCATCCTCCTTTTTGATTTCCTCAAAGGTTTCCTGTAAGGTTTTACCATTGATTTTCTGGCTGTTTCTGCTTTCGTCTTTTTGTTTCAATTCGGCCTCCACTTCCTTTTGGTATTCTGGATCCATAGGTAGTTTACCTAGCTTGACTGGCTGATTATTGAATGTATCGATTTCTCTGGTATTGGTTATATATCCAGTGATACCCTCCTTAGGATTGGCTTCGCCCTCTTGTTCCACCTTATCTGGTCTGGTGGTGGATATTATCGGGTCCAAGTATTGATTTATGATTCTAATTATAATGGCCCCACCAACACCTTCATTTTCATGTAAGAAATATAAGAGAAGGTTCAAAGAGGTCTTGGAAACAATGATCTTGTATTTATTTTTCTTGAAAGCCTGGGCTAACTCATTTTCGTTCAAATGGTCATCTAAAGAGATACCACCCAATTTCTGGATCTCAACACCATGCAAAATAAGATGATCCTCGCTGAACTTGTCAAAGAACTGTTTAGCTTGTGAGGGGTATTTCTTGGTGATTAACTCCAAGAAACAATGTATGAAGATTGGATACAACATTCTCGACAATTCCGGCTTGTATAAATCCAATGACGAATCCACCCAATTTCTCAACATATAATAGGCTCTGTAATACGCTTCAGGATCCAATTTGGTCAAATCTTCCGTTCTCTCTCTTCTCATGAGATCGTTGGGTCTCGTGATGTCGGAATTCATCGTATTGACATTGGGTTGCGGCGGGGTAGGGGTGTGGGAACTTTCCATTCTAAGCATGGATTCCGTTCTATGATATCCCTTCTTGTTCAAATATTCCAACACGATTCTGTTCAAATCTGCTTGGGAGAATTGCGGTGGTCTGCCATTTTGCGGTGGCTTTTGCGCTGCTTGGGCTGTCGTGGTCGACGGAGCAGCAACGGGTGCTGTTCTCACCTGTTGTTGGGTGGTGGCAGCCGTGTTGTTCAACCTCTGTTGTCCAGGTATGGAGGATCTCTCCTCCTGTTTGATATTTTGTGATGGTCCACCAGAACTCATGTTAATTGTCGATCACGGATAAATTTTGTGAGAAAAAAGGGTTTCCGCACCGAATGTCAATGCTTGATTTGTGATGATCTCCGATTAACACGATTCAGATCCCTCAATGAACCAATAATTAATTAAGTCTTGTGGTTTTGGTGTTGGTTGATGTTCCAACTTTTTGTCGGTCGAATTTGAGTCACACACTACTACATTATGAGCCCTTAGCAAAATAAACTAATATACATTATCACTACAATATTATAAAACTCAAATCCCATGTATGCAGCAGATAATTAGCAGAAAACTCTATAAAGTCTATAGTAAAACGGCTTTGCGGCCAATCTTAATCTATCGTCTTCCTTCTCTTGTCTGATAAGCTCAACGTCTATGTTTCTTCTTCCGGTATCCAAATCAACCTTATCAGCCCTGATGTAGAAGAAATTCCATTGCTTCTTGACAGTCTTGTAACCGGCCCAAACGACAAGCATTAATGGAATAGACAAACAGTTCTGGAAAAATGTCTCCACAGAAGCTCCTTCGTCAATAGGGAAGATAGAGATCCAGATCTCACCAATAATCACCAAAATGTTAATTATACAACCGGCGTAGGATCCCCACACACCTAATTGAGCTGTGTAAACTAATTCATCGGTGCTTCTTCCCTGCGCCTTGAGAGCAGCCCTGAATCTGATGTGGGTGAAACAGATGGAGAACCAAGTAAAGAAAGCAGAAATGGAACAAATAGAGAAGAACCAGGTGAAAACGGTATCTTGGTTGGAAGAAGCAACAAGGAATCCCAATAACCCAAAAGCCAAAGAAATAATAACACCACCCAAGGGTCTACCAGCTCTATCGGTGTAACCACAGATCTTTGGGAGTTGTCCGGCATTACCTAAAGCTTGGATAACTCTGGAAGAACCATAAACACATGAGTTACCAACGGACAAAACAGCCACTAAAACGATTGCATTCATGAAGGAAGGCAACCCCTTAATACCACCGTTTTGAATGGCAATCACGAAAGGAGATGCGGTGATATCTTCGGATGTGAAACCGCTTAACAATTGTTCGTTGTCATATGGAACTAAACAACCAATGATGATAACAGTGAGCATGTAGAAAATTGTGATTCTCCAGAAAACTTGTTTGGCAGCTTTTGATAAAGACTTGGCCGGGTTCTGAGTTTCTGCAGCAGCTAAACCAACTAATTCAGTACCACCAAAAGAGAAAGCAGCACCAATGAAACAAGAACAGACACCTTTGAATCCACCGTTGAAGGCACCTGGAGAGTGCCAATATCTACCTCCGATATAACCACCGTCTCCTCCACCACAGATCAAAACCACACCAACGATCAAGAAGATGATCACAGCTATGACCTTGATGATAGATAAGACGAATTCGACTTCACCGTAACCCTTGACCCCGAAGAAGTTAATTATAACGATCACGACAAAGAAGACAGCAATCCAGACTTCTGGGTTGATGTCGCTGTTCCAGTATTGAATAGTCATGGCACAACCAATTAACTCTGATGGCAAGGAAATTAACCAAGACAAAGCGTAATTGGTGGAAATGGTGAATCCTAGAGCAGGGTCAACCAAACGGGAGATAAGGAATGCAAAGGACCCTTGAACAGGGAAACAAATAGCAATTTCAGCAATGGCCTGGACCACACAGTAAATAGAGAAACCAACAATAGCAAAGGCGATCAACACACCGGCCGGACCACCAGAACTCAACGAATAACCCATACCAATGAATAAACCGGTACCAATGGTACCCCCGATAGCGATCATTTGCAAATGTCTTGATTTCAAGGCCTTGCGGTTCATGTCTGTTTTGGAGGTGAAGTAGTTGGCTCTTTGGATATCATCCATTTCATCGATTTCGACATCTTCATCTATAGTCTCGAAAGCTGGTTTGAAGGAGTCCGTGAATTTGGACCATCCCCCATTTGAGCTAACCTGATAACTGCCGTCATAAGGAGCAGAGAAATTGTCGTTCTTTTCAACGGAAGACATCTTGGACGATTATTGTCTATTGATAACAATTTTTTTATCCGTGCAATTTCCGGAAATATAAGTAGCTGCTTGTTCCTTGAAAAGAAAGGCAGAACAAAACTAATGCATGTAGGTCGATGTAGCGCCATACAATGAGGATGTGATGATGGGGGCTCAACATCGGTCCAAGAGATGGAAAGCTACATGATCGAGACATTCTAGAGATATTCTGCCTTGGCATAAAAAGACATCTCTGGGGCTTCAATAGACAGAGCTGAAATCACTTGGATTGGCCATG
Organism: Nothofagozyma chilensis; assembly: GCA_030573195.1. Taxonomy (NCBI): domain Eukaryota; kingdom Fungi; phylum Ascomycota; class Pichiomycetes; order Serinales; family Cephaloascaceae; genus Nothofagozyma; species Nothofagozyma chilensis. Next base: position 389,094 of record JAJMCV010000129.1, read on the forward strand.
ATGTCCTACATCACTTTGACAATGGCGTATCATCTGCAGCGAAAAATTCGTCTGTGTGCAGATATACCTAATTTGGCATCATAAACGGCTAGTAGTGAGAAAGAGAAATAAAAGCCGTTTTCCTCTCACAGTAGTGCCAATGCACTTCATCATCGTTTAGTAGTATGTTGTGATGGCGCCACACCTTCAACGAGTTATCTCTGTCCATCATCTCTCGACTGGCTGTGGCCATACTACATCGCGGATGGCCTCATGTAGATGCAACAGACAAAACTGTTTTGGGAACACGTTACTGGGACACCGGGTTTTGCCCACTGACCACCTTCCATAACAAACATTGCCAATCCGGAAAGCAGATCCTATGCTATTGTGATTAGCGAGAGCACATGCACCTTGCTGGAGTCCTATTGTTACTGTCTTCGCTGAAGATCCAGAGAGATAAATGGAGATAGATGTCAACAGCCACCTTTTTATGACAAAAGTGGCTTAGTTGGAGATGCAGACGGAGGTACCTAATACAAATTAAAATTGAAGACAGCTTCATTCTATTACTATCCTAGTATGCAGTGTGCTTTCTGTGAATATCAAAAGGCAACATTTTCCATCAAGATCTTTTTCTCTTCATCCGCTAATAATTCGAAATATCTCTTGAAATTTCCTAAATTCTTGACAGCAGCCTCTTTGAAAAATTGAACCAAAATTTGTTTCAAAGCATCGTCTCCATTTTGGTCTTGATGCGAATCGCCCTCGTCATCGGAGTTGATATATTCCTTTAATTTATCGTAGTTTGGCACTCCTATGTCGTCCAACTCCTCCCATCCCTCGTCTTCGCCATCACCACTTGCGTCGATATTATCAGGCAAATAATCTGAAGCATCCGGTTGCTGGCATTGGAAGTTCAACTCACTTAGTAACAATTTCAAAATTTTCTGAGAAGCAGAAATTTGAGTGTATCTTTGTGGTGCTGCCGCAGCCATCGATCTGGTAACAATCACATCATCAGCAAATTGATGTGGGACCAAATCGCCATCAACTATGAGGTTTTCCACTCTGGCATCGCCAACACTAAAGATCTTACCCAACGCTAAAGTATTCTTCTTAATCTTTTCGTAGCCTCTAGTAACCTCGTATGATGAGAACCAAATAGGGAAAACTAGCTCGAGCCCGTTCTTACCATCAATGTTCAAATTAACTAAGAAGTTAATGGTATCTTCAGGAGACAAGAGAACCAAATAACAGAATACGGTAATCAAATCTTCTATTGTGATAATTCCCTTGGCAACGATCAATCTTCTTGCCACCGCTTCTAAAATTTGGGGCAAGTATTCACCAAGATAGCTCTGGAATTTCTCAACGAGTGATACAATAATTGAACCCACGTTAATGGCTGCGCTATCGGACAAATCTGGAGATAACAATTTGGCTACAATTCTCAAAATTATATCCATACCCCTCTCATTCTCTGGGGTTTGGTACTCCAAGATTAAATCCGGTGCGCGTTTCAACAATTCGTCAAACACTTCACCACCACTTTGTAAAATCTGATCATCCGTGGCTTTGATTAATAGTCCACTAATAACAGGGAACACATATTTGAAAACTTCACTCAGAAATGGCAGAGGCGCCTTTTCAATGAAAATGCTCAACAACTCTAATGACAAGTTCAATTCAGGAGAGTATTCAATATTTTCTCTCTCATTCAAATTCTTTTGAACAGTTTCAACAATAGCTGGTATTCCCTTCTCACATTGCTTCACATAATTTTCAGCGTTGATATTTTCCAACAAGGCAGTCAAACTTTCCTTGGAATCTATGATTAATTGAACATTAGACGCATCTTTGAATGAGATTTGGAAGATCAAGTCGAGTGATCTAGGGTCGGATGCAGCTGTGGTGTTGTTGATCTCAATTCCGGTGGTCAAGGCTTCCAATAAAATGGATAAAGAATCCTCTTCCGAATCTTCTATCAACGATATAATAATATTGAAAATATGGACTTGGCATTCAATTGGTAAGCTACCAAGATCAATCATGTGCTTATAATAAGTAGAAGCAATCAATGTGGCAGATTTAACCAACTCTGAATCGTCATTAACAAAACTTTGCAAGCAATTGTTGAATGTTTTCGATCCAAATTCTTTGATAGACAAGTTCTCACTGAACTTCTCTAAGAATCGTGGCAACATCAAACAACACCTGGCTCTAACAAGGGGGTTTTCATCCTTTATAAATTCAGTAAATTTGTTAAATAATTGGATAATTGGGATATTCGTGGCCAAGTCAGAATCCTCGTTGATGAATAAGGATTCAAACATGAAAAGGATAGTTTCCTTCAATTGCCACTCAGAATTTAGCGTAACTGAATTCAACCTTTCGACTAATTGAAAGAATATTCTCTTGGCATCTTCATTGTTCAACTCCGAAAGATATTCATTAATACCATCTCTAATTGTAAATTGGGCAGACATTCCTGAAGAGTCTGTCACGAAGGAATTAAAGTCTTCCATCCATTTTTCTTGAGTCTCCAAGGTCAATAATGAGAGATTGATTATGTTAGATGTAAAAGATTCAATTTTCTCGTCAGCAAAAGGAAGCTTGTAAATAGATCCCAAGGTCTGGAAGACTTCAACAATATAGTTCTCCAAAACAACTTGAGAATCCAAGTTTTGATTATCATTGGTCACCTTTATAGAATTGTCGTTCAATACCAAGACATGGATGAAAACATTAGAGATCGAGCTCAAATTTCTCGTGATTAACTCCTGTAAGAAATGTTTGGCCTCGATTGGGTATAGTCTTGTTGGAAAATGAGTTAATAGAATTGTGACGATCTTATATAATTCTGTTCTGAAGATGAAGCTATCAATGTTTATGTGAGCATAATTCATTTGGTTTATGCTATCATTGAGTAAATTGGTCAATAAATGAACTATGTTTGGAATATTGCCTTCAACAAACATCTTTCTAGTTGGGGTGGCGGTTGCAGCAGGACCTTGGAATTGGTTTAAGCAAATTCTGAATAATCGGGCCACCGCAATCTTCACCTTGAGAGTTACTTCATTGGCAAGCAATAGTCTTGTAGTGTGTTCTATAATCTGTTGACCGACACCACCCTCGAAAAATTGCTCCTCGGTGACCAAATCATCGAACAAATCATGCAAAACCGTCAACGAACCAAGCATTTGAATCTCATTGTTCAAATCATTGGTTTTGCTGTAAAGAATAGCCAATAAATCAGGCCATTCGTCTGGATAATCGACGGCACCGATTTGAACAATACAATAGGCGGAACCCGATCTGATCTTCGAGTCGGGGTCAGAAGTAGCCAATCTCAACAATTCGTTACGGATGGTGAGTTTAACCTCCTGACTCACGGGCGGTCCAACAAACGATTGGAATGCCAATGACCAGTATTTAGGAACTAATCTCTTTAGATGCAACAATGCAGATTGTCTGAGTGCAATGGACAATTGCGAGAAGTCCAACGCAATGTTCATGAGCGCCAATAACGAAACAGAGCTGTCTTGGGCGACAAGATTGTCGAATTGCAATTCCCCTCTGATTCTCGTCTCATTGTCGGACGAGTGTTGTTGGTTTATTAACAGGATAATTGCCTCCTCCATGGTGAAATATTGGTGTGAAGTCCCGTGATTTGAACCGAATGAAGCGGTGATACGAGACGAACAGATTATCTCAACAAATCAATGTCAATTCTAACACCTCCAACGTATTGTGTCGCTATTGGGTGTTGGTAAAGTCTTTGCAATGGACCGTTAAGCAGACACCACGCGAAATTTGATCCAACGGTTTCTGCACACTGGCGGAATATTTCACATTGGTGAATGCACACACAGGCCATATCGATTGATCAGGGGAAATGAGAGGGGGACCATTAGATCCGTATATAGCTATCAAGCGGAACATTGGAAATGGCGGAAACAGGGGCCTCGTTATCCGAACAGCTTTTGGAAGCAAGCAGAAGAAATAACACGGAATTGTTGTTGACCATCAAGTCCGAGTTGGGAAACGACCAAATCAAGTTGGCGGAGCTTATCAACAGCTCGAAGGACATCATGGGGAACTCGGCGTTACATTTAGCATGCAAATCGGGAAATTGGGAGGTCATAGACATCATATTGGACATCGAGGGTGTCGAAATAGACCCCAGAAATAAAATTGATGGCGATACTCCCTTACATGTGGCCGCTAGATATGCAAACGAGGAGCCTGAACACGGCACTTTTATAATAGATAACTTGTGTGACGCGGGATCCGATCCCAGAATCAGAAATGATTCGAACCAGAAGCCAATTGATCTTGTAGATGACTCCAATACCGCCTTGAAGGACTTGTTGGAGAGTGACGAATATGCCATATCTATGGAACACGATCCAGCAGTGGAGGTGATTGCAGCACCAGAAGAAGACGAGGGAGAAGCCTCTGCTTCAGATTCTGACAATTAAACATGTATCCGCATACACATGGATTAGCTGTTAATAAAATGCATTGAACGTGTTCTATATATGTTTTGATCTAGAGATTCGTTGGTTCAATTTGTAGCATCATATTTCAAAATCATCTGCACTTGTGCAGACCCAATCGCCAAGAATATCTCTTCCCAAACGCTTCAATTTCTGTCTTACGTTATTCTCTTCCTTCCATTTCAAATAAGTTAGTTGCTGGTGTATATGTATCAATGGTTTAGCCTGTTCGTACAATCGTTTGCGGCAGACAATGCTTTCACCATGTCTTTTCACAGGTTTATTCTTAGAATAAGAACCATCTTTGACTCCATTATTCAAGCATTCGACAGTCTTTGACGTGAGAATGGACATCAAGCTTATAGCACAAGGCTCAGATTCGTCGTTCTTGAAAAACGGATATTTTTCTTTCTCATTACAGCCCAAAATCTTCATCTTATGAATTATACCTTCGTTTTGTATTTTGTTGGTGAATCGGTCATAGAAACATCTCTCAAAATCCACTGTCGCTACTTGATTCGAATTCATAACTAAATAATCCAAATGAATCCCGCTAGGATCAATTAAAGAGCTACTCACACTATTTAGTAAAGACGTCAATTGTGTCATACAAAGCTTATCAGAACATGACTTACTGAAAGTGGCTGGAGAGTCTCTTCGACCTGGCTTGGTTCTAACAACGCCTAATTTTGCAAAATTGGATCTTCCTCTTGTAATCAGTAATGCCATTTCGTCTGCTAATTTCCTCTTCTTGGATATGGCTAAATCTTCTTCTTGCCAATGTTCATCTATTTCAGTGTTGGACAGTAGATAAGTCATGGAAGCATCACCACATGGGGGTTCAGTTATATACATTCCGAACTTAAGTCCCTTTTTCAAGCAGAAATTATATTGTTTGTTGTCAGCGGATTTTTCTAATACTCTTGAATTATAATCGATATCATTAGTCAACTCAAGACATTCTTCGATTAGAAATCGATTCAACAATCGCATTGATAGAATTTCGGCATGCAGATCATGGACCATCAGACCATTCGAGAGCGTCAGAATTATTTTATCTGGTAATGATTTTACACCTGTGGCCAAAGTAAGTGGCTCTATCTCGTTCTCATTGATCAACACTATGCCTGCCAAAACCGTCCATTCCTTCACACCATTGGATCGCGTTTTGGGTTTTCCTTTGGCAGGTAGTTTGTTAAAGCTGTTGATAATAGAATCTGCTATTTTATCCGCAATATCATTTGTATACCCCACTTCTTGTTCGGCCAGCATTCTATTAATGATGGAAAATATATATAAAAATATATGTAGCTTTGCATCATAATAAATAATGCAGGAATTATCCTGCTGCACTACTCATCGGGGTCGCTTCTCATTAATATCGATTATATTTGAAAAAATATGATTCCATATGAATAATTATAATAAATATTCCATGAGATATCTTATTTGGCTTTATTCGAGATGTTTTCGCGGATAGTTGTGGTGTTAAGTGGTGATAAGTACATGGTTGCAAATCTAACAGTTTAAAGAAGTTATTTTTAAAATAGGAAGAGATATTATATATTTGGAGTTTAAATATAATTAATAAATAAATTTTATTCTTCGAGAAATTAAGAAGTTCCTTTCGGAATAATAATTGTGGTTATGTCTAGTAATTCTGGAATTAATTTCTCAACATAATGATGAACAGAATAACAAACAAGATTGAATTCAAAATAATTATATTATATAAGATTTATTAGTTTTATTTCATGAGAGTAATTCATATTAGAATCCCGTGAAGATCAAATAATCAGAAACTGGATTTAACAATTATCCAAAGACAAATCTAATTGAATTCCTTAAATAATAATTACTACCATTATATATACTTAACAAGTCGAACAAAGTTAAATAATTCATATCTCAACAACAAAAGAATCAATCAAAGCCTATAGACACCCAAACTACACGAATTAAAACACCAGATATTAATTTATATATCCTTAAAAAACGAAAGTACCCATTGCCATTATAACCCTATGCTAACGCTTTCTTCTCATCAACGCACCAACTGCACCTACACCAAGCGCAAGAAGACCACCTGCTACTGCTATACCGATCAAACCTTCCTTGGCAACCTTATCATCCACCAATTTCTTCAATGCTTGTGCTTGCTGGTTATCAGGCTCATGGGCCAAAAGAGCCTCGGCATATCTTCTTGCATCCGAATAATCGCCCAATTTAAACGTCCCAATAGTTAGGTAATACAAACATTCTCTGCGTCTATTAGGCGAAGACTTGAATATTTCTGTCAAGATCGTTATTCCCAATCTTTGGTCTATCTTCTCGTTCGATTTGATCAACCCCCAGGCATAATTGAAGCGACTTTGAACTGACGCATCATCTCCCTCGGATACCACCTGACTTCTCAAAATTTCCAATTGTTTTTCTGATAATGGCCTATATGTTAGTTGATAATTGACGATATGAAGCCCATTCTACTTACGTATTTGCGTCTGCAAGCGCTGGAAATGTTAATAAATTATCATCTTTACAAGCCCAATCCGATTACTTACCAGGAAAATATGACAATTTCTCCGACATAATTCTCGCGTCAATTGTTCTTCGTGTAAAAGAAAATATATTTGCCTTCTTATACTTTAAGTTCATAGGAATTGATGTGGCGATTACCGATTTGATATCTATCTCCATTCTGATGTCTATTGAGGCCAATAATAAAAGAAATAATATTCGAATGAATTTGAATTAGATATTGAGAATATTAAATTATTCGGTAATGGAATGCTATTCGTAGTGCAATTCGAGATCTCTAGCAAGTCAGCAGCCATTCTGATGTTGGGTCATCTTTATCGTAAGGAAATTCCATTCATCCAATTACTGACTTTCATAACTCTCAGGCCTCCTCCTACACTCTATAATCTATACATTCTTGCATTCAACTAAAATACATCTAGACAACACGTTCAGCTCCACTCAACTTGACTGCAGCTCCATATTTTTGTAATTTGGTTAATAAGGTGTCACCGGTCTTAACCAACGATTGGTATTGATTGTTCTTATTATCCGGTCTATTGGTCTCAATTATGCCATTCACCTTGTCGATGATACAATTCAACTTCTTATTAGGAATGAATTTGCACAAATCAGCATCCAAGAACTCCTCACTGATGTTGAAGCTCTCCGCCATCGATTTAATGGACAAGGATCTGTAACTCTCCAACAATTGCGTGTATGCCTTGCATCTCATCTCTCTCAAGAAGTAATTGGAATGTTGAGCCAAGTATTTGTTTGGCAAAAACAAAACGTCGTTGGTTTCCAACAAGAACTGGAAATAAGACGAATAATCACACGTGTATAAGGAATTGGTCAAGTTGATCAACGGTTCCAAAGCAGGAGACGAGGAATATATGGATAAGATCTCTGGCGAATCAATGATCTTGGTCTTCAAATCGGTACGATCCAAGCTCAAAGCACCGGTGATTATGGCATATTGTGCCAATTGCTCGTAAGAACAGATCTCAGTGGATGTGAAGGTGGCCAAGGATTCAATCAAGAGCTTGGCGGCCTCACTGAAGTTTCTGGTGGCCATTAAATAGATACCAAGATACGTCTTGTAACGATTACGACGCTCCCAATCACCCCCTTTATCTATTAATAACTTGACTTGGTCTAAATGTTTCAACACAAATGGGAAATCGTTGAAAAAGAACCCAATTCTGGTGATGGTTAGTAACAAGTCGATCTTGGACCCGGTACTTGGTGCCAATTCAAGCGCCTTTTTCAACGTGGTGATGGAATTGGCCTTATCACCTATTTTGGCGTAGAATTCACCCAATTTGGTCCATCCGCCAAGTATATCTAATTCGCCCTCGTCGTCTTCCTCGGATTCCTTAATCTTCTGTTTCAATTCGTTGATCTCGTCTTCATTAGCCTTCAAGATGGTCTCGTATAAACCTTCATCGAACGGGAAATTAGGCACCTCTGTTCTCAAATGATGGTAATATGCCGATAACTTCTCCTCTTTGATGGTCCCAATCAACAGCGATAATGTCTCTTCACGGTGGCGACTGGTTATAGGTCTTTTTATCAAAAACTCCTTCTCCGACAACTCGTAATCCGGAATCTTGGGAATGTCTGTGTTTGCGAAGTCCATCTTGTGTTCTAATTCCCGATTATTCGATCTCTTTCACAATTTCAATTGCTGTCAATTCGTTGTTCTAGTTCAATTCATCAACGCAGGTCGTTGAGTACAAAGTTTAGTGCGTCTACCGAAACGGTCAGGTGACCTTCTACACTATTCATGCTATGATATCTATTAACACCCCGACCAAATAAAATAAAAAAACAAAAGAACTATTTCATATAAAATCAGGCTTCACAGAGCTCTAACCATCCCTTTGGATATTCGAAGTCTTTGTACACATCTGGAAGGATGTTGAATTGCATGGCCAAACCCGCCTCCATATGCCATAACATACTACAATGTAACAACCATAAGCCCGGATTATTGGTGACAAATCTGATCACAGCATAATTGTAGGCGTTGATGTTGACGGTGTCTCTCAACACAACTCCCTTGGTGGGTAAACTACTGAAATATTCACTCTTCCAATTACCAGTAGCTTGTTTCATCACCCAGAACTTATGACCATGCAAATGGAACGGATGTGCATCTTCACTCAAATTATTAAGAAGAACATCGATCACAACAGTATCATTCACAGTGTAGACAAAGTTATTCTGTTTCAAATATTGCTGTTGAACACCCAAAATATTGTACTCAGAAAGAGTATCGGCATCAGCGTTCTTCAAGATTTGGTATTGATCGTAGAGTGTACTTTTTTCCAACGGAACGTAAGTTGTTTCGTTGATGTAGGCCTTATCTATTGCATAATCCTTGATCAAAAAGGCAAGATCCAATCTGATGAAGAGATCGGAGTCTGGGATACCATCATCGACAATCGGATTCAACAAGGACGAGTTGAACTCAGCACATAACACATTTCCGGAAAATGCGAAACCCTCGGTGGTTGGCTTCAAGTCATTAGATACACCCCCATCAACAATCGAGTCTTCGTCATCAACATACACAAGAACAGCCTTCATATACTTATCCAATACAGGGTTGTTTGTCCCAAAACAGAAATCATTCAAAGTTGCACGAACCCAGAACATCGAACTATTAAAATCGGCCACCTCTTGGTTTGTCTCGAGAATTACAGAATATCTTTGTCCAACTGGCAATGGCAAAATATTAGCTTCATAGCTCTGAACATTAGTACCATCGAGCTCAATAACTTCAAGAGTGTGCTTATCGACGGTGAAATCAATTTCAGCAAATACCCCAGTGTTGACCAATCTGATTCTGTATTTCTTGTTCTTAACAAATTGGAATACAGTATGACCGGCAAGAGAATCATCACAAGTATAGCCGGAATCAGCATCATAATTGCTACAATCAAACACATTCGACCCAGAGATCAAGCCATTATCAGGAACAGGTTCAGTATTCTCGTTCCCAGACGATAAATAAGCTGGCATGTAACTGTCACACTTGTCATGGTAGTAATCTTGCACCAAGATAACCATATCATAATCATATGTTTGGTTATTCTGTTGCAACAATTTATCTTCTTCCGGAGAATGAATGATGACAGGTCCGAACAAACCATCTCCATATTGTGTCTTATAATGCGAATGGTACCAATAAGTACCCCATTGTTCATCGACACTGAAGTTATAAGTGAGATTTCCACCCACTGGGATGTCACATTGAGTGACTCTCGAAGGTCCGTCATAATAATTCTGATTCAAATAGAAAAGACCGTGGAAATGAACCGTACATGGCTCGATACCCTTGTTGACCAAATTGATAATGATTCTGTCGCCAGTATTGGCTTCAACTAATGGACCAGGAAATTGTCCATTGATCAAAGTAAGGTTTCTCAACACACCATCTGGAGACCCCTCGACCCAAGAGATTTCCCAATTGTAAACTCTTGTTGTCGGGTTTTCCAGGGAATTCCAATTAGTGGCGGCATAATAATTTCTGGAGGTGTCCAATCTCCAGGTTGAGTTCTGTGTCATATCAATGACCTTGGACTCGAGCGGATTGACCTTGGTATCATGAAGTTTCTTACGTGCGAGAGTAATGGACAACGATAGTAACAAAATCACTCCGATTATTGAGGCAAGACTAGCAAGAATGGTTCTTTTCTTCTTTTCGAAGATCAGTCGAGAATCCTCGAATAACTTGGAGTATTTGTACTTATTTTGTTCTAAGAAACCCCACATCTTTTGCTCTATGGACCTTGAAGTTGTTAAAAGTGGCTTGGAAATTGGATCTGTAATATACCCTGATGAACCCACTGATCCCTTGCACCTATGCCACAATAGATTCGCACTTCGTATACCGAACCGAAATCAACTGATTGCAAGATGAACAAAAAAAATTTCGCTTACACCACCGATTGACCGCACTAGTAACACTTTTTCACCGTATCATGCTGCCCGATTCAGAAACCCTCTCAATGGAACAACTCGTGCACATGGCGGAAACCTTAAATTCGAGTAAATTGGCCTATTACTGCTCAAGCTCAGGTCGTTTGTTCTCTTGAGCGCATTTGCTGCTGGGCTCCTCCATAGGCTGTTCCACGTGCCTGCTTGTATAGCATGTTATCAAGGGAATTGCTTGTTTGGGACACCATGCTTACCATTTCCAGCGGTTTTATTGGCTGCTGGCGCCATGACGCACTGGGGCAATAACTAATGTAGATCACTGCATCGTGCAAAGGAGGTGCGTTGGGTTGGATAGCTGCTGCAAACATGCAGTGAACCACCAGATGGAAATACTCCACACCCACGTTAACAATGGACCGGGAATTAGACGAAAATGTCCTAGTTTAGGGCGGAAGCCAAGAGTTTTAAGCCAAGCTTCAATTGTGAGCCAAGAAAACCTTAATCTCGTAACCTTATTTAAGATCTCAAGATCAAAAAAAGCAGCCTCCGATTGACACTCTCATGAACCACTTCATTGGCAACCAGGAGTAGTTCATAACAGTCTGTAACCACCACAGTGACCCAGCTGCATCCACACACACCTCCAGCTCTCGTTTCTGCCGACATTTAGAGTCAACGTGGGATTTCTCCTATAACGGATCGCATTGCAACGGTTTCGAGAGGATTGCAGGTCCACACCGTTTTTTGTATTGCAATGGTCCGCGCAATGATCATCCTGGTGGATATATAAACCAGCCGTTTTTCGCTTCAATTGCAATATTTCCATTCCCTTCCTTATACAGTTATCAGTACAGAAACTTATCTAGTCTTCCGATATGTGGTTCAAGAATCTTTTATTATCCTCAGTCTTGGCATTGAATGCCTTAGCCGCTACCACCACCACCCCACAAGAACGTATCTACGCTACCATCAACCCAGACTTAGCTGCTGTTGAATCTGCTGCTGCTACCGCCATTGCTGACATCAGCTCCTCTGCTGTTGCCGGTAAAGTCTTCGACAGATTTGTTGTCATCTGGTTAGAAAACACCGATTTCGACAAGGCTTTCGCTAACACTGACTTGGCTTCTTTAGCCGAAAATGGTGTCCTCTTAGACAACTACTGGGCTTTAACCCACACTTCCGAACCAAACTACATGGCCGCTGCCGGTGGTGACTACTTCGGTGTCGGTAACGATGATTTCTTCTCCTTACCACAAAATGTTTCAACCATTGTTGATTTATTAGACACCAAGGGAATCTCTTGGGCTGAATACCAAGAACATTTGCCATACCCAGGTTTCCAAGGTTTCAACTACTCCAACCAAGACACCTACGCTAATGACTACGTCAGAAAGCACAACCCATTGGTCTTATACGACTCTGTCATCTCTAACGAGACCAGATTAGAAAGTATCAAGACCTTTGACAACTTCTACCAAGACTTGGACAACCAAGAATTACCACAATGGATGTTCATCACTCCAAACATGACTAACGATGGTCACGATACCACCATCGATTACGCTGGTAACTGGGCTAAGAACTTCATTGAACCATTGTTGACCAATGAATACTTCATGAACAACACCTTAGTCTTGTTGACCTTCGATGAAGTCGAAACCTACCCTCTCCAAAACAAGGTCTGGGCCTTATTATTCGGTGGTGCTGTTGACGACTCATTAAAGGGTACTACTGATTCTACTTACTACACTCACTACTCCGAACTCTCTTCCGTCGAAGCTAACTGGGATTTACCAACTTTAGGTAGAGGTGACAACAATGTCGATGGTGATGCTAACGTTTTCGAAGTCATTGCTTCTCAAGTCGGTTACACTAACTTGGTCAAGGACACTACTAACCAATACTACAATCTTTCTGCTCCAGGTTACTTAAGTGATGAAACCATTCCATTACCATCTCCAAACTGTTCCGCTACCGGTGTCACTGGTTTAGGTCTTTTGGACTCCATCAAGAAGATCTGGTGTGCTGACAGTACCGTTTCTAACGCTACTTCCACCACTCTTACCACTGTTGCTTCTTCTTCTGCTACTGCTAAGGCCAACGCTTCCGGTAACTCTTCTGTTTCCTCAGTCGAATCTGCTAACGGTGCCGCTGCTTTATCCATCGGTGGTGTTTTAGGATTAGCTGCTTTCTTGGCTGCTATGTTGTAAGTTGACTTACAGCTAGTTTAGTAGTTAGGGTGCATTAGTTCTCGAACTGGTTTTATTTGTTTTTTTCGTTTTTATAGAAGATAGCTAAAACTCATTTAGTGCCATCAAAAAAAGCTTATTTTTTTATAGAAAACGTGTTGTATACTACATGTAGAACTATGGGCATTCAAAAGGGGCCCGCATATGGACCTTGACGCACTGTGGATCCTGCAATTGCGGCTTAATTATCCCCTGAGAGACAAGCTTCTAGCAGGGGCAATCTGACGACGACTGAAACGAGGTAATAATATAGTTGGCCTGGGTTGTGTTAACAATGGACCCAATCAAAGGGCTTAGAATTGAATGTTTTGAGCTTTAATGGATTCAATCTGGCCGGTTTCAACCAGAAATGAAAATTCAGAGCCAAACATAGAATCCGGGGATTCCAGCAAAATGTTTCCCAATATCACTTTGATAATCTCATATATTCCGCAATTGATATCTATTTGACAGCCATTAGTGCCTCTAAATAATCTTTCTGTAAATATAGAACACATCACGTGATATGGAATCGCAACATAAGGGAAACCACGTCTTCTGAGCGCTTAAAAAATGCTTCACTAGCTCAGTTGGTAGAGCGTCAGTCTCATATTGAAACTATTCGTTGTGCGATCTGAAGGTCGACAGTTCGAACCTGCCGCGGAGCATTTTATTTTTAACTGCATACATCTCGTGTTACTGTAACAACCGTTGTTGACAAACTTCCCAAAGTTGCAAGGTCGCGATCGAAATAAAGTCGTCCCCCTCCCTAGTGTGCATCCACCGAATACAGCAATATCTTTGTGTATACAGCCATTTGGTGTTTGTTTGACACACCATCACATAAGATATTAGATAAGAAAAGCGAATTACAGGGAAATCAGATATTAGAGGAACCTCAGAGGAGTTATAATTGTATTGCATTGTCCATTTAACATATTCCCATTTCGAGCCTAGCTAATTGCAGCTTCCTATTCATTTGCTCGTTCGAATCAATACCAAATATCCAGACGTTCATGTTTCCGACAAATGTCAATAAATATCAACCCTCATGAATATAGCCGCCCGACTCCCCTCCCAGCGATATCTTATATGACGGAGCCCCGAGACTCTGACGATGAGAACTCATTTGTGCCGCCCGCCTTGAGCGCGTATAGTTTGGCGCTATTAGAGAATAGTCTCAATAACCATTCCGATTCCTTGGAAGAAGACAAAAGAGCAGTGACCGGCATATATGAACTAGATTTTCCCCAGAAACCGTCCAATCCCTCGTTTAAAGGGGTTCATTTCAATGAGCCTTATGTACAACCAATGATGGAATCCAAATCCCTTAACAAACAGTATTCGCAAAACCATAATAATCTGCTAAATTTGTCGGACATCCATTCCAGCGGCTATCTAGACGACTTTGACTTTATGGATGTTTCTCCTGATAGAAACAAGATCGCGACGCAAACCCCAGCGACCCCGAACACTTTTTCAAATACAAATACAAACAAGCTGTCGGAAGGCTCATTAAACACTGTGCGCAGCATCAGGGGCACCAGAAGGATCGGAAAATTGAGTCTTGGACCTCCAAAGAGAGCTTCCAGACGAAGTGACGAAAGTACCAACTCGGAAAGTTCCAACCACGTAATAACTGGCCATGAAACCCCGTCTTATCACGAGCCTGACCTGAATCTGAATATATTCCAAGCATCCAAGTTCAATACCCCGCCGCCTTCTTTTCACCTGGAAACGCTACAAGAATTAGAGAAGTCGCGAGAAATCGAGGAAATTAAAAATGAGCATAAACAGAACCTAAGGGCTGAAATATCTAGTTTAGAACATCGGAAACAGGACACGAACAACTCATTTTCCGGCTCAAATGACGACTATTCTGCAATCCAAAGTCACCATGAGATGAAGCAGAACAATAGCTTCCTGTCCCATAGGAATTTGAAGAATGAGTCTCTTGAAAGTTCCATCAAGCTGAACAAGGAGAATATTTTTAATTTTGAGACTTCGAGGGAAAGTCATTTCGAAGCCAAGAAGTTCTCAATCCCCAAAAGGCCCAGCATGGATGTTAAAGAATCCTTAAGGAGACCATTAAGCCTAATATCTCCCAATATAGCCACCAATCCATCCGAATTCAAGAGACCACAGAGACCAATGCCTCCCGTGTACCATAAATCTCCAGCAACTATATCTGCACCAGTTGATCAGAACCCACAAGTCCAGACGCACATGTCTGGTAACTCGTTGGCAGATGTGAAAAGCACGAAGAAGGGCACAGTGTTGATTAATAATACGCAATATGAGAAACTAGAGTTACTCGGTAGAGGTGGTACTTCCAAAGTGTATAAAGTCAAGTCCTTGACTAATCATAAGGTGTATGCTATGAAACGAGTCACCTTTGACCAATTCGACCAACTGTGCATCAAAGGGTTTAAAGGAGAGATAGATTTATTATTGAGGTTGAAAGAAACGGAACGTGTTGTGAAGTTGATAGATTATTCTGTTGGGGATGGTGCCATTTATCTAGTGATGGAATGTGGTGACATTGATCTAGCTCATGTTTTGAATAACCGAGCCAATTTGCCTATGGATATCAACTTTGTGAGATTTCATGCGATTGAAATGTTAAAATGTCTTTCGGAAGTGCATAAAGCCGGAATAGTTCATAGTGATTTGAAACCAGCCAACTTCTTATTCGTTAGAGGTGTCTTGAAAATTATAGATTTTGGGATTGCCAATGCCGTGCCAGACCATACAGCAAACATATATAGAGAGTCACAGATCGGTACCCCTAACTATATGGCGCCAGAAGCGCTAGTTGAGGTTACTCCAGGCTATACGGGCTTACCAAATACGTACAACTTTGGAGCACAGAGTAATAGCAATACTTGGAAAGTTGGCAGACCTTCGGATGTCTGGTCTTGTGGATGTATCATTTACCAAATGATTTATGGACGTCCCCCATATGGTGGCTATTCCGGGAACCAAAGAATCATGGCAATCATGAATCCACAAGTCAAGATTGCATATCCCGAACGTGGTGTTGGTGACGTTATTGTTCCAAAGAGTGCGATAGAAACCATTCAAAAATGTCTTGATAGAGATCCTTCTAGGCGTTGGACTGTTGAACAAGTCCTTGATGGTCCGTTCTTAAACCCAAAGATGATTTCAGAAGATTTTATTACTGATTTGGTTCATAGTGCGGTAAATTTTGGAATCAGTCAAAGACAGGTTAGCATTGATGTTTACGATAAGTTAGTTGAAACTGTTCTTAAACAGATTGACGATTTGCATTATTAGAGTTTGATAAGGGAGAGCCGCGATTGCAATTAAAATATGATGATGTAGATCATCTTGGTGTTGGGTTAGCGTTTGCTAGATTATTAATTATTTAAATACATTGGAAGGATCAAAGGATTAGATGTAATTTCTACACAAACAACTCATGTAAGGTGTTTAAATTTGAGTATAATCTTTCTAATGTGGTAGCGAAACAAAATTTTTCTTGACAAGGACATCTATCTTGGACCAAGCTTTGAAAGGATACGAGGACCTTGTTCTTCCCATTCTTGCTTGGAGATCCACATATGATCTTTATCGGCCATAATATTGGCCAACACAGCACCACCGATGAAAACCATATGTCTTCTTCTTGGGGGATCCTCAATTCTAACTTTGAACTTGTCTAATCTTGATGAATCGTTACGCAACACTCTGGTCAACCATAATTGCTTCAATTCCTTTTCCAATCTGGAAGGCAAACCTGGATACATGGAAGAACCACCAGAAAGGACGATGGACTTGAATAATGTGGATCTGATATCAACATCGGCGGATTGGATGGTGTTGAACAATGTTTCACCCACACCCGGTTGTTCTCTATCGACTAGACTTGGTTGGAACAAACATTCTGGGGCCTCGAATCTCTCGCTACCGACCTTGATTACTCTACCATCGGGCAATTCGTAACTTTCCACCAAAGTTGTTGTTTCCTGGGCCAATTTGGTATCCAAATCCAAGTCATATGAAACATAGCACAATTTTTCCTTGATTTGACGGACAGTTTCGAAATCCGCGGTTCTGTTGAAGGCGTAACCACGACGTAATAACAAATTTATCAAGTTACGGGTGACGTCTCTACCGGCCACGTCCAATCTTCTTGTCAAATGGTTCAACACAACGGATTCGTAAACTGGAACGATATGTGTGACACCATCACCGGAATCGACAACCACACCCGAGGACAAACCCTGGGCATATAAGGCCAAGACGGCCTGAATGGCCACATAAACGCCGCCGAAGTTGTATTTTTCGAACATCACATCACACATCTTTTCTCTATTCTTCAACGGATTCATCGGAGGTTCTGTTAACAACACCTTCTGGCCGGTTGGATCGATCTTCATTCTCTCGTAGAAGGCGTAATCCCACAAATGTTCCATATCTTCCCAATTTTTGATTATCCCGTTCTCCATCGGATATGACATCTCCAACATTGAACGAACAGCACTTGCCTCGTCCCCACACATTATATCTTTGATTTCCACATCTCCCGTCTTCTCCTCGGCTCTCAAGATAGGTCTACCCACTATGGACGGGAAGGTGTGATCGGGGAAATTCGTGCCCCCTCTACCGATCTTGACAAACCCTGTACCTTGGTCGAGAACTAGATGTTAGTGAAGAAGCTTTGTGATTGACTCAATTGACTCTCCTCCATTGAAATAGGAGTCTGTCATTGATCGATTGCCCTCGGGATTTTCAACTTACCAATTGGTTGTTCGCTCATTTTGTCTCAATTATAACTTAAGCTTATTACACAGATATGATGATACAATCTACGTGATCTTTCTTGGTGGATGGTTGGAGTTTCTCGGACTCTCTATCGCTGTTGGTCTCAAGTCAAGCCTCGATTGGGTTTTACACGACAAATATAAAAAATCGGGTGCACCTTGATTAGGTCTGATCTATTAAATATCTATGATATATACAGGAGATAATAATCTCATTTCTCGTTATTCGTTGTAGTTGTGTAAGCATCCACCATAATTTCAATCTCTGGTTTCTTGTTTTTTCCCGAAACATATATGTTATCACCACCGCCAGGCATCTCGAGATAGACAATTCTTTTGGAAAACAACCCCGCCGGAATCACCTCGACTATTGCATGGAATGGTTGGTCATATCTGAGCTTTCTGTCGATTATGGGCGTGCTGACCACCGTGAGAATGGCCGTTCCCGTTCTATCGTTGACCTTATGTTTTCTGAGAATGGGCATCTTCAAGATTCTTATTTGTCTGATTGTAGTGACCATTTCGTCAGATAATTCGGGATTGACCGACGCCTCTTTATAGTAGAAGCTGGCGAAATCTTCCAAATGACCCAATTTGGCGTCCAATTCGTCATCGTGCAACTTGACCTTCAACGCCTCGCGGATATTGAGCTCGTTATTTATAAAGGCGTTCTCGAGAACAGTTCGTGTGAACTCGTAACTAAGGTCTTCGTCCAACTCCGCAGTAGCAGGGATCCGGAGCTTGGAGAGATGTGTGGTTACAGTGTAACGGTTGTGATCATCCTTATTCTTCCGCCATCTACGAACACCCCAATACGTCGCCAATATAATAGGCGAATAAACAATTAACACAGGAAGTGATACAGCAGATATAAGTCCGGCAACTCCAAATAATCCAATCATCAATTTGGACGAATCTGATAAACCACCCAAAATGCCCCCTGTGGACGTTATTCTTCTAGATGTGGGACCTTCAAAACTTATGCGACATCTATTACTATTTGAAAAATATCTCTGTTGCATCTTCGACCCATTTGTTCTTTCTGGAATAATTGAAGACACACTTGATATTGATAGAACCAGACTTTTGGATAAAATATTCTTGGAGATCAAAGATGTCCTCAAACCAACTCCAATGTGACTTGTCGCATTCAACCCCTTAATCATCATTTCTGGCTTATTTATTTATATCTTTATATTCATCTCTTCATAAAAGATTTCTTGATATATCTTCTGTTTGGGTAGTGTCATTACCAAATAAATAACTACAATACAATATATTTAATATCATTCTATTAATACAATCATGAAGCTTAATTACACTCCATGTATGCAAATGTTAAATATGAAGTATGTGATTTGACTTCAGTCTCCACCTTGGTGACTTCTCTCCATTCGTAGCCAACATCACCCTCTCTAACCCTTAAACCCTTTCCGAATGGATTAAATCCTTTACCCAAGTTTTGGAACTTTGTCTCTGGTTGAGAAGGGGCCGGAGAGTCGGCGGCTCTCTTGTTACTTTGGTCCTCAGACTCCTTTTCGTCGTCTCCCTCTTCACTAGCACCGTTGTTTTGGTCTAATTCCTGTTTGGTGACTTGGGCATGTCTTCTTTTTTCTATTCCTTGGTTCTTTCTTGATTGGATGTCTCTTAATCTGTCCAAAACATCGTCGATTTTCTTAACCATGTCTCTTCTGGCTTCGTAACGTTTGGCACTCACTTCCACCATTTCAATGGACGACCATCCGTTAGACTTCAAGGCTTCAACGGTTTTTTCGACTTGTTCTATACATGGCGAGAAACAACACACTCCGGCCCTTGACTCTTTGGTTATAACTGACTTCAAGTGTGGAATAGCTTCCCAAGGAGAGGGTAAGTCCAAAAACACAGCATTGGCATCGAGTTCCAAGACAGTCCCATTCTCTATTATATCAAATCCCCCATTACAAACATCTCTATGGGTTATCATCACATTTGGAAGATTATGTTCCTCGAGCTCCTTCTTGGCCTCTAGATATCTTGGTTCATGGAACTCGTAGGTGTACAATTTACCCTTTTCCGCAATGGTTCTGGCAAAAGAATGTGAAAACGAGGCAGATCCCGTACCGGCCTCGATGATCTTGGAACCGGAGGTTATTCCAAGTCTTTGGGTGATGTATGACGAATCCGGAGTGTAAACGATCTGGGTTCTATGAGGCAAGGAAAGGGTCCACAATTCCGGAGATGGATGTAATAAATGGATGAATCCGTATCCCTTGGCCCCAGCGATTTGCGATCCATATTTCACTCCAATCATGAGATCGTGCGGAAAGTTACCGAATCTGGTGTTCAACATAGTACCCTTGGTCACCGTTATAGGCTTGAGGTTATCTCTGCTGATCCAAGCGAGAACAAGATCCCCTTCTTCTATAACATCTTTATATTTCAAAAATGACATGTTTCCCCTATTAATGTCCGCCAAATAAAACGCAATTTGTTCGTTAATCTCGTTCTTCATGTTCCGCGATGACATTTGTGAAAAATAAAATTATTACTATCGAATCACGTGATCTCAAACTTAATCCGCTTCCTCGGCTCTCCGCTGTCATTGACATATGCATGAATGGATAAACGATGTGATTATCCCCATTTTGTGGGGTAGAGTTAAACTAAGCAACCTATATAAGGTTGAGAGCGCGCCAACATGTTTTTTTTAAGTTGTAGCAATTAAAGAGAAAGGTGAAAGGAAAATGGATTTGAATATTCCCAGTTTTGTGCAAGATAAGTTGAGTGCCAGAGGGCTTGAGACTATCAAGAAGGTGAGTATTGCATGAAGATTGATGGTGACCATTATTATTAACATGTTCAGGTTAAAGAATTCGTGGAGACTGAGTGTATTCCCGCCGAACCCATCTATTTTTCGCAAATATCTACTGATCCAGCTAAGAGATGGGCCTCAACCCCCGAGATCACTGAGATATTGAAGACCAAGGCCAAGAAGTTGGGCTTGTGGAACTTATTCTTATCGAGACATTATCCCGAAGGTCCTGGTTACACCAATTTGGAGTACGGTTTAATGGCGCAATATTTAGGTAGATGTCCCATTGCCCCCGAGGCAACGAACACCAATGCCCCAGACACCGGTAATATGGAGCTACTTGCTAGATACGGAACTCCATATCAGAAGAAAAGATGGTTGAAGCCGCTTTTGGATGGTGAGATCAGATCGGCGTTTCTCATGACCGAAAAGGGTGTCTCGTCGTCGAATGCGTTGAACATCTCTGTTTCTGCCGAAGTCAAGGGAGACAAATGGGTGTTGAACGGTGTCAAGTGGTTTGCGTCGGGTGCCGGTGATCCTAGATGTGACATCTGGTTGGTGATGTGCAAGACTTCTTCTAATAAGAATGCGCCATACAAGAACCACACGGTTCTTTTGGTCGACAGTAAGAGGGCCATTGCTACCGGAAGGGCCAAGGTGGTTCGTCCGTTGGAGATTTACGGTTTTGACGATGCTCCTCATGGACATTGTGAGGTTGTGTTCAATGATTTGGAAGTTCCCGTTGAGAACTCGATTTTGGCTGATGTCGGCAGAGGCTTCGAGTTGATCCAAAGTAGATTGGGTCCGGGTAGAATCCACCATTGTATGAGATTGATCGGTATGGCTGAACAAGGGTTAATACAGGTAGTCCATAGAGCCAACCATAGAGAGATCTTTGGGGAGAAATTGGCCAAGAAACCAACCTTTCTTGCCGAATTCGCCCAACACAAGATTGACATCCAGAAGTGTTTGTTGCTCGTCTTGGAGGCTGCTCATAAGATTGACATGAAGGATGCCAAGTTTGCGAAGAGGGAGATTGCCATGGCCAAGATCGAGACCCCGAGAACAGTTGTGAGAATCTTGGATTGGTGTGTCCAGATGTTTGGCGCTGAGGGTGTTTCCCAGGATACTCCTCTCAGTAAATTATGGATGCATGCCAGAACCTTGAGAATCGCAGATGGTCCAGATGAAGCCCATTTGACCCAATTAGCTCAAGCCGAGTACAAGAAATTCGGGGCGGTTGACCAATTCATGGAGACTATACCAGTCAATTACGAGCGTTTGGCCAAATTATAGTAGAATGATTCGGGACATTTTTCTGAATGCAAGTTAATTATTTATATTATACAAAGAGTAGTAAGAGTGCGAGTAGTACACGTGGTTGTTGCTATGCCATCAAAAAATCATAATATTAGTACAAATCAGTTTTAGTAAAGTCACTGGTCAACCCCTTTGATAATAGTTTCTTTGCCTTTGCTTTTTCGGTCTCAATCTTCTTCTTGTTCAAGCCGTTCAATTCTTGTTCAGCCTCCTCGTACGGAACTTGGGTCAACTTTTCTATTGGCTCGTCCTCTCTGTCGATATCTAAATCACCCAACATCACCACATTTTCACCTCTTATCAAGAAAACGCCTCTGTAAGCCTCGGCAAATCTGCTGCCCTCCAAATATATTCTTTCGGTTGTATCCTGTAAAACCAAATTGGCTAGATGTTAATAAGGCTTCTCAAAGCTCAACGAACCAACATAGAAACTTACCGTATTGATCAAATGTTCTCAAAATACCAAATAAATTACGACCATCTCTTAGTAAAACGAAAACTTTCTTGTCAACTGACCCCACAATGGCAGCAGCCGTGGTGAACGCATATGATTCCAAATATAAGTTGTCTTGTTCCCTTTGAGAATCATCTTGTGGTGCTTGTGGTGCGTGTTGTTCGCTTGGAGGTTGTGGAGATTCGGACATGATGCTTATAAACAAACTAATAAACTCGTGTCTTCTTTTATCTGATTATATTTAATTCCTCTTTAATTGAAGTTGGTCCATTCTGTTTAATCATTTCATTTGACTTTGTTCAGCTCTCCAATTGAGATGTTACCCGGATATTGCTCCATGGGTGGGTCGGTGTTCCGAAGATGGGTCCCAATACTACATCTTTAATCATTAACCCCATTTATAATAAAACAGACACGTGAAATATGCTCATATATATGCCCATCATTATTCAGAAAGAGAACTCCAATTTCTCGATCCAATTCCTATAAATTACCCGTCATCTGTTTAATCATATCAAGTTCTGCTTCTAAAACTCTTAAATCACCCAAAATATCCGCTTCATTCAGTTGCATCGAATTGGGGGTGTATCCCGAATAACCGTTATGTAGTTGTGCTTCAGAGCCCAAGGAGATCTTAGGAGGTAATGGCGGAGGTGGTGTAGTGCCATTTGAGGCGGTACGACGTCTAGATGGAGGGGGAGGTGGTGGTAGAGTTTGACTTCTTCCTCTGGGAGGGGGCACAGGTGGTGGCATGGATGTGTGATTGGGGGAGGCTGAATTCGAAATATCGATTGACGCAAGGGTATTGTATCCTAGTGGAGATGCGATTCTCGGACTAGTACTGTTATTATTAATCTGTTGTGAATGTTCATATGCCATGGGGGACGACACCGACCGTATTCTATTTCTCGGCACTGGCACAGGAGGCGTCAATAATGACGTTTGTCGAGGAACTGAGCCTGTGAGCGCGGGTTGCAAATACGTCTGTTCGCCAACCGCGGGATTAGGACTCAATCTCCCGTATGGATCCTGGTTGGAATTAAGCAATGTGTTTCCATTGGTCAAGCTGTCATGCGAGTAATTGTTGGTCAGAACGGCACCCGGGTTGTTTGGATTGGAAAAGAGTTGTGCCATCTGCGCTGGACCGGTCATGTTGGGTTTTAGAGCCTGTGGGAACCTTGCTGAGGCTTGTTGTTGCTGATACATATCTGGGGTGGATGCTCTTGAATCAAGTGATTGGGGTGAATCGGTATGGTCAAAATACACCGACGGGATATTTGAAGGAACCCCGTGTATCGAAACACTATCAACATTGACGTTTTGGAAATGGTTCATCAGCTCTTCCATGTCTTTCAAGAGTTCTTCCTCGTCGTCCTCTTCGGGCGGCTGGATCGTGGGGACTCCCACCTTGCCTAATAGTTGGTCCATCGGTAATGACATGTCTAATTTGATTTCGGGAACACTATTAAGCGAGTCCGGTGCTATATCTGTGACTATTTGGTCAGAGAACTTGACTCTCTTACCATTTAACTTCTTCTTCGGTTTCTTTTGGTCTGGTCTTTGGCCTGTTAGTAGGAAGTTCAGGAAACTGTCCAAATCCAATGTAGCCGGAGTGTTATTGGCGGCATTTTTCGAAAACGGATTGGAACTCAGTTCTGGCTCCTCGTGAGCCTCGTCCTCGCTCTCGTCCTCGGTTTGTCTCTTTCTTGAGAGAATGGAGATGGGCGAGGGTATGGGTGCCTCCACCTTTATCAACCTCAATCTGGGCAATTGTCCATCAAGCGAATGGGAGATTAATCTGAGAAGGGCGAAAAATTGGCCGATATTTAACGATTGGATGTGTTTGATGAAGATTCGGGCTATCACCGTCTTGATGTCGTGGTTCAACTTGAAATTGCTCAAGAATTGGAACACATCGTCCAATTTGATCGTCTTGGTGCCCTTTCTGGTGATGATGTTGTTGTACCATCTGATATAAGTTTTGGCCTCCTTTTGTGATAAGTCGTCTAGCTTCAAAGACAACGGGATGTCGCTGTCGTCCTCCGCCTCGACGGAAACGATAGAATTGGACCGTGAGGGGATATTCGACACAGACAAAAACGACCCTGTTGCAGACTCCCCCGCAACATTGTTATCGGAAACAACATTCACACTGGACGACGACTTCGAGACCCCAAACGAAACTGGTGGTGCAGGCGTACTATTCGAGCTGTGGGAGTCAAGACCCGTGATATTTAGCCAATCGAAACCGGGACCACTCATTTTCTATAGTTATTATTCGCAGCTCAATCTTCTACTATGTGTTCGGACTCTATAATCCACATATATCCCGCCTAATTTGTGTTTATTGGTGTCATTATTTCCATTTTATCGCTCTCTATACTCAGATCAACTGCCAGGTTGGAAAGTCGGCGTGTGTGAACCCATATGCCGAAAGGGGGAAGTTACCCGGGGGTTGCAACTTCTGTCCTACACATATCGATAAGTGTTACGAATGAGATGTTAGAGAAGTAATTGCGGATATTATGAACATTCGAATAGACAAGAAGAAGGAAGCTGGGGTGGTTCGGAATTCGGGTGCGATTTTTGGCGATTCCAGCGACGAAGAGGCTGCAATTATCGACTCTCTGCTGAACATCTTCAAACAGAACTTGAAGAAACAGAGTCTAAAGATTCAAAAAGCTTCTGCTAAAGTCGAGGCCGAATTAGACCCCTCGATCTATGATTATGACGCTTCGTACGATATCATCAAAAAAAAAGAATCAAAAATCCACCCCATATCAACGGAACCACTGGGACCCTTATATCATGAACAATTGCAGAGGGCCCAACAGATCAGAGAAAATGACCGTCTTCTTTCGCAGAATGTAAAGGCCCAGAAGGAACGACAATTGGAAGGCGACAACTATAAGGATAAGGAGGTTTTTGTCACCGAATCCTACAAACAAAAATTACAAGACATGAAGCAATTAGAATCTCAATTGCAACAAGAACAGCAACTGAATGCCAAAAAGAACCAATATGTCTCCTTGAAACAGAAGTATTTCGAGGAAGCGGAAGCACGACATCAAGCTTTGGTGGATATGGCAACGACTAATCTGGAAGTGGAAACTCATGAACAAATTGAACAAAATACTGAAAGTGTTCCTTCCATTCCTTCGGAAACATCATTCATTCTGACTGGTTTAATCACCAGAAAGAAGCCTTCGTCAATAACCAAACCGTCTTACAGAAATGATGCTACTGAACAATTTCTACTACAAATTGAGGAATCGGCTACAAAACGTCAACAAGAAAAGACTACAATACTAGAGACTCTAACGAAGAGAAAGACGGACGATGCGAGTATCTTGAGCGCTAAGGAGAGATATTTAGCTAGAAAACGATCCAAACAATCATGACCTAATAATATAATGCACGTAAAAAAACTACACCAAATTTATTATTCCCCTGTAATTGTCCATAACCCTAACCTAAAAATACAAATTACATAACTATTTACAATATTAAACAAACGAGTACTCATCTGAAAATTTCCAGAAGCTCGTCCGAGCTCACATGAGTGTTTTCAACTCGTGGGGTGCTTTGGGTATCTTTAGGAGTTCCATCGAAGGTAGCCGATAAAGAATAATTCCGAGTCAATCCTAATTCTCTTGGATTTGTAGATTGGCCAGACCTCCTTTGGCCAACTCTAGTGGATGTCTCCTGATCATTTTTTCTTTCTTCAAATTTCTTACCATTCCCTCTCATTGTCTGATATCCTGGATGACGTGGAGGATTTGGAAGTGCTGATAAACCAGCTATTTTTATAAACTCATCTTGGCCCAATCTCTTACTCTGAATTTCAACCTCGGATATGCCTCCTCTCCTCTTCCGAGGTTGTCTTTCTTGAGGTATACGGTAAGTAGAGTCCGCTCTTCTAGTAATATTGTGTTGGTCATAATCATCACCTGAAGAATAGTTCAAAAACAGACTTTTCAACTTATTGAATTCCTTCTTATCTCTTGCTATTTGCATTCCAATTGAGATTTTCAAGCTCTCGTGGCTTAAAGAATCATCTAAAACATTCAAAACGGGAGTCCTGGAGTTATAAAGAATATCTGACAAATCTATTGGTTTTCCTCTACCCAAACTTATTTTCTTCTCGAGCAATTGATGGATATCTAAAGATTCTCCCACTGGGATGGGATCTGGATTAGATGGTGTCACACAATCCATGTCCACCTCTTTTCTCAAGACTGTATCAATGTCAACAGCAGAGAAAAATGCACATGATTGAGGTACCTCGGTGATACCCAACTGCTCGGAAAACATGGCTCTTGTCCACAAGTTACTTATTTGAAGTAACAACGCAGCTTTATATTTATCTTTATCTTTCACCATATACCTGATCTCGTCATGGACAGTGATGCAGAGTCTTGCCTCGATGTTGTATTTCTTTATCAAATAATCCATGGAAACTACCAAAAGATGTAAGTAATCAACACCTGAAGATTGGATTGCCCAATTAATTCTAGATGGTAGGAATCCATTATTTCCTAAATACTGCTTTCTCAATGCAGATGTGATTCCAGCACCCAACACTGGTGTTCTTGGTCTCTCTTGTTGAGCAATCTTTTCAAGTCTGTTAAACACAACAGACTCGGACCCTCCAAACCAAACGGTTTCACTGGATGAGCGCTTCGAATTTCCTCTATCCCTGCTCAGATAATCATTTTTCTTACTTATATAGCCTTTTTCACCCTTAGTCGCAGCATATAAATTTTGAGATGTCTGAAGTGCCTTTGAGTCACTCAAAGTGGGGTTGAACTGTTTCAATAATTGAGTTGCAAATTTGACACCTGCACCATAAATTCTACCATAATTGAAAACTTTAGCCGCGTTACGCGAAATTCCCAAGATATTGGCAGTCTTCGAATGCAAATCGGTCCCCTCATTCTTAGTCCCTTCTAATGTCATCCAGCCAATTGCGGTACCTCCATGTATTTTAAAAGTA
This sequence comes from Nothofagozyma chilensis, assembly GCA_030573195.1. NCBI lineage: Eukaryota > Fungi > Ascomycota > Pichiomycetes > Serinales > Cephaloascaceae > Nothofagozyma > Nothofagozyma chilensis. Next base: position 416,619 of record JAJMCV010000129.1, read on the forward strand.
GAATCACCCACTAGAGATGCAATCCAAAGTTCTTCAGAATCAACATCAGCTCCGACAAAACTATAACCTGTAGGAGCTTGGATCATTGATTTAAGCTCCGAACCCACTCTGGACTTTTTCGCATTAGAGGCTGTAAGCCATGTCTTCTCCACTGCTCTTCTTGTTACTGTGCCCATGGATGTGATTTGTGGTAATATCAAACCTATTTTCTCTTTGGTTCCAAATTCTCTTTTATTATTATCATTGTATACCACAAATTGTGACATGATTCTATTTCTGGAACCCATCCAATAACTGTTGGCTGCATTCAATTTCAAGGAATCTTTTGCATGTTCATAGACGGAACTGAGAATCCCATTTTCGAAGAATTTTAAAAAGGACTTTGCAAGCACATTCGTAGTTCTTGATCCAGGACCATCGGGATGTGGAACTTTGAATAAAACAAAGGTACCATTCTCATGAGTTAAATGCTTCTCCAAGTAGTCAAGCTGTTGTTCATATTTCATCATCTCATCATAATTTTCCTTATCAAGATCCTCAGCTAACACTGCCCTGTGATTCACCTCCACATAATTTTTTTCCTTCAATTCTTCTATCACTTCTTCGTTATACGGCACCTTGAAACACCATCCTTTTTTATCAAACCAAAATAAGGGATATCCTTCCCAACTCAATTTCAACAATAAGGGCGATTGTCTGGTTCTAGTAGTCAATTTCATATCACTATCGGCGTTCTTGAACAAGTTTCTATACCATTCTGGATACCCTGTGAATTTAGCCTGACGAGCGACTGGAGTCCCATCTTTCTTGAATCTGGCAGCCTTTATAGTCCAATCCAACTGACTAAGCCAGGGATCATTCTCTATCTGCAGATGATCGTTCTTGAGTCTCTCTGTTTCCCCTGCAAGACTGTGCAATCTATCTTCCATGACTTTCAAGTTCTCCTGATAAATGGCTTCCGCCTTTTCGAGATATTTTGTCCACTTCTGAGTTGTTGGCAAAATGGAAGTTCCAATTTGACGCAACGCAGAAAATGAAACAGGATGAGGAACCAAACGTCTAAATTGCGGGAAAATATGCGAATAGACTTCATGAGTTATGGAGACATCGTTTGCGCAATAAGACATCAATCTCGAAAAATTTTCTATTATCACCAGTTTGTCTTCAGTATCAAATATATTTCTGTCGCTTTTATCTACAAGCTTCCCTAGATGCAACAGTGCAACAAAGGCCAATGAATTGGGACTACTGATGTCCAACCATGGATCAGCACTCTTCTCCTGTTCAACTTGCGCAGAAAGAAGGCTGATTTCTATGGGATTCTCCAGGGTCATTGATACCGCCATAGGCTCTTCATTTTTCATTTTTTCTAGCTCGTTCTTATTCTTGTTGTGTTTCATCCACACATTACGTTGTCTTGAACACATCCCACTCACGGCTATATGTAAAGACATTGTATCAAGATAGAAGGCCTTCGATTGTTCCATATTGTACTCCTCTTCGATTCTCGCTCTATCATATCCGACATTATGACCCACGATCAACTTATTTTCGTGGAGACAATTCATGGGGATCAATTGTTCCATTGGCTCCTTTCCATCACTGGTCAAATATGGCGATACCCAGCCATACCACGCCTCGGTTGAAGCACAGGCGGCAAGAACTGAATAATTGGATATTTTGTACATAGTCTCTACATCAAATACAAGAGCATGCTCCAAGGGATATTCAACTTTTTCAACTCTCCCATCTGCAGTATATCTATGCCAGCCCGATTCAAAGACCCAAGCTTCTGGCTCCGGAATTGGAGGTAGAGAGGAGGATGAAAGGTCGATCGCCATGCTGAGATACGGCTCAGAGGTAAACTTCCCCAATTTATAAAAATGTTCATCGAGTGAATTTCCCTCAAGATTTGGGATATCGAAGCTGATGGGGGTCGTGATCACCGTTTTCTTTCCAAGAAGATCATTATTCAGAAGATGACGTTTGGATAGCTCGATCACATCATTGGACTCCTGTTGTTTATCTGAATTCTTGACTTTATAGGCTGGAAATACCTTATTATGTAATTTAATTGACAAGTGTTGGATGCCCACAGGATTGACTCTAGGAACTTCATTTGTAGATTCATACCGTATTCCCCTGATCTTCCCCCCGGGGGGAATCCTCGCCATTCGTCTGCCAAGGATCCACATGACTATTTCTATATCATAATCTTATTCGGCAGGAAAGTTATGGGTTATTTCTTTAATAATGGCCCTGAATAAATATCAAGGGTCGTGTGGACTCTAACAACTTGAAAAGATCACACCTCTACACCATGACGCATCACCAAGAGGCTGCAATTTGCAGCAACGGCAAGCTATAAACAAATTATATAAAATAGAGTAACTATAAATAGGGTATAGATTGATTCTCTAAGAGTTTACAAGTATATGTGACAAACTACAAACAAAATAATTATATAAAATATATTAACTATAAATAGGGTATAGTTTGATTGATCTATGAGTTTATAAGTATGTGTGTGGAATATTATTATGATTAGTTGGACTTCTTTAAAATCTTGTCGTCCCCTTTCTTTTGGACGAAGATGTTGGATTCTGGCTCATGTCTATCTTTTCTGCTGCTGGCAGACTTGAACCATGTTGCAGGATTGAGCGACTTGAAACTCCAATTCTTAGGAACTCTCATGAGGTAATAACACCCAAGCATGGCAACAATGTTGAAGATGATATAAGCAAACAAGAAACCAACGTTTCTGTATCTATCATGCCATCTGATGTTGAATTGGGCAACAACTTGTGCCTGGTTGGTGAATGGACAATATTCGCAATCGGACGATGCGAGCGGATTGTTGATATAACCTCCATTATCAGAAACAAAACGACTAAGATAGTCACCACAAGTTTGACCTGAAATAGGGTTCATGATACTGAACTCGTCTTGAGTACATTTTAAGTATCTATCATGAGTCAATGGAGCAACCAACGAATCAACGACCCAGGTGAATGGCGAAAACTTGTAAAGGAAAGTCCAGAAACCAGGCATGAAGTTCTCGGGAATCAAGACACCACAGGAAAGCAACAACATAGCAAACAAGTTACTGTTGATAATACTGGCAGATTCAACATTTGGAGAGAAATAAAGAATCCACAACCCATAGGAAACGAAGTATGTTGGGAAAATAACAACAAACACAAGGAAGAAGTAACCAGCATTGTGAGCAGTTCCTGAAAATTGAGCAGGGAAGTAATAAGAAACGAAACACAAGAATTGACATAAGGAGGACCAGAAGATTTCAACACTCATATGAGCCAATAACAACACACTCCAGTGGAAGGTATTAGAAGCAGCTTCACGGACTTCAAACAATTCTCTAGTATCATAAGCGAAAACATGCAATTGGTTAATCATAGCCAATGCAATCAACAACACCATGAAAATGGAGGAAAAAGCTTCTTCAGCACCGGAAATAGAATGATTAACACCAACGAAGGAGAAACCAACAAAAAGAGCACAACAGACACATTCCATAAACTTAGCCCTGATATAGATAGGAGATCTCCAGAATTGGGTGAAAGTTCTTGATAAAACGACCTTAAACTGAGAAGGATAGTTGGCAGCAAATTTTCCTTGTAAATCTTCACCAGTTTCCAATATTGGTCTGCTTGGCAAGTCACGATGTAATTGATCAATTTCTTTATTGGCAGTATCACACTCGGGTGATTCCAACCACAATTGGTGCCAATCTTGGTTAGCTGAGGCTGTAGCACCAGCACCAATACGATTCAAGATATATTCAGCTGGGTTCTCAGACGCACCACAGGCGATACCACTTTGTCTTTCGAAATAAGATAACAAATCGGATGAATTTGGACCAATATCACCAAAATAAACAGTTTGACCACCTTTCTTCAACAATAACAAACGGTCAAAAACCTCAAAAAGGGTAGCTGAAGGCTGATGAATAGTACAAAGAATAGCTTGACCAGAATCAGCAAGCGCTCTAAGGAATTGAATAATGGACCAGGCAGACTGAGAATCTAAACCGGAAGTAGGTTCATCCAAAAACAACAACAAAGAAGGCTTGGCAACCAATTCAACACCAATAGAAAGCTTTTTACGTTGTTCGACATTAAGACCTCTACCAATCTTACCAATAATAGCTTCAGCGTAATTTTGCATACCAAGCAAATTGATAATCTTTTCAACATATTCATACTTTTCTTCTTGAGGGACAGACTTCGGTTGTCTCAAATCAGCAGCAAATCTTAAACTTTCTCTAACAGAATATTCGGCTAAATGAAGATCTTGTTGTTGCACATAACCAGATCTCTTCTTGAAGGAAGATTCAATATCTCTACCATTGACCAACATATCACCAGTAATCACACCAAAGTTAATTCTTTGAGCCAAGACATTTAAAAGGGTAGTTTTACCAGCACCAGATTCACCCATCAAAGCAGTCATTGTACCTGGCTTAACATAACCTTGGATATTATCTAATAATTGTCTTTCAGCACCGTTGTAAGGGATGATATAGTTAAGGTTTCTCCAAGTGAAGATATCCTTTTCAGCGACAATTTTCTCAAGGTCTGCATTCTCACCATTAAGAGCAACCATCATCTCTTCTCTAGTAGCAACCTTAGCATCAACTGTTTCTTGACCTTCCTTAGGTAAGAAACCTCTCTTATAAAGCAAAAGATCACCACCACCCTTAACATTCTTCAAGAATTCAGACAAGATAACATTTGCGATAACGAAACCAATAGTCCAAGCGATGTTGATACCAAAATTTCTCCAGGTATGGCTAAACTTGAAATCGTATTTTCCCTTTATATAGTCATCACCAAGAACATATTCCTGACCAGCAATAGAACCGTAAATACTACAAATCTGGTTGATCAATGGAACGCTTTCATATCCAGGACCAGAAGGGATAAATTGAGCACATTCCATCATTCTTCCATGAAATTCAGTACTGATTAACTGTTCGTAACCATAATAAAGAGGATTAAGGTAATGAATCCATTTAATCCAATGATGCATTTTTGGAGGTGGAAGAATAAAGCCAGTGTACACGGTTAACATTAAGACGGCTAAACCAGCAATAAAATGAGCAGTACCACCATCTTTTGTAGTAGCTGCAACAACCTTGAAAATGAAACTCATACATTGTTGAACCAACAACAAAAACAATGTAAACATGAACCATGAGCCGGCATCACGCTTCAAGTTTGGTAAGAAGTAAGCTGTTAATGCCAAAACCACAACAGCGACAAATTTGGTAGGAAGTTCAGTAATAATCTCTTGAAGTGCTTCACCAGATAAATGGTACATGGAATAAGTCTTGTGTTTGACGACAATGGCTCTGTGTGCAAAAGAATGGGAGATTTCAGCCAAGGAGGTAACAGCACAGAACAACAAACAGTAGAATAAGATACCACCACGAGGACCCACACCGGTAGTATCGGTAGGTAGATTATAAAAGATTGATCCGACAACAAAACCCTTGATGAAAAAGGAACTCAAATAAATAATAGTATAAGTCATATCACCAGTAGTTCTCTGGAATCCTCTCTTAATCAAATAAGAAAGCTGAGAAAAGTAGTTAACGACATATTGGGACTTTTCTCTTTGCAACTTTTGCTTTCTTTGGCTAGTGGCAAGAGCAAGTCTCTCTCTAGTTTGTTCAGCTGGGTGCAGAGCAACATAGTCATCATATTCTTTGATAGAGTCGTGATAGTCATTCGAATTTCTCCAATAAGTTTCAAATTCTAAAGAAGATTGTGGGACATGATCTTCAAATCCAGGTCTAACAATTCTTCCGTTAGGATCGGTAACACTGGTCAAGAACTCAGGGGTAGTCATTCTCGAAGGACAGAAATATCCCATTTCCTCGAAATATTTCTTGGCCCTTTTGGCCGGACCGAAATAAATTTGTTTTCCGAGATAAAGAACTGTGACTTTATCAAAAAGCTCATAGATGTTTTCACCAGCCTGATAAATGGCAACTAACGCAGAGTTATTAAGCATATTTGTAGCTGTTCTTATAGCTTGAGCAAACTCCAACGCAGTTGATGCATCTAAACCTCTAGTGGCATTATCCCAAGAATAAATACTGGCATTCAAAGCCAAGGCTTCAACAAGAGAAACTCTCTTTCTCTCACCACCGGAAACACCACGAACGAAATCGTTACCAACATTAGTGGCGTATGTATGTCTTAAACCGAAAACAGTACAATATAAATCTCTCATGTTGTCAACATACTCCTGTCTCGAGAGACCATCAACTCTTTTAGCGGGTGTCTTGGTTTTTAAGGCAAAGTCAACAGTATCCTTAACAGTAAGGAGAGGGAAATGGAAATCCAATTCTGCATTGTAAATGACATATCCCTTGTATTTTTCCATCATCTCGGCTTGTTCTAAACCATCATAATTGATGTCACCAGATACTGAGACTAATTCACCAGTTTCACCTGAGACACACTTTAATAAAGTGGAACAACCTGCTCCTGGTCTTCCGATAACAAAACACATTTCTCCAGAGTTCACGACACCGGTAAAATCTTGAATAATATTTCTATGAGGGGTGGCATCTTTCTTGAACCATTTGACTGGCCATTTGATGGCATCTCTAATCATTTCTTCGACAGAGGGACCATAGGCAGCTGAGGCATCCACACCAACTGCAGTCAAGTTTCTGAAGGCTATACCGGCCTGGGCAGATTCAATACCTTGTTCTTTAGACTTCGAACGAAGGTAGTTAAGAAGAGCCTCAAGATCAAAATTGTCATCGGTGACCTCGAATCTTGCCATTTGTTCTTTGGTCTTGGTCGACAATATTCTGGCTAATGTCTCGACTCTCTCAGCACCATTGGGGCCGGTCAAAATGTGAGAGATTTGGTTTGCAAGTAAATCATTTTGTCCTTGATTCTCGATATCTCTGTTGGACTTCTCAAAAGGTTTGGGTTCTTCACTTGAGTCATACAGACGAAGACTGCCATTACCTGATTCTATGGTAGAATCGACGTTAGGCGACATCCTGTTAATTTAATGTAATACTTTTTTCCAATAAACACTGTCATAATGGATGAGGGAGCTCGCTATATTTATACATATTACTGCTAATGGCTATCCGGAGGCGCCAATTGTCTAGTTTGTGTATACTTCACCAAAATGGTTGCAACCGGTTGCAACCATCTTGGACACTGCCGCGCCTGCAGATCGGCAATACAGCGGCCGATGGTTCCCTACCGCTAATTTCCAGGCAGAATTGAAACCTCGGTCTCTTTATATTACCTCGAGCGAGTATGAGCAAATCAAGCGTCTATTAATTACTCTATTTACCTGCCATTCACCTGTTGGGCCTCTCGAGAAAAACTCTGATCGACATCTACATGAACCTAAAAACTATTATCACTCCATACTTTAGAAAACAACCATACCCAGCGCTTCTGTCAGCGGCTTACCCTGAATTGACAGATCAAAAATCACAAGATTAGTAAGGTTTGTGTGGATATCGGCCATTTCTTGCCGACGAAGAATACCGCTCAAGTCACCTCCTACATGCGCTCCAGCAAGCGACATCCGTAATGTTCTTACCACCGATGTCTCTCCCGGAACAAGCAACCAGAACCCCAGCAACCGCTATGTTGCAATACAAGATACGTATTGACATAATGCACCAGAACCGTAAATACAGCTCTTTCGCCACATATATTTCAAAATATCCAATCTAAAATTTTCTGCATTATACTCTCATCTGTGCTTTTGCCTTCGCTCTGCAACTTCAGATAGTATTCATACTCGTGTTCTTCGATCTCAGCCAATCCACTCGTCAAATCAGCTTCCTCTGGTCTAACAAACTTGGTTCTCTTCACCACCTTCCAAAATATAAATATGGCAAGGTTGACAAAAATCATTACATACGAAAATAGGAAGTCATCAACTGCCCAATTTCCAGGCATGAACACAGAATATCCCATCACTCCAATCATTATCCATATAAAGATTCCTGAGATAATGCAAGAATATGGCTGGAAATATGAGGTGTACAGTAAGGTGTTTCTCTCGATGCCCTGTGCTTTGCATGCTCTATAAAACCCAATATAAGTAATGGCCATGAACCCGTAATTCAAAATCTGAGACCCCGTACACAAGTTCACCATATAATCCAAGACTTTTGCTGCATCATTGCCTAGCTGAAGCAAAGCAAGCAAAGAGAAGCAAATAGAAACACCCACACAGTATATTGGAACACCAGCGTTGGTGCATCTTGTAAATACCTTTGGCGCAAACCCTCTCTTGGATAACGAATACAACGCTCTAGAAGAACAATAAGTGTATGAATTACCAGCAGAGAAAGCCGAAGATAATACAACAGCATTGACTATGTCTGGTAACACAGAAACCCCCATATTTTGCATTGCAATAACGTATGGTGAAGCAGCAGAATTGGAGCTGGTTGCAGATTTGGCAATTAAAACAGGATCCACACAGGAAATTAAAATTCCAACTGACAACGAACCACCAATAAAAAAAAGGCACAAACGATACACCACAGTTTTATAAGCAGTGGCCATGGTCTTTCTAGGATTTTCTGCTTCCCCAGCCGCCATACTCATATATTCTACACCCACAACCACAAATAATGCCTTGATTAGAGCAGCCAAGAAGCCATGAAATTTCCCAATATTGCCCGTCTTCATGTATTCATTAAATGGATGGGTTTTGAAATTACGGAAGCCGTAAGCATCATGATTAGGGTTACCCCCACACATTGTGACCAAGGTGAAGAGTAGCAAACCAATACACAAGGTGACTTTAGCTATTGATAGCCAGAATTCAGATTCACCGTACCATCTGACTGCAAATACGTTCAAAACGGCATATATGACAATCAGGACGCACAATGTGATGGCTGGACTGTAATCATCTCTCCAGAAATGGATCATACCGTTAACTGCAGTGATCTCAAAGGGGATATATAAGGACTCCATGAGAAAGAAGTTCCATCCTGCAGCACATTCCAAAGCTTCGTCAACAGTACGTCCTGCCATGGTGATGAATGGCGACACCACGGGTAAATAGCAAACAAATTCAGCAACTGAGGAAGTGATCATTAACATGATAAAAGTCCAGAATGAAAATGCGATTAATAGACTGCCAGGCCCACCTCTGATTAGACCTGTACCAATTGTGACAAAAAGCCCCGTACCGATAGAACCCCCCATTGCTATTAACTGGATATGTCTCGGCTTCAATTTTCTGTGTGTCTGACTGTAGAACTTGGTTCCTTCTATCTTATCTTCAGGTGGAATATCAAAAGAGGAGTTACGGGTGGAAGGGTCCGTGCTTCCACTTGGAGGTTCCCGATACAAATCGGCCCTCTTCTCATCTCCAATATCGGAGCTATATTTTCTCATTAGTGCTTGATTGGGGGATTACATCTGGACCTCAATTAAAGGGTGGGCCCAAGTATGTATCTATATATGCGGAAGAAAAAACTCGAGGAAAAGAATAAGATTCTCGTTAGTGTTTATCTAGGCATGAAACCCATTTTACTGCAGTTTTCCCATTGTTCAGTTGCGAGTGCGTTCTTGGTATTGATTTATTGCATATGGACGTTTGGTGATTGCTAGAGTTTGGGATTAGAGTTTGCACTCTGTCTGGTTATATGTATAGCATAAAATCTGAAAACGTTCGCAAGATTAGCGTTTCTCTGGAACGTTTAGAGAGAATTTGCGAGACTTATTTGTCAATTTGTAAGGATATTTCCACCAGTTTGTGTGAGCTACGTCATTTCAAGACTCAATTCACGGCGCTATTTATTGTCATAATGACGGAATGGTATGCACGAAATATGCGGCCATCTCAATCAAGACGGAGGTTGTGTCAAGTTGAGACAACTTGTCTGATCATATTTGAAATATTGATGGAGAGAGTTTGAGATATTTTGTATTCAGATAAAAAAAAATAAAGATATTAAAAAATAAAGATATTAAAAAATAAAGATTATTTCTGTAGATATTAGTAGTAAGAGTAACGTATTTCGCGATCTGGCTGAAAATTACAAGGTTAAATCTTTATTAAATTTTTTTTAAATTTTTAAATGTAAAAATGAGCAATATCCCCTCTTTCACTTTTTATAACCAATCATATTTAATGGATCAACCGCCCCATATACATTCCCCCACCATAAAGACTGCAACACCGCACCTTATTGCAGCTAGAGTCGTCCAAGACACATATTGGGTTTCGCACTCAAATACTCACACACTACAGGCCGCTTATGCTGACATTTGACAACCTGAGAGGGAAGTGGTGGAAGACTGTGGATTAGGTCGAGACTGATAACAAGAAAGTTGACGCAATTCGATACAACTGCTCATCAATTGGACTAGAATTGTCGAGATACAACTAATTGCATAATGTCTTTAACTGATGATCAAGTAAGTGATACGGGAAGGTGCGATGACGACGATGACGATACTAACATTATTCAGGTAGCAGGAGAACTCCGTAAAATGGAGGCCTTCATCAAGAAGGAAGCCGACGAAAAGGCCAAGGAGATCAGATTGAAGGCTGACGAAGAGTACGAAATCGAAAAGTCGTCCATTGTCCGCTCTGAGACCTCCGCCATCGACTCGTTATACGAACAAAAGTTAAAGAAGGCCTCATTGGCTCAACAAATCACAAAATCCACCATAGCCAACAAGACCAGATTAAAGGTCTTGGCCACCAAGGAGAAGGTTTTGGACGACGTGTTTGAGTCTGCCGAGTCGGAATTGAAGAAAATCTCGTCCGACAAGAAGGCATATTTGCCAGTGTTGATAGGCTTAATCGAGGAAGCCGTTTTGGCATTATTGGAAAAATCCGTCAGTGTCAGGGTCAGAGAACAAGACGTTGAATTGGCCAAAGAGGCCGCCTTAGAGGCCGCCAAGGCCTTCGAAGCCAAGGCCAAATTCGTCGTCAACATCGCTATCGACGAGTCGGATTTCTTGAACGAAGATATTGCTGGTGGTGTTGTCGTGACCAACGGTACAGGTAAGATCGAGGTCAGCAACACCTTGGAAGAGAGATTGAAGTTGTTATCGGAAGAGGCCTTACCAGGGATCAGATTAGAGTTGTTCGGACCATCTGCCACCAGAAAGTTCTTCGATTGAAGTGCTTGTAGAGATGTTGTTAGAATGCTACCAATTATTTATTTCCGTCTGAGCGTTTTATATATTTGAGTTTTTTGTCATGATGGTTCATTTTAATATTGATAAAGAACGGATACGGACGCCTTTTTATTGCAATTGTATTGAAGTTATTTATTGGTGATTGTAGCAGCGTGCGTTGCTCGGAAAACTCCGAAAATTTTTGTATGTTGTGTCTAAACTTCTAAAGCAGCAATGAATTAGATAACAGAAGCCATTGTAATTGGGTAGTTGTATTTTATATTTGGTTAATTATTGTGTGTTATATTTTTCAATGAATTTATAGAAAAACAATCCACATGTACAAAACACTTTTACTGAGGATATCAATACCGTTGGGGATCTCTAATGTTCGATCCATATCACCACAAATTTCTAATAGAACGTTTTATAATACCCCAATAAGATTATTGGGCGGAAAATTGAATAATCCATATCGATTTCTACCCGAACACGAGACAGAGGACCCATATGCGGATGTGAGTAAAATAGTGAAGCCAATCACCCCGAACGACACCAATGTCAGTTGTACGATATTCGATATCAATGGGAATATCAAGGCTGTTTCGAAGAGTTTTCCCAAGATGAAGTTTTTGGAGGAACATGGGCTATTTCCGCGAGACTTGCGCAAAATCGACTCCTCTTCCGTTGACGTGATCCCGTCGTTGGTGATCCGAGACCATTGTGTTTTGATCAATTTGCTACACATCAAGGCATTGGTGACTAAGGACACTGTCACGGTGTTTGACACCTCTACCACTGCAGTGGCGTCGAAATTGGGCTTGTTCATGTATGATTTGGAGGCGAAATTGAAGTCTGCCAACGGTGGGGGCGGCTGGACGCAAAGCTACGAACAGAGAGCATTAGAAAGCATCTTGATCAATGTGATGACGTGTCTTGAGACGGAACTCTCGTCGCATTTGACCCATTGTGGGGCTATTTTGGAGGAACTCGAGGACCAAATCGACAGGAACAAATTGCGGGAATTATTGATCAGATCGAAATCATTGACCACTTTCTACCAAAAGGCCCTATTGATTAGAGATGTATTGGACGAATTGTTGGATAACGATGAGGATTTAGCGGGGATGTATCTTACCGACAAATCCAAGGATCCGGAAGCAGTCAGGGAGGATTATGCTGAGATCGAGATGTTATTAGAGGCATATTACAAGCAAAGTGACGAATTTGTGCAACAAGCAGGGACATTGATCAACGATATCAAGTCTACGGAGGAAATCATCAACATTATCTTGGACGCCAATAGAAACTCGTTGATGTTGTTCGAATTGAAGATCACGGTGTACACGTTGGGGTTCACGGTAGCCACGATCATCCCTGCTTTTTACGGCATGAATCTCAAGAATTACATAGAGGAGTCGATGTTTGGATTCGGGGCCATCATCGGATTATCGCTTTTTTCCGCCATAGTTGTGACGATGTTCAACGTCAAGACGCTCAGAAGTGTCCAGAGACTCACGATGATGATTCCGGGGAACTCGCATCGAGCCAGGTCGCAGATGGCGCGACACAAGATCAAATGGTTGGATAAGCTCTTCAGGGGCAATAGAAACGAATTTAACGAGATAAACCCGAAACAAAGAGACATGATTTGGAAATGGTTGGCAGATGATAAAAATAAATGAGGAGTTAATTACATGCATTTTATTTGGTTAATGGGTTTATATAAAGCATATATTGTATATAAGATTGCACAACAGGCCATGCCAAGTAGCAGCATTTCTCAGTGGAATTCCGCATGGAACACGACAGGGATAATGGCACCGATTAGTTAGGGCCGATGAGTCGGATTATCTGGCAAGACGAATTAAATAAATTATTTGATCATAGCAGCATTTCTTCCGTCTTATCGAGTTCCCCTCCGTTTGCTTCTTATCATTCGGCTGTACGTTGGTCCATAGGAGCCCCTCAAAGCACTCCAGAAGTTAATTTTCTCAATCGAGACAAACTCGCGGTGATCTGATAAAGTCGATATCACGACTTATTTGACCGAGAACAGCAACACAACAGTGGATAGACCTTAGATCATAGACTTCGTATATATACAATTGACAATAAATAGCTGTTAATTGTTGAGTTTTTTTCGCCAGCGCAATCCGACGTACCCCTCCATATAGGAGACTCATTGTCGAACAACATCAGTAGATTGCAAATATCTCTCGTTATAACATCGGAAAGCACAATGTCTTCTGTGTCGACTCCCATTTCAGTTGAGGGTCCTAAACGGACCCCCACATTGGATGCCTTGGACACCAAAATGATCCAATATCATTATTCCATCTTGAAATTACAATCGTTGATCAAGAACATCGCGCAATTACAGAAGTCTCTGGTGACCGGAACCTTAGTCTTTTTGCCTTATCTCATTGCGTTGTCTGGTACTATCTTTGGTATCTACGATCAGACCACCATGAAGCGAATCGAAGGGTTGTCGAACTTCAATTTCGACAAATTGGCCATTAACGTGATTGCCAGACCATCGAGCCATATTCCCAACGATATCAACGATTGGGCGGTGATTCCCGTTGTGAAAGCTCCAAGCTCTGAAACTGTGGTGGATTGTTTGAGGGCCTTAGAGGCCTTCAGCAGAAACGCCATCATTTCGTACCAAAGAAGATTGGAGGTCACCAAGGCAGATAAGGAGATGTCCACCAATGGGATACAAGAGTCGTATACCGAGAGTTTCAACGACATACTTGAGCCAACGGAGATGGAATTGGCACAAGAGATGGTGATCAAATTAAGAGGTGATGAGGATTATGACTATGATTTCCAGCTTTGTTCTATCGAGACCGATTTGAACGTGTTGAGCTTGGCAAATAAACAATTCCAGACACTTCACAACCGTTTCCAACCGGAAATTTCTAGATACAAGACATATAAGACAGTTGACCAGATCAGAAAATTGAAGGACTGGAAGTTCATCCTCCACAGAATTGCCGCCATTGCTATCAGATTAAACGATTTGTATATAGTGTTCAGACAAATCGGCAGAAGGGCCTACATGGCAAATTACCAGAGATTGCACAATTCGAAGTATATATTTCATTCCAAATTGGGCGACAAGTTCTCCAAGATGATCGCAATGACAGATCTTTTCTACAACAATGCCAAGAAGAACGGGATGTTGATTGCAACCATCACCAGATTGACAAGAAAGAACTCGGGGTATGTTGTCAGTCCAACCGCGGTTTTGGACTTGTCTCATTTCGACGACCAAGGCTTGATTTTGATGAACCAATTTCTCGCAATCTCCAAGGAGTTCCAACAACAATGGACAATTGCGGAGTTGAGATTTAGACAGGCAAGTTCCCAGCCAAGAGGCTCGCTTCTCAAGCTCGCCCAACAAGACCAACAAGAAGCAGCTGCTGCTGCGGAATTGGCCGAGAAACTCGCTCTATTAGAGATAAGAGCTAGACCAATTCCTGTGAAGGTACAATCGAGACCACGTCCCTCGCCTGTTGATGCTTCAGAAGCTGAAAAGGAACAAAGATTGATTTATGAGGCATCGTTGAGGGACAAAGAAGACGAGTTTCAACCCCCTTCTGCTGACTTGTTGACATCAAGAGTTTCGAGATCGCGTTCTTCTTCCGTTTCTTCAAACTCCTCAAGAACATCAATTCCAGGTCAGAATAGAACGCCTTCAAGAACTCCACAGCAGACTAATCTCGCACCAGGTGTCAATAGAAGAGCATCAATGATCTCACCACTGTCCAACAAGGTGAAGCCAAAAGTCACTGTCAATGGGACTCCTACTCTGGAACAAAGAAATTCTGTCTATATCTCTTCTATGTCACCCAATGGACCCACCCTTAGCCGTAGGAGCTCGGTTATTTACCAAAGTCCAGTGAAAAACAGTTCCAGTGCCTCCCTCAGTGCAATGAATAGTCCTGCTCATCCAAGTGTTCTTTCACCTCCACAAGTTCCCCAAAACCGTCGTCGTGCCAACTCACAGCCTGTCAAGTTAGATCTGGCCAATAAGGATGGCATCAATGCGATGATTGCCGCCTCTGGTGCTGCTGTTGCTTTAACACACAAGTTCGAGAAGGATGCGAAGGATAGAATCCAGAATCTCGCTACAGCCAAGAAAAATGCTCCGCAAGTTCAAGCACCATCGCAACAAGTTCCAAGAAAACAACAGGCCACAAAAATCCCAGAAATAGTGACTACCGCATCGGACGATGCGACAACTGTAAGCACAAGCTCTTCAGAAAAGAGCCTTTCAGAGTCTGCATCAGCTCCTGTCAAGTTATCGGCCGCCCAAAGATTCCAACAACACATCAAAGATGGTTCCAAGAATGGATCATTCTCGGTTCAAACGGCACCAAAGTTCCTGACTTACACTTTTGATCCAAATGCTCCAAATTTGAAGAGAAAGGCCGGTCCTCCACCCCAATCATCAGAAGTAGAAAGGAACACCACTCTCAACCTGAAAACGATCCAAGTTAGTGACTCCGAATCTTCATCTATATCGAAACCGTCTAACGATATCACTGAGGTAAACAATCTCAGTGCTATTTCGTCTTACTCCACACCAAATTCCTCAGTCAATAATCTCTCGAAGTCCAGTTCAACATCCGACGGAGAAGCGAGAACGGGCCCCGTCAAGAAACGAGTGAGATTCACTGGTGTGCGCGCTTGGACTGAAGCTGAAGACACACCATCTACAGCAAACAGAATCTTGAAGAACTTTGCTGTGTTCAACAGAAGTATTCCACAGACCAGAAAGAAGGAACAGAAATTGAAGAGAGAAGAAGGTTCTTATTTCCTCAAATACAACCACGAATTTGCCGCCAATTCCTTACCAGCTGGTCGTATTGCAATGATGAACTCAATGGGAAACAATGGCGAGACCACTGGTACAACACCTGCTTATTACTCCCCACCAAAGCCTCTCTCAAGACTAAAGAATAAGATTTTTTGAGATCTCGGGCTTATGTCATTTTATGTATTTTTGCTGTTATTTTGTTCGATTGTGTTTTTTGTTACGATTACTTATGGCTTTAAAACGGTTCATTCAATTCATATGTCTCAAGGGGGTGGTTTGCATGTCGGTTTCTGCTTGTATGGCCCACATTTTGACCCACAGACAATCTTTTGTATTTTGATTGTTTATTGATAGCATCATGTTTATTTATATCTTTGAATATATGGAATATAGATAGCGTTCAGTAGGAGTTGTGACTTTTCACTTGTGTGAACTGTAATAATAATGGGAGACAGAGACATAATTACAAATGTATATAGCTGACAATATATGCTTGTCTAAGCAGGAGAACAACTATTATAATTCTTATTGTTTGAATAGTGCTTCCAACAAGTTTGTCGATCGATTGTGATCCATTGAACTAAGAGCGAATCTTATATCTAGTATTTTAGCGATATCTTTATCAAGCCTACAACTGGCTCATATCTAGTAACCTCTTTGGAGAATTACCTTCTCACAAGGGTTTCTCCTTACTACCAAATGGCTGCAAATCTGTCACAAGTCCGTGTCAATATGCTATATAGTCAAGATTTAGAGATAAAGCATTACCAGCTCATATTGAGATCTCATAGTGTTTCGACGTTGCCCTTGACAAATTGCAGCATTAGTCACCAGAGAGTCGTATGCAATTTTATGAGATTATCGATGTACGCTGATAGCGGCTTCAAGCATTGACAGTGGCTGCAAACAGCACGTCTGTCGCGGAGTCCGACGCAGCTCCAGGCTAAATGCCATATCCCCGTTGCATCAGAGTTGCAGCATCAGAGGAGAACTATGTGAACGATATGAGTTTTCGAAAGATATGAATTTTCCTCTGGAATTTGTATTTATGACTGACTCTGGTACCCGACTGACAAGCTTTACCCTTGATAAGAAAGTTCTATATATATCCAAACTTGATAGACAGGTTGAGACTTCTTTAAGTATGAAGACGAATCATGAACTTGATTCAAGACAACCGTAGTAGATTAGCGGACGCACTTGTTGAGTTTGCCCTGCAGTATCAATATATAAGAATCTGACCATCCCTATTTATTAATATATTCTTCTTAAAGAAGTATCAGAATGACAGATCAAACAGAAGATGAGAATGTCATAGGTCCCAATAAATCTGTGGACGAGGAGCAATTGGCGGTGGTGGAAAAAAGGAAATACTTCGAGAGTGATGCCGGGGATGGTACTAAATCAACTGACCAACATTTGGTGGGGATTCCATTAGTTCTCTGTATTTTATCCTGCTTCATCTGCTTGTTTTTGGCTTGTTTGGACTCTACAGTAGGGATAACGTTGTTGACAACCGTTGGTGACCAATTCCATGCCTTTGAGAAAATTGGATGGCTAAGTGCTGGTTATTTCCTTCCAACTGCTGTATTATGTCAATCTTACGGTAAATTGTCGATTGCATTTGGCAGAAAATATACTTTGATTGCCGCCGTGATAATATTCGAGGTGGGTTCGTTAGTGGCAGCTCTTTCACAAAATATGACTTCCTTGATTCTTGGAAGAGTAGTCCAAGGTATTGGTGGCGGTGGAATCCAAACACTAGTTATAATCGTGTTGACGGAGTCTGTCCCCATATCAAGAAGATCCTTGGCGATGACTACTTTCGGCTTCACATTTGCCATAGCTTCTGTCGTGGGGCCTCTCATTGGTGGAGCCTTCACATCGCACCTTACTTGGAGATGGTGTTTTTACATCAACCTACCATTAGGAGGTCTTGCAGTTTTAATATTATTTTTTGGGTTTAACCCACCTCAGCCTACCACAAACTTCCTTGAAAAATTGAACATGATAGACTACTGGGGAATATTACTACTCACAGCGGGGCTAACTTTACTGTTATTGGGTTTGACATTTGGCGGTTCAGAATATAACTGGGATTCAGCTGCTGTCATATCATGCTTTATCTTGGGTGGCATTATTCTTATAGTTTTCTCTATCTGGAATTTTAAATTCTCCACTAAGAGTTTGATTCCATTGTCAATTATCCTGAACTTTCAATTGATGATGGCTGCAATGACTGGGTTCTTCATTTTTGGATATTTCATGGCTCTAATTCTTTATCTTACAATTTATTTCCAGGTGGTTTTCAATGCATCTGCAATGAAGTCAGGTATTGATATGCTACCATTGATTATCACGGTTGTTATTTCTTCGATGAGTGCAGGAATTCTCATAAACATAACAAAAAGGGTGAAGCCATTCATGCTTCTTGCTGGTATCCTTGGTCCAATTGGTAATGGTTTACTATTATTACTAAAAGTTGATTCACCTGTGAGGGATAGAATTGGTTTGTTGATTGTCGCTGGGCTCTCAATTGGTCTCCAACCCCAATCTGGCCTTATATCTGTTCAGCTAGTTGCTCCAAAAACTCCTGGTTCTTTAATTTTAGCAACGAGTTTCGCTAATTTCGCTAGATTTGTTGGTGGTACCATTACATCCACTATTTCACAGTTAATATTTGCCACAAGGGGCAAAGCCAATATAGCAAGTGCCTTAAAGAAATTGTCAGTGAACTCGGCTTTGTTTCAAGAATTGTCTCAATATGATCCATCTACTCTTTTATCCCAACCTAAGTTGGTTCAAACATTATCGCCTGAGGCTAAAGAGTTAGTATTGGATAGTTTCATGAGTGCTCTTCGTGCCGTCTTCTATTTCTCATTAGGTTTGGCTTGTTGTGGACTAATTTGCACTCTATTTACGACAAACAAACCAATACCAAAGCCCGACACTGTTGAAACCAAGGAGGATGCTGAGGAGTTGGCCAATAAGGTGGTGGTAGACAATGCTGCAGTTGATGAAGACTCATTAGATGAATCCAAAGAGACTGGCGAGAGGAGCTGAAAACGGTGGGGGTCCAGGTCCTTGCAAGAAGTCCAGATATTTTTATTACTGCTTTCGCTTTTTTCATTCAATTCTCTGTTGATAGAAATGCTGGCTATCTACGATTGAACATATAGGAAGGAACTGTTAATGGCTTGTTTTTTTTTTGCAACAGACAGAATATTATATACTAATAATTATGGAAAGACATAAGAACCTGTAAGATCCAATTGAACCGTCCATTAACACTTACCATACATTAGCCCATCTTTTCAACTGAGATTTATAAAGTTGGGATCGTAGAAGTGTTGAATTCTATTTCAAATTTCAGAATCAAGGGAATCATACAGGACTCAAAGAGTTCAAATTATTTGTACTATGGGATACGATCATATTCCACAATTCGTGCTCTAATAGTTATATCATAGTCCTTATTCTTTGTTTCATTATATAAGTTAATATTCATAGTTTCTTTCATTTACGGTGGTTTTATTGGATTCGTCTCTTTCATTTAAGGTGGTTTTATAGGATACGTCGACGACTCTACGACAATGATTTAGCTACAGAATTTAATATAGGTATCACTACACAGATTTGTGCTGAGTGGTGTTTACAGGTACCATCCAAATTATAGTCGTCTCATTTTCTGGCACCTTAAGTGATATTAGTACACCGATCAATCGTAATGAAAGTGTAACTCCCTCATAGTTAGCTAATACTTCCAATATATGTGATGTAATCTTGGTATCTACTATATTTATCTTGATATTTACTATATTTACTATCTACTATCTATATTATATTATCTATATTATATATAATAGATATAAAGATAAGTTCATCATTCAAGATAACATTTAGCTGCAGCACCTTCGAGTGTAGTGCAAATACCATCAGGTTATGAGCATCGCCTCAGAATTTTTCAAAATTTTTTTTCGACTGCATGTAATGAGATACCATCAAACATCGAGAAGAAGGCAATATATTGTGAAGGAGGAATATCTCAAGAAATTGGTTCGAGGACAGCATTGCAACAAATAATATCAAGTGAAATCCCAAATTTCTTTAATCCACATTTATTCCACGCCCGCAAACTACAGACAAGTTATAGATCATCGCATCATGCCAGAAACTAAAAAGAGAATAAATAACTCCACGGACTCCAACACATCCATAAAAAAGAGAAAACAAGTGTTCAAAAGCACCAATCCGGTGGGAGAGGACGGTATTGCCCAATGTTTCCACAAAGTCACAACCAGGTTATATGTGTCCTTAGCACCATGTTACACCAATAATGTCATAGGGGGTATCAAGAAACAACATTTGGATCCGTTACTCATGACCTATTTCCCCCAAGTGGATGGTGTTGTGTTGTCATACTTAAACATCCAACTCAGTGATGACAATCTCGCCAAGGACGACGAAGACAACCAAGTAATTTTGGCCAGAGTTTCGTACGACAGTCCGTTCGCATTCATGTGGATAACAGTGGATTTTCTTGTGTGGTCCCCACAAGTGGGTGATGTTGTTGAAGGTCACAGTTACATGCAAACCGCATCCCATATTGGTTTGTTGATACATGACACCTTCAATGCCTCGATAAAGAAGAACAGCATTCCTCCAAGTTGGAGATTTGTTCCTATCCAAGCGGACGAAACCGAAGAGGTTTTGCAAGACAACAAATTCAGATCGTTTGGCCATTGGGTCGATGAGAACGATGTGAAGATTGAAGGCAAGTTGAAATTCACCATCAGAGCCATTCATAGCACCGGGAAGGTGGTTTCAGTGGACGGTACCTTATCGCAACCTGATGCCGAGAGGGATGCTTTACCGGTATTCCAAGAACGTCGCTCATCCATGTCCAAACACAAGAAATTTGACGATGTGGAACCAGTGATTGAAATTGCTGAGCCAAGCGAAGACACTGAAATACCTACTTATGAAGCCAAATCGTCCGATGACGAGGACGACGAAGTTGTAGCCAACGAGGGCTCCAGCGATGAAGAGGATTCGGATTAAGGAGTCAATGTAGCATAACCATAACCATAATAATTAAAATAAAATAAATAAATAAATAAAAATAAGTTCGAGACATGCTGTAGATGGAACAGGCCGGTCCTATGGTTCATGGTTTTCACACTACGGTGATTTTTCGCGCACCATTTATATATAAACAATAATTACAATTAACCAACCGAAACAATTAGCCAAGAGATACCGCAAACAGAATAACAACACATGCGATGTCGGCGCCAGATTACCGATCCATATCGATATTGACGGAACATTTCGGATATCCGCCCATTGCACTTATTGATGATGTGATTAACGCGGTCAATGAGATTATGTACAAATGTACCCAGGCCATCGAGACATATTTGAATGACCGAGAGACGAAATTGAAGGAACAATTCAGGAAAAACACAGATAATGACGAGGATGTGGTGATGGCGGACGAATCTTTACAGCTCAATTTGCTTCCAGAGGACGAGATCGAGTTAGGTACTGCCAAGCTAGAAACGTTGCTAGAATCTTCTGTAGACAAGAATTTCGACAAGTTTGAATTGTATGCTTTGAGAAATATCTTGAATATTCCGGGAAGTTTGGCCAATACGGGCTTTGTCCGGTTGGTTCACCACAAGGGTCTAGACTTCACACAACAAGCGCAGACAAAATCCCGCGATTTGGATAAGAAAATCGAACAATTGACAAAGCAAATCAACATGGAGTTGAGTCTTCGCAAGCTCTTGAAGTTGCAAATTCTAAAGGCCACCAAATTGATCAAGTTGTTGGAGGTGTACAAGAATTCGCTACAATTCCTCAGTACCACCAACAACGAGGTGTTATCGGCAGAGGCGCTAAATTCGTTGAAATCCATCGCACCGTTGGACGAAACGCTATATTTCTTGTTGACACAGGTCAACGATCTATATCAACAGGTGGATAAGATCCGGGCCAAGTTTGATAAAGACCTCGCACAGGGCGGGGTCAAGAACTTGAAATTCGCACCGGGAAATAGAGATAAGTATATAGAGGACAAATCGTACAAATTGTTGGAAAAGATGCAATTGTTAGATAAAAAGGATACATCGCAATTACATCCACGGGCAGACGAAGAGATCAGCTTGATCCAACAGATGAGTCGCACATTGGATCAAATCGAATGACAAGTCGAACCGTTTTTGTTGTTATATTAGGCTAGGATGTATATTATTGTAATTATATTATTTTGGGGTTGTGGGTGATTTGGTTGTAGAGCTATATTATGCGTGTGTTCACCGTCTTTATTCCTGTCGTGCGCACACCGACTCATCGTCCAATCACCACCACCAAATCTCCAGAGTAAGCTGAATAAAATTTACACTATGAATTATAACAACTTAAGATATCGTTGCAACGCAGTTCCATTTGTTAGTCACTTCACATATAATGGCGGGCCATCATCATCATCGTACGTATCTGAAATTTCTGGTCCATTGAGATCGCGTTCCCGTCCCATATATTAACCATATCAGCTGTCAGAGAAGACAGAGCTCTCCAAAAGTTGTACCGTAAGTAAATAAAACAGATGAAAAATAGCATTGTCAGAGTACTAATCCCTCAGAATACAGAGAAAATGCCGGTAATTACTTCCAATTCACCAAGAAAACCGCTATAGGTAACCTCATCTACGTCGTGGCCATTCCAGGTATCTTTGGCTATTTGGCCTACAAATTGGAAGGTGAGGTCGATCTCACTGCCCAAAGAAGAACCTCTCCATTATGGGACGCCAAAGAGTACGAACCAAGAGTCTAGGAGTCCGTCCATCATTTCATGTATCTGTTTATTGTTTCGGGTTATGCCTGTTTATTTATTTGGTTATATCTTTAATTTATGTTTAGTAGGGTCTAATGGCCTGTAGTTATAATAAATATGTATATTGCAATTACATACACGGAGCATCTTACTATACAAAAACCAGAAATACCCAATAACCCATATGCCCCACCTGCAATAAGAAAAATGTTAGAACTGAAAACAAATTTATGATTCTATCACAATCAAACAACCCTGTTTTTGTCATTAATATCCAATTGAAACTCACCCATACCCGCTTTCATGTCCTTCAACACACTCGGCGGTTTGGCGGGAGTCACTGCGGTTGGCTTTAATGTGGATCGGAAACTGGATCCATCTACAACCAGTTTCTGTCTCTCGGTTCTTGTTTTGCTGAAAGTCGCAAAATTCGGAACTGAATTCAAGCTCGCCTCGCTAGCCGAAGACTTCAACGACGGCTTTTTTGGCGATTTGGGCATGGATATCTTTTTCTTATTATTTTTGTTGTATACACCACTCAATATTTTATCCTTTGGTTCCATGACAAACGAAAACGATTTGTTCGATGATAATACATTCATGTAGTTACTGAAGTTCAAAGTTGATGAACATTCGCTAAAACTCAATCTCTTTTTGGGAACAGGCGGTAATTCACCCGTGCTGAAGGCGTGTGTCAAATTCTTGGTGTTGGCAAAACTTTTCACCTTTCTAATACCCTTCGTGGCCGACTTAGCTGGTGAATTTAGCTTCTTTTTTGACACAACCGGCTTTAAAGTATGCGAAAGTTGCTGGATTGTAGATTGTGATGAAGATATAGAATCTCTCGGCGTTATAGGGAAGGGGGAGACGCTGCTTGGTAGAATTGGTGTGGTGGGTGCCAAGTCGCTCGAATCTAGGAAAGACTGACGAGCATGATCTAGATGTATATCGTTGTCCACCTCGCTGGAATATTCCAATGGAGATTCTTCAATCTTGGGGGTGGGCGGCGCATCATCAATATCTATATATTCCGACAAGAAATCATCAGCTAGATCCTCTTCTCGTTTGAATTGCATCTGTTCAATGCCCATGATGCTCGAATCTGCAGCAGATTCTATATTCACTTCATTATGTCCATCAATGAATGGATCTTGTTGCAACAAGTCGTCAAGAGTGATATCCATGTCTTGTGCCGAGGAATCGTGTAATTGGGGTGTGACTATCAACCCATTTACAGATGTTCCATGAAGACTTTCGTCTGAAATCTGAGGGTGTGCTGTGAAGCTATTGTTCAACAGGCCATTATTGTTGAATCCCTCCATCTGATCGAACGAAGTAATACTTTGATGTTCAGACATCCTTTGTAAGGGCATTTCCAATTGCATAGTCATCTGCAGTTGTTGACGTTGTAATAATTGTTGTTGTTGTTGTAAAAGAATTTGCTGTTGTTGCTGTTGTTGTTGCTGTTGACGATGCATTGAATGTTGTGCCGTTGATGGTTGATGTTGTGCTAATTGGCTATTGAGATTGGTTCCATTCATTGAATGTATATACAGTTGCTGGGCCTGTAGTTGGTGAAACCTCTGAACCGAGTCGAGAGAAGGAGTGTTGGGTTGACTCCTGACGTACCTTCCTTGCTGGATATTGTTCATGGTTATCCCCTGTTGGAACTGATTGATCGGGAATTGGTTCGAAACGTCTATGAGTTGCTGGAATTGCTGTTGATGGAACGAGGTGGGCGTGGAATTTGTGCTGTTCAGCACTCCAAACTTCATGTGAGAAGCTCTGAAATGCTGTTGTTCCTGCGCTTGCTGTTGGAGAGCAAGGTAATTGATCTGATTATTGCTTGGTAGCATTCCGTCGGAGTCAAAGACCTGGTTGACCATGACACCACTGTTGGAATGGGAAAGGCTCTTCACCATTTGATTAGTGTCGAATTCCGGCGGGAACGGGTTGTCCTGGAATTGTATGTTCATGGCGTGGAATGGTTTAATTCGAACTTAGATATTTCATCTATTTTTCGACAAGACCCAAATATGCGATTGAATGTGCTGATATGATTGGATATGGCTCCAATAAGGGACCTCTATTGCGATAACGGGTGTACGTTGTAGGGCTCTAGACGACGATGACGGCCAATATTGGTGCAATTTCTCCACAATCACGAATGTGGCGAGAAAATAGTCTCGGTAGCTTCCTTTTGGATATAACTTTTCAGATGTATTAGCGAACGTAGCGTAGAAGCGATTGTAGCAAGCCCCACTCAACTGTAGCAATAAGAGCGCCAATTGAAACAAGGGGGTGATTTCACTCGAGGAGATTACTCTGGTTGGAGGTAATTAATATCCCTTTTCGGAGTCGTGGGGTTGTGTAGACGGAATCCAGCAATTAATTTGCCCTTTGGTTGGCAACTGTCTGTGGGTTGGCTCACCCTTTTTTGCCCAGGAAGTTAGGTTGAACCACTTATCGGGTGGGTTGCGCACGTTACTGTTACTGCGACAATGTGGGAGGCTGACGTGCGGCCATGTGTGGGCGGGTGATAGAACGAAAGAAGGTAGTTACAGCAATTGGGGTGGGTGGTTGGCGATTGGGTGGTGTGGTGGGTGTGTGGTGGTGGTTTGAGACGCTATTTGGTGTTTCTCGCCTCTAATCCCCGGGATCCTCCAGTCTGCTTGGCCACTTTTTCTGTCTTTCAAATACGAAACTTTGCCCACCACACCATATGGTTACGGAATGGCGCTCTAGTGGTTTGCACACACCGACCAAAACGGTTCCTGCACTCCACCCTGTTTACCTGTTGCCGGATCGAGTCTAATTGATTTTTTGTGTCTGATGAGCGATAACAAGAGATTCGAAGAGAGTTGGTTTTGTTTGCTTTAAAAATCGTTTAAATTAGTCCTTTCACACATATTTCATCCTCACACAATCATGTCGTCGGTGTCGTCCTCAAAGCCCGTAACGGCACCAGATGGCCATTCCGTCGCAAAGAGATTGCAAAACGAGTTGGTTCAATTGATGATGTCCTCCACTCCAGGCATATCGGCGTTCCCGACCTCGGATTCAAATTTGTTGCTTTGGCACGGTACCATCGACGGTGTGAAAGATACGCCCTACGAGGGCTTACGGTTCAAGATCAGCTTGGAATTCCCATCAAATTATCCGTACAAGGCTCCCACCGTCAAGTTCATCTCGCCCATGTGGCATCCCAATGTGGACATGTCTGGAAACATCTGTTTGGATATCTTGAAAGAGAAGTGGTCCGCGGTCTACAACGTCCAGACTATCTTGTTGTCCTTGCAATCGTTGCTAGGTGAGCCAAACAACAAGTCGCCCTTGAACGCGCAAGCCGCCCAATTATGGGATTCCAGTCCAGTGGAGTACAAAATAATGTTATTACAAAGATATGAGGAAATCGACAACTTATGATGGTTTATTGTGACGTTCCATGAACCGCCAGGAAGACGCTTGCACCACCCACATTCATACGCATTGACACACAACAATAAAACTACAATGAACTCAGAATGTAAATAATCTCTTAATCTTAAAAAACCTATCTCAATAAATATATCCAATATCCAAATCCCAAAACATCTCTCGTGTTTAAAAAAATCCTTAACAATATTATCCAAAAAATGAAAACCTTAACTTCAAAAAAAATCCCTAACTTCCATAAACAACTCGATATTCCAAAATCTTCTTATGTTTTATTAACCAATGCTTCCTGTTCTAACCAATGCATTCCCTTCTATTTTAGCCTAAACCCATAGTGATACATCTTTATACATTTCTTTCGCTCTTGCCTTCCATGTTCCATTTTCCTTTCTTATGACATGCCACCTGTTGAGTTCATTTATCTTCCTTCATGAATTTGACGAAGTTGCTATCATTTAACCAACCCACCTTCTCAAATGAAGCAAATAATCTGGAGGCCTTGTTCACATCAATTCTACAAGCCTTCTGAGCATCGGTTCTTCTGAATTGTTGGCCCTTTCTCATTCTTTGAACCTTCTCGTAGAACAATCTCTTCTTCGAGTCCATATACACATTGCATGGTAATCTCAAAATCGAAGCCAAATACACTTCTGCAGGGTGTAACTTGCTATAATTTGGGTCCCCTGAAAGATCCATAGGTTGGCCCTTCCATTCAGTCTTTAAACACTTCACATTAGAAGGTAACGTTGACCCGTCTGGACAAAAGTCTGGAATGTTCTCGTCAATAGCAACTTGACTTGACAATGGAGAGCCTGAATATGTGCTTGGATCTCTTCTGACCTTCTTCTTCTTGGGAGTGGTTGGGTACTCAGAAGATGATGTCAATGCAGTAGAGGATTCTCTCACCACTCTTCTGGTTCTGACTCTTTCAAAATCACTACTATCACTAGCATCGGAATTGGAAGACGTTTGCAATCTTCTCTTTGGATAGTTGATTTTTCTTTCTCTCAAGGCAGTAGGTCTGGCCTCCTTAGACGATTTGGTGGAATATTGTTCCAAGAATCTGAATTGTCTCTTCTTGAAATCCGAGGCCAAGTTCTTCCATGGAGCCAAATTCAAATTGCTGGTGGTATAATCTTCAAGTAGGAACTCCTTCGTCTTTAACATTCTGGAGGGAGAATTAAAACTAGAAGCGAAAAGGATTCTGGGTTCCACTTTATTGGCCAATTCGGAGGCAGGTCTCTGGTATGGAGAGAGTGGAGGTGATGGAATCGATGGCTCATCGAAGTTCTCCTTGGATTCCACCTCTTGGGTGTTCGAAGTCTGGCCCTTGGTTTCATCCTGAATCAAAGTTGGTGTTAAACAGCCAGAAAGCGTTCTCAGACTGTTGTTTAAACCTACAAATGGTTGGTGTATTAACGACATAACGGTAGTTGAATTGAGTTGAATTGAGATTGATTGAGTCTATTTAACCTTGATATCGTTTAAATAATTCAAAAATCGTGTCTCTCGTAGTCAATAATCACCCTACTCTCTGTATCCGGATTCTCTTCTATATATAAAATGTTTCTCATGACTATACAAATACTGCAACAAAAGAAAAAAAATGTTAAGCCGCATGCATGTACACAAAAGTAGTCCCAACTCGGATCCACCTTAACTTAAGATTTGTTACGGCAACGCAACGAACCCACCATAGTTAAGGCTGGGAAGAAATTTCTTTATGCATATCATCGCATAAATCGCACTCAATGGGACTAAGTCACACATGAAACACAACCTTATATAGAGATAGCGTGCCTTTAAACGTCAATTGTCGCTCCCTTCAGGGCGATTGAGATCTGTCGCTTCGTAAGTATCCAACGCCACACCAATTGGTGGTGTGGTTGAAACAATGGTGATTGTAGTGTTCATGAGTCCCTCGAAACCCAGCACGGCCCTCGCATCAGACCGTTTTCTATCTTCTTCTGATGCATAATCCCCATGCCACTACTGTGCTGTACCTCCCTTTCAGCTGTTCTGCTGCACATCTGCAATTGAAAATTTTATAGAGAAAAGAAATGTGACAATACAAGACGCACAATATCTGAGTGTTGTTTCAACTATCCCTGGTCCATTGTTTGTGTTAGATAGGTCGTTTCAGTCGTGACATCATTGACGAAAGCAAGGATGTTGTGGCTACGCCCTCTGGCTATCTCTGCTGTCATGGCCGGTCTCTTCTACGGCAGCGGTAAACTCATCTCAAAACGATTTGTTTCTGCAGTTGTACGATTCGCCAAACTTTAATCGTCCAACTGTACAGAATGTATACATGGGTTACTGTGGGAACACACATCGGGGACAGAGACGCGATAATCGCCATAGAAATCGGGAGTCTGGATTCTCTTAGTATTTGGGCTGTTTGGTGGAGCTCAGGCTTCTTATCTCCATGTCCTACCTCAAGGGAACACAACCCATTACTCTACAAGGGGACTGGAAGGGACTCCGCACCACCGCATGCCAGCATCGCCAGCGGGTATTGCAATTTGACAGAGAATAAGTGCTTGGATCAAATATCTCGATTCGCAAATCGATCTATGCGGTTCACGAATGGTTAAACACATCCCTTCGCGGTTGTTTACATCTACTTTATACTCCGTTCGTTGGTCTTAGGAACGCTTACTTTGGCTCAGAGAATGCTTGCATTGCCCTGTGCCTGCAGCGTGCAAATTGGGCATAACAGGAAAAGTTGGTGACTGGTTGCTGGAGATACGCAAGAGAAACTTCTCGCCAGCTGTGTCATCACCAATGTAGGGAGGGATACAAAGTACTGACTCTGCTTGTAATTTTGAGTACGATGATCATCACTATCACAATTGTCAGGACATATCAAGCCGGGTTGTACGATTGATGACCTTAGGCTCTGAAATTCAGGTGATATTGTCTGAAGCTAGGTCTTCTCGACCCATCACTAACATGACACATTGTCAGCCTAGTTGACGTTGATGAGACCATAATAACCGCTAATCTACTATACAACCCACACACACTCTTAAAATGTAAGCTAGGAACATTTTAAACCCATGCGAATTCATGCTGTGATGTCATTTCATTTGTCCAGAAGCGGATTAAAGTACTGCTTCTAATCTCTGCAACTGTCAATTCTAGGTTAATTACAATGGGGAACCTTATTGTTGAGTGGGCATCGGCAGGCAGATTCTCACGTGACTTACGATTCTTTTTTTTTTTTTTTTAATTTAATTTGATTTTGGCAACAATTTCATCAGAAGAGTGTGATCTCACATAAGTTAATATATTTGACACATAATTAGATATATCCGAAGATGGTCAATTATACTGGGAAGTTCGTTCTTGCTCCCATGGTCAGGATGGGCGAGTTGCCTACCAGATTAATGGCCCTTAAATATGGAGCAGATCTTGTATGGGGACCAGAAATCATAGATAAAAAGCTATTGATGTGTAAAAGAGTAGTGAACGACAAGTTGGGAACTGTGGACTTCTTGGACACTACTGGTAATGCCAAAATACCCGGTGTCACAGATTTGGTATTCAGAACTTATCCACAACTTGAGTCTAATAAGCTTATTTTTCAGATGGGAACAGCCAATGCGGATTTAGCTGTGAAAGCCGCTAAAATCGTCATTGGAGACGTTTCGGGAATCGATGTCAATGCTGGATGTCCCAAACATTTCTCGATCCATTCCGGAATGGGTGCAGCCCTATTGAAGACTCCAGACATATTGGAAAGCATCTTAGTAAGATTGGTAAATGAAGTGGGAAATGTGCATAATAAACCAATCAGTGTCAAGATACGATTGTTGGAGTCTAAGGAATCTTCTTTGGAATTGATCTCGAGATTATTGAAGACGGGAATTTCCAACTTGACTTTGCATTGTCGTACTCAACACATGAAAAACAGAGACGAGCCTATCAGAGACTATTTGCCGGACATAATAACGAAATGTAGAGAACATAAAGTGAGCTTTATAATCAACGGAAGCATTTCCGATAGACAAGATTTCGTCAAATTGCAAGAAAAATATGGTGAAGATGTTGGTGCGATGGTAGCTTCGGCTGCTGAGATTAACCCGACTTGTTTCCTGCAAACACCTTTGCCATGGGGGAAATTGACCAAGGAATATATTAAATTGGCTGGTGAGTTCGATAATTCCAAGGGTAACACTAAATTCTGTCTCACGAGAATGGTTCCCGGCAAATCTAAATTTTACCGAAGTGTTACCCAAGCGAAGACCCTCGAAGATTTGGTTGAATTTACCACACTTTATGACGACAACGGCGTCAAATTAGACAAGGAAACTGACAATAAAGAGAATGAGAATCCAAAGAAACGCCAGATGGACGAACAGGAACCATCACACCAAAAGAAATTGAAATCCGATGCCACATAGATCAACTACATATTTAATAAATAATCATTAATACCCTCAATAACTTTTAACTATGTACAGCCTAGGATCACAAAAACACGAAACAGTATGTAAACCTGCAATGACAATTAACTCATAAACATAAAACGTCCGAACCACCGTTGGTTCGTTCTTCTGGTTTTCTTCTTTTTATTCTTACAACTTGATTCTATACTCTCAGCTGTTCATGAAAGAACCTTCTTAAGACCACACCAAGCACCGGCACCAGCAGCCATTAAAGCGGTGGAAATACCCATTGGTCTCAAACCAGCACTACTCTTGAAAAGAGCACCGGCAAGAGCACCAGCGGCCACGGAGTTGTAATCATCGTGCTTACCACGGAAGTAATCGATGGTGGAGTTAAGAAGATTGTATGTCAAAGCCAAAACACCGGCGGAGTTACCCAAATATGGACCTCTCTTTGTAATGTGATTCAAGATGGTGTTCAATCTTAACTTTGGTGGAGCACCTCTTGGGATGTTTCTGACACCTTCTTGGAAACCGTAGGCACCACCAACACCCAAACCCAAAAGATACACGGTACCGGTACCATAACATAAGTCGTCGGTCCAATCTCTGGATGGAATCAACCCTTGCGAACCTTCCATTGTGCTTAAGACTTCATCTTCCAAATCGAGATATTCCACACCTTTCTCTAAGCCGGCAAGAGGATGTAATCTAGAGGAGTCAAGAGCACCTGGGGCCGATAATATGGTTGAAACGTCTGCAACTGAGGCCGGGTCGAACCCTAAAGTGGCCCTGAGATCTGTCTCTGGTTTAGTTTCTTCTTTTTTTCCACCTAATAACCACGACATGCCAAATGTGTTATGATATGTACAATTTCTCTATAAAAAAGCCGCTGACAAAAGTTGGACTAAACCGTTACGATAATAATTATCTATTAAATATCTGCGAATGACTTCAAACGTCTTCTAAAATTGCTTGTTAGTCTTATCGCCTCTCATTCTAGACCTTTTCTTTGCCAAAAAAATTTTCCCACTACGGACGATTTACCCGGAGCGGAGAAGTCACGATTCTCGGTATGAGCACACAACAGTAGTTGGTTATGAGGCGATGGGATTTGATAACAAGAATATATTATTATTCTGGATATTTTACATAAAATGTGAAGATATACTGGAAACAGAAATCTTATATAAATATTCTGATGGCTTCAGATCTTGTATTTAAACCGACTTTTTGTTTTTTCTTCTCTTGTAATAAATTCTATCTACACCTAAAATGAACTCGGAATTTAATTCTTTTGCTTCTTCTTTCAATTATATTATTCCCTTTTTATCAAAACTGACCACTTCATGTTTTGAGAAAAACCTTCTTGTTGCAAGTTCCCCATCAAGTATCTCAGACTCAAAACGTCGTGGTAATTCCCCCTTACAACAACCAATTCAATATGATTCCATGACTCTTGGTGATTTTATTGAAGAGGAAATAGAGACAATAAGCTATTTATCTCCCTCCAGATGTATATCGGGTAGGGTTCTGATAGAGTCGCCTTCTAAATTATTGGAACCACAAGTAGCTGAATTAGCAACATTAGCGGAATACAATATCCAACAGGATACTCCCAGATACATTCCTCCTCCAGAAAACATAGTTTCTGCGTTTATTCTCTCTGATTTGAATAGCAACACTTGTTATTCGGAGCTAGAAAAGCCGAAATTGCCAAAGATCAAAACAGAGATTAATTTAGCAACCTATGTTCATAAGATGTACATCTACAAAAGAAGACTCCAACAAGAGGAGGAGAGACAATGGAAGTGCGAGAGAAGAAATTCTTATGCCTTTGGAAGCATGAAATCGTTTTTCCCAAACGGTATCAGACATGAATATGATCCTCATTTGAGTAGAAAGATGTCTTGCATGATTTCGTATGAAGGGAGAAGGAATGTGTCGATCAGAAGATATAATGAGAGGGTTTCGGCCAAGGAGGAGGAACTAAGGATACAGAGAAAGAAGGAGAGTGACATTAAAGAAATAGTCGACATAATTCGCAAAGACCGTGCTCAAAGTATCTTGGATCAAGTTGGTATTCCCAAGAGTGAGACAGACAAGTTGAAATCCACCAGAAACACTTTTCGTAAGAGGACAGAATGATCCCTATTCTGTTGAGAAAAAATACACATAAATTAATAAATGAGAAAAGGAATATTCTGTAGATCTGTAGTCTGATCCGGAAAGATGGGCAATTTAGCACGTAAATGTGTATCGATTGAAGTTAGCACCAACCATCTGCAACAAGAGATTAGTAGAGAAGACAAGATAATTTTTCAAAAATCACAATCAAAATCAGAATAAAATCAATAAATTAATAAAAATAGCATCCAATCACCATCCAATACTCAGATCACCCAGAGTAGCCGCTATCACCACCCATTGGCAATATCGTTTACAACTTGCAGCCAACACGTACGTCAGCAGTGCTGCAGAATTTGGTGCAGCAACATCGCTGTTCGATTTATTGGGCCAACATTTTGTTGAGACCGGAGAGATGGCCGGGTAAGTGCACCCACCCATCAGTTTTCCACCACAGTGAGGATTAGAGATCAATAAATATAATCGCGGTGTTGAGCAGCGGAAGAGATATCTGTTGTAAATTGATAATTAGTCAATTTTGATCTTGGACTGAGAGAATTGCCTTTCAAGTCATTGTAGATCGTTGAATATTATTGTATTATAGAATTATTTGATATTTTGAGGGTTCAAGAAAATATCAGGTAGAAAAAAATCGATTAAAAGATATCCTGTTTGTCTCCACAAGGTAAGTTTTGTGCGATTCGACTTTTCATTCTGCAATTGTATCTCGAGCCACTGGTGGTTCCATCGAATGGCTGTTCGTGCTGGTGTTCCAGCACTTTGATCTGTCGGATGCTCTGAAAAATTCGCCTCGAGCACCAGGACCTGCACATTCGTTGGGCGAAAAAAACTAGTGGTAGGTTGCAAAGTTGAACCAACACCAACGAGATACCCTAGAATGAATGATTTCGTGCAAATGGCCCAGTTTACTAACATATAGCAAACGGTTTTCCTACTTCAGTTCGAACTTATTCCGGAAAAGCCCTCTAGGGCCCCTCGCATCTGTCATATCCAAACCTCGCGTTAAGAGCCATATTTTAACTAATATCTTTGACCGTCGTCCATTATCTAATATAAATACCATGTCAGACCAAGAAAGTATAGAGGTCAGTCCCTCTACTGACAACTCCCTTTTGCATGCCAAATTGCCGGCCCATTTCATGGGGTTGAATTCTGTTGAATTGGCCGAACCAAGTTCCGTCACAGACTTTGTCAAGAGAAATGGTGGTCACACCGTGATTTCTAAGGTCTTGATCGCCAACAACGGTATTGCTGCTGTCAAAGAAATCCGTTCCGTTCGTAAATGGGCCTACGAGACCTTTGGTAACGAAAGAGCCATCAGCTTCACTGTCATGGCCACTCCCGAGGATTTGGAAGCCAATGCGGAATATATCCGTATGGCCGACCAATTCGTCGAAGTTCCAGGTGGCACCAATAACAATAACTACGCCAATGTCGAATTGATCGTGGAAATTGCCGAAAGAACCAACGTCCATGCCGTTTGGGCTGGTTGGGGTCATGCCTCAGAAAACCCAATTCTCCCAGAGATGTTAGCTGCTTCTCCTAAAAGAATTGTCTTCATTGGTCCTCCGGGTTCGGCTATGAGATCGTTAGGTGACAAGATTTCTTCCACCATTGTCGCTCAACACGCCAAAGTCCCATGTATTCCATGGTCCGGTACTGGTGTGGATGAGGTCAAGGTCGATAGCGAAACCGGCTTAGTTTCTGTTGAGGACGAGATCTACAAGAAAGGTCTCTGTACTTCTCCAGAACACGGTTTAGAAAAAGCCAAAGAAATCGGCTTCCCAATTATGATCAAAGCCTCCGAAGGTGGTGGTGGTAAAGGTATCAGAAAGGTTGATAGAGAAGAAGATTTCCTCGCTTTATACCACCAAGCTGCCAATGAAATCCCAGGTTCTCCAATCTTCATCATGAAGTTGGCTGGCGCCGCTCGTCACTTAGAAGTCCAATTATTGGCCGATCAATATGGTACCAACATTTCCTTGTTTGGTCGTGATTGTTCTGTTCAAAGAAGACATCAAAAGATTATAGAAGAAGCTCCTGTTACCATTGCCAACCCAGAGACTTTCCATGCTATGGAAAATGCTGCTGTCAGATTAGGTAAATTAGTTGGTTACGTTTCTGCTGGTACCGTTGAATACTTGTATTCTCATGCTGATGATAAGTTCTATTTCTTGGAATTGAATCCAAGATTGCAAGTCGAGCATCCTACCACCGAAATGGCTACTGGTGTCAACTTACCAGCTGCTCAATTGCAAATTGCTATGGGTATCCCAATGCATCTTATTAGAGATATTCGTTTATTCTATGGCGTTGATCCTCATACTACAACTGAAATTGATTTCGAATTCAAGACCGAAGATGCCTTGAAGACTCAACGTCGTCCTGTTCCAAAGGGTCACACGACTGCCTGTCGTATTACCTCAGAAGACCCCGGTGAAGGTTTCAAACCATCCGGTGGTTCTTTACAAGAATTGAACTTCAGATCTTCATCAAACGTTTGGGGTTACTTCTCCGTTGGTAACCAATCGTCTATTCATTCGTTCTCCGACTCTCAATTCGGTCATATTTTTGCCTTCGGTGAAAATCGTCAAGCCTCAAGAAAACACATGGTTGTTGCCTTGAAAGAATTATCTATTAGAGGTGATTTCAGAACCACTGTAGAATACTTGATCAAATTGTTAGAAACTCCAGACTTTGAAGATAACACCATTACCACTGGCTGGTTAGATGAATTGATCTCTAAGAAGTTGACTGTCGAAAGACCAGACTCGACTATTGCTGTTCTCTGCGGTGCTGTGACTAAAGCCCACAGCCAATCTGAAGCTGACAAGAAAGAATATATCACCTCATTAGAAAAAGGTCAAGTCCCAAA
Source organism: Nothofagozyma chilensis (assembly GCA_030573195.1). Lineage (NCBI taxonomy): Eukaryota > Fungi > Ascomycota > Pichiomycetes > Serinales > Cephaloascaceae > Nothofagozyma > Nothofagozyma chilensis. The sequence continues at coordinate 452,304 of JAJMCV010000129.1, forward strand.
CAAAGAAATATTAAAAACAATCTACCCAGTGGAATTTATCTACGAAGGTTACAGATACAAATTTACAGCTGCTAAGTCTTCTGTTGATACTTACACTTTGTTCCTTAACGGTTCCAGATGTAATATTGGTGTCCGTGCCTTATCTGATGGTGGATTATTATGTGCCTTAGGTGGTAAGTCTCATTCCATTTACTGGAAGGAAGAAGTCGGTGCTACTAGATTATCTGTTGATGGTAAGACTTGTTTGTTAGAGGTTGAAAATGACCCAACTCAATTGAGAACTCCATCTCCAGGTAAGTTGGTCAAGTATTTAGTTGAAAACGGTGAACATGTTGAACCAGGCCAAGCATTCGCTGAAGTCGAAGTCATGAAGATGTTCATGCCTCTTTTAGCTCAAGAGAGTGGTACCGTTCAATTATTGAAACAACCAGGTTCTACTGTTAATGCTGGTGATATTTTAGCCATCTTATCTTTAGATGATCCTTCAAAGGTCAAGCATGCCTTGCCTTTCCAAGGTACTTTACCAGAATTAGGTGCTCCTATTGTCGAAGGTACTAAGCCTGTCCACAAATTCAAGATGTATTTGTCTACTTTGGAAAATATCTTGGCTGGTTTCGATAACCAAGTGGTGATGAATCCTACATTAAAGAAGGTTGTCGAAGTGTTAAGAGATCCAGAGTTACCATACTCTGAATGGAACCAACAAGTTTCAGCCTTGCATTCTCGTTTACCAGCTAAATTGGATGAAACTCTTTCTTCTTTAGTTGAACGTTCTCATGACCGTCATGCTGATTTCCCAGCTCGTCAATTACAAAAGCAACTCCAAAAGGCTGCTACTGCTCCAGATGCTGATCCATTATTCACCCAAGTCACTGCTCCTTTACTTGAAATTACTTCTCGTTACGCTGAGGGCTTAGCTTCTCATGAACACGCCGTTTTCAGTAAATTGATTTCTGATTATTACAACGTCGAAAGCTTGTTCGCAGGTAGAAACTCTCGTGAAGAAGATGTGATCTTGAAGCTTCGTGATGAAAATAAAGCCGATCTCAATGTTGTTATTCAATATGCCTTATCTCATTCGAAGGTTGGTTCTAAGAACAACTTGATCTTAGCTATTTTGGACGAATATCAACCACTCATGCAATCCTCATCTGACGTTGCTCTCGTTATCCGTGAGCCATTGAAGAAGATTGTTGAATTAGAATCCAGAACTACTGCTAAGGTGGCATTGAAGGCAAGAGAAATTTTGATTCAATGTTCCTTACCATCTATTAAGGAAAGATCCGATCAATTAGAACATATTTTAAGATCCTCAGTTCTTGAGTCTCATTACGGTGAAATAAGCTCTGAACACCGTACTCCTCAGCTCGAAGTCTTGAAGGATGTTGTTGACTCTAAATACATTGTGTTTGATGTCTTGACTCAATTCTTGATTAGTCCTGATCCATGGGTTGGTGCTGCTGCCGGTGAAGTTTATGTTCGTCGTGCTTACAGAGCCTACTCTCTTAGAGAAGTCAAGTATCACAGAGTTGATAACTTGCCAATCCTTGAATGGAGATTCCAATTGCCCTCCTTATCTTCTGCTGCATTCAACTCAGTTCCAATCACCAAGGATTCTGGAAAGGCTCCTGCAATGAACAGAGCTGTGTCAGTTTCAGATTTGAGCTTCATGGTTGGTAAGAATGACACCCAACCGGTTAGAACCGGTATTCTCGTTCCTGCTGCCCATTTGGATGATGTTGATGAAATGTTAGCAAAGGCCTTGGAATTTATTCCACGTCGTGACTCTGGTATTACCATTCAAGCAAAGGGACCTGTTCCAGATAGATCTAACACTTCCACAACTCGTGAATTAAGTAACGTTTGTAATGTTGTTATTGCAAATATTGATGGTTATGTCACTGAAGAGGAAATTTTATCTAGATTGAATGATATCATTGAAGAGGCTAGAGAGGATTTGATTGCCACATCCATTCGTCGTATCTCCTTTGTCTTTGGTAATACTGTTGGTGCCTATCCTAAGTATTACACCTTCAGAGGTCCATCATACATCGAGGATGAGACCATTCGTCATATCGAACCAGCTTTGGCTTTCCAATTGGAATTGGGAAGACTCTCAAATTTCAACATCAAGCCAATCTTCACTGATAACAGAAACATTCATGTTTATGAGGCTGTTGGTAAGAACTCTCCAACTGATAAGAGATTCTTTACTAGAGGTATTGTGAGAACAGGATCATTACGTGATAACATTACTATTGCCGAATACTTGATTTCTGAAGCCAACCGTTTAATGTCTGATATTTTGGATGCTTTAGAAATCGTTGATACTTCCAACAGTGATCTCAACCATATCTTTATTAACTTTTCTGCTGTCTTTAATGTTTTGCCTGAAGATGTTGAGGCTGCCTTTGGTGGTTTCTTGGAAACTTTTGGTAGAAGATTATGGAGATTACGTGTCACTGGTGCCGAAATTCGTATCATGTGTACCGATCCTCAAACTGGTGTTCCATTCCCATTGCGTGCTATCATCAACAATGTCTCAGGTTATGTTGTTACTAGTGACTTGTATATGGAAGTCAAGAATGCCCAAGGTGAATGGATCTTCAAGTCCATTGGAACCCCAGGATCAATGCACCTTAGACCAATTGCTACTCCATACCCTGCTAAGGAATGGTTACAACCAAAGCGTTATAAGGCTCATCTTATGGGTACTACTTACGTTTACGATTTCCCAGAATTGTTCCGTCAAGCCATTTCTTCCCAATGGAAGAAATTCTTACCAAACTCCAAGCCACCTGCTGAAAGTTTTATTGCCAACGAATTGATTACTGATGAAAATGGTGACTTTACTGAAGTTTCTCGTGAACCAGGTGCTAACTCTTGTGGTATGGTTGCATTCAAGTGTACTGCTAAGACTCCTGAATATCCTCGTGGTCGTCAATTCATAATTGTTGCTAATGATATCACCTACAAGATTGGTTCCTTCGGTCCCCAAGAAGATGTCTACTTCAACAAGGCTACTGAATTGGCTAGAAAATTGGGTATCCCAAGAATCTATCTTTCTGCTAACTCCGGTGCCAGAATTGGTGTTGCTGAAGAGCTTATCCCATTATACAAGGTTGCTTGGAATGTTGAAGGTGCCCCAGATAAGGGTTTCCAATACTTGTACTTGACAAACGAAGACAAAGCTCTGTTAGAGAAAGCAGAAAAGCAAAATTCTGTTGTCACTGAACGTATTGTTGAAGAAGGTGAGGAACGTCATGTTATCAAGGCAATTATTGGTGCCGAAGATGGATTGGGTGTTGAGTGTCTTAAGGGTTCTGGTTTAATTGCTGGTGCCACCTCAAGAGCTTACAAGGATATTTTCACTATCACCTTGGTCACCTGTAGATCGGTTGGTATTGGTGCTTATCTTGTTAGATTAGGTCAAAGAGCCATCCAAGTTGAAGGTCAACCAATCATCTTGACCGGTGCTCCAGCCATCAACAAGTTATTAGGAAGAGAAGTTTACTCTTCTAACTTGCAATTAGGTGGTACTCAAATCATGTACAGAAACGGTGTTTCTCACTTGACTGCTAATGATGATTTGGCAGGTGTTGAAAAGATTATGGACTGGTTGTCATATATCCCAGCTAAGAGAGATATGCCAATTCCAATCTTGGAAACTGGTATTGATTCATGGGATAGAGATGTTGAATACCACCCAACTAAAAACGAACCATACGATGTCAGATGGATGATCGGTGGACGTGAATTGGACAATGGTGAATTCGAATCCGGTTTGTTCGATAAGGATTCTTTCCAAGAGACCTTATCGGGATGGGCCAAGGGTGTTGTTGTTGGTAGAGCTCGTCTTGGTGGTGTTCCTCTTGGTGTCATTGGTGTCGAAACCCGTGCCGTTGAGAACTTATCCCCAGCTGATCCAGCTAACCCAGACTCCAGTGAAATGCTTGTTCAAGAAGCTGGTCAAGTTTGGTATCCAAACTCTGCTTTCAAGACTGCTCAAGCCATTAATGATTTCAACAATGGTGAACAATTACCTTTGATGATTTTAGCTAACTGGAGAGGTTTCTCTGGTGGTCAAAGAGACATGTACAATGAAGTTCTTAAATACGGTTCTTTCATTGTGGATGCACTTGTTGATTTCAAGCAACCTATCTTCACATATATCCCTCCTGGTGGTGAATTGAGAGGTGGTTCTTGGGTTGTTGTTGATCCATCTATTAACGAAGATATGATGGAAATGTACGCTGATGTCGAATCTAGAGCTGGTGTCTTAGAACCAGAAGGTATGGTTGGTATCAAGTACAGACGTGATAAGTTATTGGCCACCATGGAAAGATTGGACAAGACTTACTCTGACTTGAAGAAGAAGTCAAAGGATGCTACTTTATCTGCTGAAGAACAAGCTGAAGTATCATCTAAAATCACTGCCCGTGAAAAGGCTTTGTTGCCAATCTATGCTCAAGTCTCTGTTCAATTTGCTGACTTGCATGACAGATCTGGTCGTATGTTAGCCAAGGGTGTTATTCGTAAAGAAATCGAATGGGTCAACGCTCGTCGTTACTTCTTCTGGCGTATACGTCGTCGTTTGAACGAAGAATATTTGATCAAACGTATTGGTGAGGAATTAAAATCTGCTTCTAGATTAGAAAAGATTGCTAGATTAAAGACATGGTATCCTTCCTCTGTGGATTTTGATGATGATAGAGCTCTTGCTACATGGATCGAAGAGAACCATGTTCAATTAGATACCAATGTTAAAGAGTTGAGATCAGATGCGGTCCGTCAAAACCTTGTTAAAATTATTAGAAGTGATCCAGAAAATGCTGTTAATGGACTCGCTGAACTTGTGTCATTACTTTCAGCTGAAGACAAAGCCAAGATTCTCAAGGGTCTTCAATGAACACTGTATATATACTTCTTTCTCATTATGAGTATTGTTTTTTTGTTTTTTGTTTATAAGTGCTTATTAAATTAATTTTTAGATTATCATATTTCGATGTAAGAAAGAGAATCAGATGCTCCGAGCACAGAGACTGCCATTTTGTGGATGAACACACACACAATATATCCATAAATTCAATCAGGTAACACAATGATTCGCTAACTGGATGATTTAAAATTCTTGCGATGGTTTGTGTTGCTACATATGTGGGCTTGTTAGTCTATTTTTTAGGTTTCTTTTCAAGCTATGTTTTCTGCTTATCGTTTGATGTTCCGGAGTATATTGTTAAGTTAAGGACATCAGAGACAATCGAGAATCTAATTTCTTATGATAATACTATCCTGGTCACCCAACGGTTGATGCCATTGATAAAGAAACGATTTTCCTTTGGCGAATTTACGGGATTCTCAGGTCCTCTCACAAATGAGATTCTTTCGAGATTATCAAACTGTCCATTAGTAAGTTTCTGTATCATATATTCCAAAGCATAGTCTTACTAACTGTGTAAGGTTGCTGAAATTACCCCAGATATCATCATAAGAGCTTTGGACTTCGAGGTGCAAGATAATGCCCCCAGGCATCTAGCTAGATTATCTCAACGCAGTTCGTTGGATGATCCGCCATTTAGGTATGTTTACGACAATAATGCACGGGGTCAAGGAGTCACGGCCTATGTTATAGATTCTGGGTTGTCTTTAGATCACCCAGAGTTTGAAGGTAGAGCAGAGCATGGTACCGACTTTACTGGAGAGGGCTCAGGGGATTTTAATGGACATGGAACTCATGTAGCAGGTGTAATTGGTTCCAAGACTTATGGAGTTTCCAAAGGAGTGAACATCTTGGAGATCAAGGCATTGGATAGACATGGAACTGGTTCTTTGAGCACCATCATTGCTGCGTTAGAGTATGTGGTCAATCACAGACAATCTGTGGATCGTCCTGGCGTGGTAAACCTCTCATTAGGTGCAATGAGAAACAGCATTCTAAACCAGGCAATAAACGCAGCGGTTGATTCTGGTTTAGTAGTAGTGGTAGCTGCAGGAAATTCAAATATTAATGCTTGTTCGACAAGTCCCGCCAGTGCTTCTTCAGCAATCACAGTCGGTGCTATTGATGATAGGGATGATAGTTATACTTCATTCACTAATTGGGGCGAGTGTGTTAATATTTTTGCCAGTGGAGCGTATGTTTCTAGTGTTTCTAGTGAGAGTCTTTGGCTGCCTAGGATTTTGTCTGGTACATCGATGTCGTCTCCAATCGTTGCTGGTCTCATAGCTAACCTTTTGAGTCAGGGTATACCAGCTGCTAAGATCAAATCCACTGTGCAGAATTTAGCCACAGATGATGCAATTAATAGGCTGAGGAAAAGTCTCTTTAATTTAAGGCCATTCACACCAAATAGACTAGCTTTCAATGGTGTTTTCCAAGATCACGATGAATCCGATGAGAGAGAAGAAAAGGACGATTACGAGGAGACCGGGGAATAGAAGGCTCATTTCTAGTGTGATGATAAATGTACGTGAATGCCTACTTATTGGTATTATATTTGATCTGTATTACAAATATTTCTAGTCTCTTTATATTCGCAGCCACCAAGCTTATCTACCAGTGCGGCTCAAACATCACGTGACAAAGGTGTCACAAACAGGCTTGTTCTATACTCTTCCTTTAACAATAATTTGACTTTGCAGATAGTTATGCTATTTCGACAATATATATAAAGATACAGAAATATCTTATTTGTACCAGTTACATATCGGGTTTTGATAATCCAATCAGGGAAAACTCCATAACTAGATGGACTAATTGGTACAACATGTACAGACCAGGAAGACAAGAATTGGCTTCTAGCGAACTGGATTCGTCAGAGAAGGAAGAAGCTGTCTTTGAAGATGCTGTGGATCACAGTCATATCACCTCAAAGAAAAAAACTATACCAGTTGTTCCATCTGGTCACGTCAGTATGTTTGTGCTACTACTCTTTTATTTATCAATAGGTATTAACTGTGGATAGGATATGCAGATGTACACAGCAGTGCCTTTAATAATCACATGCCATTTAGTGGCTTTAAGACTCCATATGTTAGCTCAGGACGATGGGCGGATATTGGTGGTATGGGCGAAGTGTATGGAAGCTTTAGTAGTGGTAAAAGAGTTCAAGGAGAAGAATTCGCTGAAAGAGGAATTTATGATATTCTAGATAAGTATTATGATCCTTATCCATCCTGGAATCCTCCAGACAAAATCCCAATATCAAGGCTTGAGATTGAGGCAGTGTTTGTCCATTTGACAGAAGTTTTCGGCTTCCAATTAGATAACACCAGAAACATGTTTGATCATCTCCTAAGACTCTTGGATTCAAGGGCTTCAAGAATGGGTCCAATTCCTGCACTAAAATCAATACATGCCGACTATATTGGGGGTATCAATTCCAACTTCAGAAAGTGGTATTTTGCTGCACAGCTTGACATTGACGACTCTCTTGGATTTAATAATACTAAGATAAATGGAACTCCAAAGAAGTCAAAAGCAACCGATGTTCAAAATACTTTTGAACAAGCTGAAGATCATTGGTACTCAAACATGAGTGGCTTGACTCCTACTGGTTGTATTGTACAAGTGGCTCTTTATCTCTTATGTTGGGGAGAGGCAAACAATATCAGATTCATGCCCGAGTGCCTTTGTTTTATTTTTAAATGCTGCAACGACCATTATTATTCTATAGACCCCAATAGACCTATAGAAAAAAGAACCAAGCCATTTTTGGATCATGTTATTACACCCCTCTACAATTTCTTCAGAGATTCGTCATATGAAAAGATAAACGGTGAATATTTTAGAACCGATAAGGATCATCTGTCTATTATTGGCTATGATGATATGAACCAACTTTTCTGGTATCGTCAAGGATTAGAAAGGATAGTTATGAATGACAAAACCAAATTAGTCTCTTTACAACCTTCTGAGAGGTATATGCACTTCGATAAGGTAGTATGGGACCAAGCGTTTTATAAGACATACAAAGAAAGACGAACATGGTCACATATATTAGTGAATTTCAATCGGATTTGGATTATCCATGTTTCCATGTTTTGGTTATACGCATCATTTAACTCTCCAACACTTTACGTGAGAAACTATCAGCAGCATCTAAACAACCAACCGACTGTACAAGCAAGATTATCTGTTATGGCATTGGTTGGATCTCTTGCAACAATGATAGAAATTGGAGCAACAGTTTCTGAATTCACATTTGTTCCTAGAAGATGGCCAGGTGCTCAGTCACTTTCAAAAAGGCTAATCTTATTAATAATAATTTTTTTGGTGATCTCATCCCCATCAGTTTACATCCTTGGAATTCTTCCTTTGAACCAGTCAACAAAACTAGGACTTACTTTGTCAATTTTCCAATTTATCTTTGCATTGTTGATCGTATTTTACTATTCGTTTACACCTCTCGGTGGTTTGTTTGGGTCTTACTTAAGTTCTAAGGATAGGAAATTTTTGCCTACTAGGACTTTTGTGAATGCAATATACAGACTTCAGGGATCAGATAAACTCTCTTCATACGGTCTATGGTGTGCTGTCTTTATATCCAAGTTCACAGAATCTTACTTTTTTTTGATTTTGTCATTGCGAGATCCTGTAAGAGAGTTGAGTACAATGTATATGACTAGATGTACTGGTGAACTATACTTTGGCAAGATATTATGCCACTATCAACCTACCATAGTACTTGTATTGATCTTCACAACCGACTTAGTTTTGTTCTTCCTTGATACATACTTGTGGTATATAATATGGAACACAGCATTTTCAGTATGCAGATCATTTTATATTGGAGTTTCTATCTGGACTCCTTGGAGAAATATCTTCTCTCGTTTGCCAAAAAGAATATATTCCAAAATCCTTTCCACCAAGTCAGATAAAACTATAAAAGCTAAGATCCTTGTATCTCAAGTTTGGAATTCCATAATTATAGCTATGTATAGGGAACACTTGATATCTCTAGAGAATGTCCAACATTTGATATACCAGCAGGTTTTATCTCATAAGGCTGAGAGTGGAAACGTATTGAAAGAGCCTACATTTTTCGTTTCCCAAGAGGACCAATCACTAAGGTCTTCATTGTTTGACTCACATTCTGAGGCGGAAAGGAGAATTACCTTTTTCGCACAGTCTCTCTCCACTCCGATGCCTGAAGCCTGTTCCACAAATTGTATGCCTACTTTTAGTGTTCTCATCCCACATTACAGTGAGAAAATCACATTGAGTTTAAAAGAAATTATAAAGGAAGAGGATCAATATTCACATGTGACTTTATTAGAATATTTAAAGCTGTTGCATCCTTCAGAATGGGCCTGTTTCGTACGAGATACAAAGATGCTAGCCGATGAACTAGATACAGACTCTTCAAGCATTGAATATCTTGGATCTTATAGAAAGAATGATGATTTACCGTATTACTCAGTGGGATTCAAAATTGCGGCACCCGAGTACATTTTGAGAACAAGAATTTGGGCTTCGTTGAGATCTCAAACTCTTTACAGAACGGTTGCGGGTTTCATGAACTACTCTCGTGCCATAAAACTCTTGTTTGATGTTGAAAACCCATCACTAGAAGAGTTCGAAAATAACGAACAAATGAAATTGGAAGAAGCTTCAGTTATGGCATTAAGGAAATTCCGAATTATCGTCTCGATGCAAAGGTTGAGTAAATTTAGCGAAGAAGAACATGAAAGTAAGGAATTCCTATTACGTGCATATCCAGAGTTACAAATAGCCTATTTGGAGGTATCAGGATCGGGAGATGAAGATGAGTTGACTTACTGTTCTTGCTTGATTGATGGAAGCTGTGAAATTATGGAAGATGGGAGCCGTAAACCAAAATATCGAATAAAGCTTTCGGGAAATCCAATACTTGGCGATGGGAAAAGTGATAACCAAAATCACTCCTTAATTTTTTGTCGTGGAGAATATATTCAGTTGGTAGATGCGAATCAAGATAATTATTTAGAAGAATGTCTTAAAATCAGAAGCACACTAGCTGAATTTGAAGAGAAAGAATATCCTCTGGACGTTTACTCGAAAGATCTCATATCAACGCTGTTTACAAATCCTGTTGCAATAATTGGCACAAGGGAATATATTTTCTCTGAGAACATTGGTATTCTTGGAGATGTGGCTGCTGGAAAGGAACAAACATTCGGGACATTGTTTGCCAGAACTTTGGGGCAAATTGGAGGGAAACTTCACTATGGTCATCCTGACTTTTTAAATGGTATATTTATGACTACGAGAGGTGGTGTCTCGAAAGCTCAGAAAGGTTTGCATTTGAATGAGGATATCTATGCTGGAATCAACGCAATGTTGAGAGGAGGAAGAATAAAACATTGCGAATATATGCAGTGTGGAAAGGGGAGGGATTTAGGATTTGGATCCATACTAAATTTTACCACAAAAATTGGAGCTGGAATGGGTGAGCAAATGTTGTCTCGCGAATACTTTTACCTAGGAACTCAATTACCCTTAGATCGGTTCCTCTCATTTTACTATGCACACCCAGGATTCCACTTGAACAATGTGTTCATAATACTTTCGGTTCAATTGTTTCTAATTGTTTCCGTGAATATTGCAGCTCTTATCCATGAGTCAATAATTTGTGAATTCGACAGGAATAGGCCAATTACAGATCCACATAGACCAGCTGGATGCTACAATTTGATGCCTGTTCTTGAATGGCTCCAACGCTCGATATTCTCGATCTTCATGGTCTTTTTAATATCCTTTGTGCCTCTTTGCGTACAAGAATTGACTGAGAGAGGATTGTGGAAAGCTATTACGAGATTAGGAAAACATTTCATATCTTTCTCTCCCTTATTTGAGATATTTGTCTGCAAGATTTATGCACAATCACTAGTTAATGATATCTCAATGGGAGGTGCCAGATATATTGCAACAGGAAGAGGATTTGCGACCGTTAGAGTGCCATTCGCACTATTATATGCCAGATTTGCACCAGAAAGTTTGTATTTTGCAGCTTTCTCATTGATATTTGTTCTTTTTATTACGCTTACAATATGGAGATTAGCTTGGGTTTATTTTTGGTTTACCGTGTTGGGATTATTAGTATCTCCCTTCCTATACAACCCAAACCAATTTTCTTGGAGCGATTTCTTTCTAGACTACAAGAGCTATTTACGATGGCTTTTTGGAGGAAATTCTAGGAGAATAATGAGGATGGATAGTTGGATAAGCTATACACGTTCGACGAGAGCCAGAGTAACAGGATTGAAGAGCCCGGGTCGTGAAGATATTGGTGTTGAACTTAAGCGACTGTCCACAATAAGTAGCTTTCTTACACAAATCTCATCACATTTGTTGACAACAATAGCAGTTGCTATAGCCTACTTGTTTGCAAATTCTCAAAATGACAGTAGAAGTCAAAGACCGGCAAATAGTGTTCTCCGAATCGCGGTGGTGTCGTTGGGACCAATTGTGGTTAACATTGCGATACTAGTTCCGTTTTTTATCGTTTCATGTATCATTGGCCCCATATTTTCTATTTGTTGTTCCTCATTTCCTTCCATCATCGCTTTTACTGTTCATCTTCTTGCATTGTTGAACCACGTAGCTTTCTTTGAATTTCTCTGGTATTGTCAGAATTGGAACTTGCCACGGACAATTTTAGGGTTTGGTCTTTCAATTCTTATTCAAGGACTTATATTCAAGGCGGTTACTGGACTTTTCCTAAGTCGTGAAATAAGACATGATAGAAGCAACTTGGCTTGGTGGTCAGGAAAATGGATCACATCAGGTTTAGGTTGGAACATAATAACCCAACCCGTGAGGGAACTATTCTGCAAAACCATAGAAATGAGTATGTTTGTAGCGGATTTTTTTTTGGGTCACATCTTACTATTCGTTCAAATTCCATTATTGTTAATCCCATATATTGATCGATGGCATTCTATGATGCTATTTTGGCTCAAGCCAAGTTCTCAGATCCGACCCCAGGTTCTTTCGAAAAGACAGCGTCGTTTGAGGACATTCACTGTACAAGTGTATACCTTATGGTTTCTTTTTGTATTGGTACTCATATCTGCCATATTTATTCTCCCTACAGTTGCTAGGAAGAGTTTCCGTGTCGAATTTGATAATTACTTTCCAGATTTTGTCAATGAACTAGTGCAGCCTTACAATATTGGCAGCTCACGGAAAGGACTACACTCACACAGAAGAACTAATTAAATCAGAAATGCTAAAAGGCTAAACTACAGAACTGAGCTCGCTTGTGAATTTTATATTTTTACAGATACCTATATGTATGAATTCTAAATTTCTCCCAACGCTGCTCTAAGATCGTTTGATATGATTTCTTCCAGATACTCAATCTTATGCAATAGAATCTTTAGCTTGGAATATGAACACATCGATAATGATAATTTAAAACGAGGAGCAGCAGAAAGTACTTGCCACATTCCAGAGAACTTAGCCTCCCACTCGGAAAGGTGATGTTCCGACAAGAATATCGAGGCATCTATGAAGTATTCTAGAATATCTGAGTCGATTCCACAGCTGGAAAATAATTTACTTAGATAGCCTACATCCAAGCCATAGAAGTAGTGATAGCTCTCCATCAAATGATCGCCTGATAAGCCAGACAAGGTTGAAAGGAAGTATAAACTGGGATGCTGCGGGAAATCAGAGCTTGTATCTGGAGTAGAATATGATAATTTGGGTACAGTTACATCGACCTCAACTATAGATGCTATTGGATTTGAAGCTTCTTCCACAGTGGTACTCCCGGACAGGAATTCTTGCGGCAACCTATCTACTTCCAAGATAGGTATGGAAATAATCTCCGAGGGGTTATGCTTTTGTATTTTTGTCGGTTGAACATTTGAATTCAACTTTTGTAAAATTTCCAATTCCTGTTGAACGGTTATATTTTTGGGATCTATTAACAAGGCCGATTTATATGAGGCTTCAGCCTCGCCATTGCGCCCCAACTTTCCGTATGATATTCCTTGTCTCCATAATAATTTCACTTTCGTTTTTGATTCAGGGTCTAATTGAACACCTTTGGTAGTATCTTCTAGTGCTCTTTGCCAATCTTCAAGTTTAATAAAGCACATTGCACGATTTGAGAATAGAACGGCATTTGTAGGATCTAACTTGATGGCATCTCTATATATTTTTGCCGCCTTTTTATATTCTCCCTTCGAGAAGGCTTCATTGCCCAATCGCTTGAGTTCTTCTGCCATTGTATCGTTAAACCGCAAAAGATGAAGACGATTTAAGATGGATGCAGATTTATCGTGAAAAATAATTATCGAGACATTACGATCCAGAGCACCGAAGAGACCAGTGATAGGCTTGAACAATTATGATATCAGAAGATCTAGAAGAGGAATTGGGCGCCATAGATGCCATTTATCCAGAATATTTGAAAGAATTGGGTCCTAATATATATCAAGTGAAAATACCGAACCAGGAGAGTGTGTCCATTCAATTATCGTTCCCGGCAGAGTATCCAAATGAAGCTCCCCACCTACTACAAGTGACTTCTTCGGACAAGGAAATCGACACGGATTACTTGGAGATACTCTTTTCAGACGTGTTGGATTCCATCTACCAAGAGGGAGAAGTGTGTATATTCGACTTTCTTAGCGAGTTGGATGCAGTGCTCTATGTTGAGCCGGACGAAGAGGTGTCCAATAGTGTTCACTTGGAAGAGCTCAGTCTTGAGCTGATTTCGCACGATAGAGAAATAGATTACACAAAGTATGCAAAGAAGAAGGAAGAGCCAAAACCTAAACAATCCGAATCGCAGCCAGATGCGCAGAATAACTCTGTTAATCCCTTTGACGGCTGGATCCAATCGGAGCCCGTGATAGATAGAGGCTCCACTTTCATCGCATTCACAAGAGAAATCCATTCGTTGGAGGAAGCCAGAAAGTATTTAGCGATATTGACCAGCGACAGGAAGATTCTGAGAGCAGCGCATAACATGACTACATGGAGGATAAAGAATGCCGATGGGACGCAAATCCAAGACTGTGATGATGATGGGGAGACAGCAGCAGGAGGAAGATTATTACATTTAATAACGGTAAGCACGTGTTTAATTCTATTCCCGAATATTTACTAATATACACAGATGATGGATGTTTGGAATGTCATTGTGGTGGTAAGTAGATGGTTTGGAGGAGTGCATCTAGGACCAGATAGATTCAAACACATCAACACCACCGCAAGAGATGCTGTCATTAAAGCGGGGTTCGCCGAAGCAGGAAAGACTGGTGGCAAGAAGAAGAAGAAATGAGCGCATTATTTCTCGGTGTCAGTCTTCTGTCTCTTCTTGGAATTGGGATCATTAGCATTGGGCCTCTTCTTGGAGTCCTGTTTCTTGAATAATTTATCTAGATAATCTGTAGGAACCTTTTTTTCGCTTTCCTTCGGGTCCTCTTGTTCCTCTAGCATCTGGTATTTTGACTCTTCTTCCTTTGTTACCAATCCCCAATTCTTCCTGCCCGTTATCACCTTCTCTTCTACACGTTCCTCGTCGAAGCTATTTACACTGCCATAGCCAATGGTGGCCACCTTTGGCTTGGGTTTTATCTTTTTGGCATTGGGCAACACCCATTCGGACAAGTCCCTAACCTTCTTGACCTTCTCCTCCTCCTGTCTATCTTCTTCCTTAGCAGCAGCTTGTCTCATGAACTGTGAAAAATGTTAGTTATCGTCTGACCGATGGAGACAGTTCACTTACCTTCATGTTCAAAACACGACTGGACAACCCATCTTTCGAGGACATGACTTATTTGTGGTGATATAATCGAACGAGATAATAATATTTGTCCAATTCCAAACATCAACTGCGGAAATGTGATGCTCATCGCTTCTTCTCGTGGTTATGCTGATAGTGTAGACCAACGCCGGGTAACCAGCTGCAAAAGATTTTTTTATATTTCACTTTTAAGCAGAAGGATCGATGCGAAGAAGAAGTGTTAGATTGGAGCCGAAGACAAGAGGAAAAGCATAGATGAAGTCAGATTTTAAGTTTTCCAATTTATTAGGAACGGTTTACCGTCAAGGTAATCTCGTTTATACGTCTGACGGTACGAAACTTTTGAGTCCGGTTGGAAATAGAGTTACCGTATTCGACTTAATCAATAACAAGTCCTTCACTTTTGGATATGAGCACAGAAAAAACATTTCCAGAATTGCATTAAATAAACAAGGAAATCTTTTGTTATCGGTGGATGTGGACGGAAGAGCCATTTTAGTCAACTTCTTCTCCAGAACTGTGTTGCATCACTTCAACTTTAAGGACCAAGTTCTTGACTTGCAATTTTCTCCAGATGGGCATCATTTTGCAATTGCTTGTTCCAAACACATACAAGTGTGGAAGACCCCAGACATGACCGAGGACAGACAATTTGCTCCTTTTGTTCGCCATAGAGTGTACACTGGCCATTTCAATGACGTTACTTCGGTGACATGGTCCAACGATTCGAGATTCTTCATTTCCACCTCCAAAGATATGACTTCGAAGATCTACTCATTGCACACAGAAGATGCCTCAGCTGCCATGACCTTAGCTGGTCACCGTGATAATGTCGTCAAGGCTTTCTTCAACGAAACTCAAGAGATAATATACACCTTAAGTAAGGATGGTGCCTTATTCAAGTGGGAGTATACCGAGAAACCGTCTGATGAGTCCGAGGATGAAAGTGACTCTGAAGATGAGAAAATAGTAGACCATTCAAAAATGAGTTGGAGAATTACTCAAAAGAACTTCTTCCATTCTGATGCCAAAGTAAATTGCGCAACCTTCCACTCCAAATCCAATCTTCTAGTTGTGGGGTTCACTAATGGTGAGTTCAGATTGTACGAGTTGCCAGAATTTAACATGATACAACAACTTTCGATGGGTCAAAACGAGGTCAACACAGTCAATGTGAATGCCTCTGGTGAATGGTTAGCATTCGGATCCTCAAAATTGGGTCAATTACTTGTTTATGAATGGCAATCCGAGTCATATATATTAAAGCAACAAGGTCATTTTGACTCAATGAATGCATTGTGCTACAGTCCCGATGGATCAAGAATAGTCACAGCCTCTGATGATGGTAAGATTAAAATCTGGGACGTTGTTTCTGGATTCTGTCTCAATACTTTTGAGGAGCATACCTCGGCTGTCACTGCAGTCCAATTTGCAAAGAGAGGTCAAGTGATGTTCTCTGCTTCTTTAGATGGTACTGTCAGAGCATGGGACTTAATCAGATATCGTAACTTCAGAACTTTCACTGCTGCTGAGAGAATCCAATTCAACTCATTGGCAGTTGATCCAAGTGGTGAAGTTGTCTGTGCCGGTTCCTTGGATAATTTTGCAATCCACGTCTGGAGTGTTCAAACATCTATCTTATTAGACACCTTATCGGGTCACGAGGGTCCTATATCTTGTCTTGCCTTCGGTAGTGAAAATAGTGTTTTGGCCAGTGCTTCCTGGGATAAAACCATCAGAATATGGAACATTTTCAGTAGATCACAACAAGTGGAACCAATCGAGATCTACTCAGACGTCTTATGTATTGCAGTCAGACCAGATTCCAAGGAAGTTGCTGTTTCGACTTTAGATGGTCAAATATCCTTCTGGGATGTTGAAAATGCTACCCAAAACCATAATATCGATGGTAAGAGAGATATACTCAGCGGTAGACATTTGGAAGATAGATTTGCATCTAAGAATGCCGCAAGAGCCAAGTATTTTACAACCATTAACTATTCATATGACGGTTCTGCTTTAGTTGCAGGTGGTAATAACAACTCCATCTGTCTTTATGATATACAGAACGAAGTATTATTGAAGAGATTCACTGTTTCCTTAAACATGCAATTCAATGGTACTATGGCGTTCTTGAACAGTAAAAGAATGACCGATGGTGGTTCATTAGATTTAATAGACAGAGATGGTGAAAATTCTGACTTGGAAGACAGAATTGATACTTCTTTACCAGGGTCACATAGAGGGGATCCATCTGCTAGAAATATCAGACCTGAGATACGAGTCACTTCCATTCAATTTTCTCCAACTGCCGCCTCCTTTGCTGCAGCTTCAACTGAAGGTTTATTGATCTTCTCGATTGATGACACTGTTGTATTCGACCCATTTGACTTGGACGTTGATATTACTCCAGAAGCAACAATCGAAATCCTTGAGGAAAAGGAATATTTAACTGCTTTAGTTATGGCATTCAGACTTAATGAAGAATACTTGATTCAAAAAGTCTATGAAACTATTCCAATGGGAAATGTCGTTCTCGTTGCCAACGATCTTCCAGTCGTTTATCTCGAAAGATTTTTAAGATTTATAGGAAAGATTGCTATGGACTCGCAACATATCGAATTCAACTTATTATGGACCAAGTCCTTGATCACTGCCCATGGGAAATACATTAATAACAATAAACAAGACTTCTCCAGCAGCTTGAGGGCCATTCAAAGATTCATTGCAAGAATTGCCAAGGATGTGGTGAAATTATCTAGAAAGAATACCTTTGTCTACTCGTTCATTACCACTACAAAGCAAATAACGCCTGTTGCAGCTGTCGATGACGGAGTACAGAATATTGAACATGGTGACGCTATGGAGGAAGAGGAAGAGGAAGAGCAAAATGAACAAGATGACGATGATGATGAGGGCTGGTTTGGTCCAAATGATATGGAACCTAAATCTTCCACAAGACGTTTTGAAGATTCAGACTCTGACGATGAAGAAGCTTCCGACGAGGAGATGAAAGATTGAATTATAGCATTTTACAAAAATAAAATTAATTTGCATTATAGAATTTCGAGCAGAAATGTAGTGTCTTCAGATGTTTTTTGATTTAAGATAGATCTGTATGTCGAATGTGTAGGAAATTGAACTGAGTTGTTGTTGTTCCATACACGATTTGAATTGTATTAGAAGTTTCAGGAGACATAGAAATGTGAGGTAAATGGGGATTTGAAAAGGATGATTAATTAAAGACCAAGATATTAAGATGAATATTTTCAAAAGAGATTAGAAGAGATCGAATCGACGGTCATGTTTAATGTGATCACCATTTTGAATGTATATCCAACTAATAAACTGGAGAGGAGGGACTTTGTTATATGTATGTATGAAGTGAACAATCGCTACGATACTCTACAAGCTACAATTATAAACAAGATAAAGGTTCTCATCTTTTACACTTCATTCTTTACTTCGAGTCCAACTACACTGCCAATTTGCAACCCTAAGACATTACCCGGACAGGAAAAATTTAACTATATAAGGACGTCGAAGTCAGCGGCATTGGTGGGTTTAATTTTGTTTCCTTAACATCAATCGCGGATTCACCCTTTTCTAAAGTCTGCAACTTACAATTTGTTTAAGTTGTGGATTGAAGGTTCATAAGTGGATATAAGCGTAGATCAATCTTACGAAGCACGTTTCTGGGCGCCTGGTGCTGATTAAAGCTGAAGTACTGGGAATCAGTTGTGACTAAATTTATTAAAATAAGCCCAAATGTAAATGATATGTTTCCTCTATTCTCTTGATAAGACAGTATTGATCTTTATCCGTGGTGTCTTATCTTTGTAGATGCCATCTTCGGTGGGCTCTAGCGATACTGAAGAAGGGCACATGCATTCTACATAAACATTGGTCTATCTGGTTTCTCTGATGAATTAAATTGTTCGAGCAGCCAGAGAGAATGTTGAGGCGATTTATTCAATATGTTTCACCACACTCCGGTCTGTTCTAGCTACATCAAGTGAGTCTGTTTAACCACCAGAATATCTGACTACGCATGCGAATCCATAATACATACATCATTCATATTTACAAGTTTAGTCCAATATCTCATAATTTTCTGTTTCTCAAGATATTGGCTCTCATTCTTTGTCTCTTCTTAATAGCACTCTCAACATCACCGACATCCAATCTGGTGTTTCTGATGTAATAATGCTTATTTCTGTGTCTGAACTTAGCAATTCTTCCTAACAAATCAATCTTGGCAACGTTTGGATGGAATATAGGAACTCTGAGCTCAACACCCAAACCACCGACCTTTTGTCTTAAGACCATGTTGGAATCAATCCCACTGTTCTTGATGGCAATAATAACTCCCAAAATTGGAGAACTTTCGTCGACATAGTTAACTCTGACGGTGTCACCTGCTCTTAATCTTCTTGGGTTCTGTCTGTTGAAGTATTCTCTCTTGGTTTTAGTTGGATCGTATTTTTCGAGCAACAGCTTATACAATACTGGCATTAATTGCTGACCATCTCTTAATGGCTTTAATGGTTCATAAATTGGGATTTCTTTCTCTACAAATTGTTAGTATCATTCCATTATCTACGTTAATTGCATCTCTACTTACTTTGCTTTGGTGTGACGATGTAGTTGGAAATTTGGGTTATTGGCTTTAGGCCGTTTCTCATTTGAACCAAAGGATTAGAAGGCACAAGGGCCCTTCTACTAAATAAACCAAACATCCCTGTTGACTCTCCTGATGATTATCCGTTGATTCAATTTCTCCGTTTCGTTATGTATTGAAGTGAAAAATTCGACTTTGTTAGGGACGACAATTACTCTACACCCGACCATAGTAGTTTTCAGAATTGGTAGTGTGGTAACCAACGAAGGTTGTATATGAGTCTATTGACGATAATATTTCTTATAAAAGGATAATAATGAAAAGTCAGAATAGTATCAGTCAAATTGATTCGACCGGTTTCCAGAGCTTCTTTCAGATACAATTATTGATGCTTTGCGCTAGACCGTCGTCAACGAGTCCATAACCTACAACTCCTACAATCCCACGTATTATGACTATGATTATTCATCACCATATATTATAGAAAACTTCAATGCATAAAACAACCTAACATGACCCTATGATACAAAAAAAACCGATGCTGAGAGTAAAAACCCGAACAATCTCTCTAGAAACGAGGTCTTCTCTTTCTAGCTGTGAATTTAGAATCCCTTGCCACGGATTTACCTCTCTTCTTCATAGTTTCCTTCTTTCTGTTGATGAAATCCTTTCTGGTCTCCAATTGCTTCTTCATTTTCTTACTTATTCTCTTGGTAGCGACAGGGGCATCCATTTCCACACCCGACAAATTGATAGGCTTGTCGGATTGACCAGCCGTGAGAACCAAGTAACACTTTTTATTTCTCTTGGAGTCCGGATCATCGATCACCAAACCACCACCGAACCCGGCGACCTTGGCGGCACCCAAGATTGATTGAGTCTGGATGTCGTTCATTGGGTAGAACTGTGCGACAAACTTACCACCTCTCCTTAACGAGGCATACAAAGTGTTGAAGAACCTCAACAATCTCTTTTGGGGATCAACGCCAGCGGTATCGGCATTACAAAGCCATTGGATCACGGAAATAGAAATCGCAGCATCGAAGGCACCAGCTCTGAACGGAATACCGGATCCAATATCAGCTAAGAACAAATCACCTTCAACCTCTCTATCCAAGGCAGTTGCCAACATGGAGGGGGCAATATCCATCCCAATCCAAATGTGGCCCTCTTCGGTCAAGATTTCTCCAGAAAGACCCGACCCACAACCGATATCCAATATGAATTGAGGCTCTTCCGAAAGGTTGAGCAAATCCAAAGCTCTTAATGTCATCTTCGCTTGGATGTGCTGAACACGGGTGGATGCGGTATACTTGTGCGATTCTGAGTCATTATAGAACACCTCAGGTGGTGCAAGTTGTTCTGGTCTGGACATTCTGCAATAATAACAAGGAACGTGTCACCTTTAGTTTCTGGTTTTATACAGATTTCCTGGATCTTTTCGTTGTGTAGCTCATCGCCGTTAAAGAAAATAAAAAAAAAATCCACCGGAATGCGAAGTTCAGCCGGTCGGAAAGAAACGAAACCGGTAACTAGCTGAAGAATCCATCATGTGATGCAAAAAGATTCCGACCATGGCAGAAGACACAATAAACAACGCTGAAATAAAACATTCTATAAGCGAAAAGTCTAGAATTGGGCCTATTAGCACATCCCACTCCTACGGGACGACTTCCAGAGATCCCGGCCTAACGCAGTAGTCTCAAGGAAACAGTAGCGGATCCGCAGCCATGCTTCTGACTTAAGCGGCACAGTGGGATATCAGTTCGGTCATAAAGATTAGCTTCGCTTTAATAATATTATTGCCATGTCAGCTGGTTTCTTGCATATCTGAGGTCACAGCGTATTTGAGTCAATTGCCCGATCAAGCTATAAAAGGGCCTTGTCACCGTAATCGAGCAGGGGTCCCGCGAATTCTCTATCAACGCACGAGTCGGTGGATTGCAGCGACTTTAAGATTGCCTTTCTAGCATATCATATTCTGTCGCAATTGTATTTGAGTCACCCTGAGTCGTCACCATGGTCAATGAAAACAACTCCGAGACGCAGCTTGCCGTCTTGGTGGACAGAAACCAAAGAAGACAATCATTGGTGATCAACGATGAATACGAAGAATCGTCTGGAAGCTCAGAGGCTCAATCCGATAACGAGGAAGTCGTTGAAAAAATACTAGCCCAAACACAACCACACAAAGCGTCCACTTCCGAGGATCATGAAAGAAAGGAAATCATAACTATAGATATCCCCCTGAAGTTGAACGATAGTCCGGACCATATCATCAAGTTTATCAAGTCCGTGAAGAAACAGCGCTATAACAGAGATGGCGAGTTCTATTCGCGATTCAGTGATGTCAAATTCAGACATTCCGATGCTATTTTCGACAACCGTAAATTACAAGATTCAGAATTCTACGGCTTCTTCATCCTATTCTGGCTAGGTGTGGGGGTATTGATGTTCAACACCTTCATCAAATACACCATGGAACATGGTTCCATCTTGAAATCGCCAATTATCCGAATCTTGACACGAGACATTGTTAAGGTTGGGCTCACGGATCTAATGATGTATTTATCCATATTTTTCTCCTATTTCCTCCAAAGATTAGTTGCCAGAAAGCTTGTCAATTGGGATAGATACGGCTGGATCATCCAGAACGTCTATCAATTTTGCTATCTCATGTTCTATGTGTGGTTTGCCTCGGATCATTGTATGGGCTTCCCTTGGATAGCAAAGGTGTTCTTATTCTTGCATTCTTTGGTGTTATTGATGAAGATGCATTCTTATGCTTTCTATAATGGATATTTATGGAGAATCCATAACGAATTGAAATTTTCCATCGCCAGATTACAAAGAAGCAAGGATAAGGGGGAGAAATTGAAGGAAGAGATCGAGAATGCCTTGAATGAATCGATTGACTTTTGCAAGTTCGAATTGGACTGTCAATCGTCCTCTGATGTCAAATTCCCCGATAACATCACATTGAACGATTTTTTCATGTATTCGATGTTTCCAACACTTGTGTATGCTATAGATTTCCCGAGAACAGAGAAAATAAGATGGTCTTATGTTGCTTCCAAGATTGTTGCAATCTTTGGTATCATATTTCTCATGGTGATGGTTGCCCAAGTGTGGATGTATCCAATTGTATTGAGAGCTGTGTCGATCAAGGACTTGCCATTCACAGAGAAATTAATGTTATATCCGTTTTTATTATTGGACATGATCCCACCTTTTATCTTGCAATACTTATTCCAATTCTACTTGATCTGGGATGCCATTTTGACATCGTTAGCAGAATTGACCCGTTTTGCCGATAGAGAGTTCTATCTCAATTGGTGGTCATGTGTGGATTGGTCTGAATTTGCAAGAGATTGGAATAGACCAGTGCATAAGTTTTTGTTGAGACATGTTTATCATTCGTCAATCAGTGCTTTCAAATTGACCAAGTTACAAGCCACATTCTTCACATTCCTATTGAGCAGTGTTATCCATGAATTGGCCATGTTTGTTATATTTGGGAAGTTGAGGGGATATCTTTTGCTTCTTCAGATGAGCCAAATACCATTGGTGATTGTTTCCAGATCCAAATGGTTGAGGGGCAGAAAGAAGCTAGGTAACGCCATCTTCTGGATGGGCATATTGACGGGCCCCAGTTTGATGTGCACATTGTATATCACATTTTAGGAAAGATGCTGGTATGGTAGGTTAGATTTATATACAGGTTTTTACAGGATAGATTTCAAATGTATGTACAACGTATTTACAGCATTAACGATAGATTCTCTCAAACGGTCTTGTATCGTTGAAACAAGAATCCCACACCTTATCAACCACCTTAGTTGCCTGTTCACTGTCCTTACAATTGGGGTTACCGGTGACGGACAAGATGGCTCTTCTCTTGACACAGGTCTGAAGCTTCTTCTTGATGTTGAGCGGGTTTCCCCTGAGAAATTGGTTCATCATTCTACATTCTCCACTCAAGGTAGAGGCTCTGATCTCCGAACACGCATGATGTTTCAAGTTGAACCAATCCACCTGGAACTTCATGTGATCGTAGGCATGGATCAACTCGTGCGACAACGTATCCTCCAAATGCCATTTATCGATGATTCTATTCGTGCAGAGCAAGACACCTTGTTCGGGATCAAAGCCACCAGATTTGGCATCGTCACAGAAATCACAGATTATATTTTTATCGTTAATGTTACCGCCCAATTTCTTGATATTGTCCAACATAAACACGACGGTGGGCGAATTGGCCATCATCCAATCCCGATATTGGTAACATGTATTACATTGTTGCACATTAGTTCTATATAATTTATCGTTTTCGTATCTCGACTTCTCGTCGTTGGTCAAACCCAAACCGGTTTGGTATTCCAAGGTTCTTCTCCACCATTCGAATCCCTTCAACAGACTTTCCGGGGACGAGGTGCTAGTGACCAATTTGGAGTTCTCCTTTATATCTTCCTTCGTTATCTCCGGCATCTCGGGGTTTCTCGCTGTTCCTGATATCGCTCGGTAACTTCTCTATATCAATCGGATCTAGATCGATTGGACTCGGGTGGGTCGTGCGCAGATTGGATGCCAACTTTTCTTGATGAGCAGCATCAAGAAGATGAGAACTGGTGGATTAGCGAGAAAGAGCGTAATTGGACAGAATGGTTAATAATATTTGGGTTGCTGCTGCCGATAACCAAATCGACTTGATTGAGGAATATTTGAGCTCGGGCGGTTTTTCGCCAAACTCAAAGGATCCGAATGGATACACCCCAATTCATGCTGCTGCTTCGTATGGTCACACGGATTTGTTGAAGTTGTTGATTTCCAAGGGCGGTGATATTAACATAACCGACAATGAGGGAGATTCCCCGTTGCATCATGTCGAAGATTTGGCTATAGCGAAGCTTATGGTTGAGGAATTCCATGCTGATTGGAGATTGAAGAATCATGAAGGACAGACACCCGCCGATTATATTGAGGAGGACGACGAATTCCCGGATCTTGTTCAATATCTCAGATCTTTGAGTCATGGTGGTTCTGGGGAGTCCGGCGAAGTGGGCAAATCGTCTTCTTTATTGGAGAACTTACCTGCAGCCGGCGAGGTCGATGGTCAAACTATTAGATACACATATGAAGAAGAACAGCCAGAAATTGATGATGAGAAGAGAAAGAGATTGGAGGCTATTGTGAATAGTGAAAATCCGGAGGAGGCTTTAAGGGAGTTGATCAAGGATGCAGTTCATGAGCAATTCGGTGCAAATGGAGAGGAGTCTTCGAAGAGAAGAAGGGATGTGTAGGATGTGATAGAGTATGCAAATGAGTAATGTGTGTGTTGTAGGTATGTTGGGTGGTGTGGTGTTTGTGTGCGTTCTAGGTGTAGTGAGTTCTAGATGTGTGAGTTGTTGAGTTCTAGATGTGAGAGAGTTGTAGGTGTAAGTGTGTTATAGGTGTGAGTGTGTGGTAGGTGTGAGTGAGCTCTAGATGTGAATATGTTGTAAATAGTGAGTTCTAGATGTGTGTGAGTTGTTGAGCTCTAGATGTGAGAGAGTTCTAGTTGTGAGTGAGTTCTAGTTGTGAGTGAGTTCTAGTTGTGAGTGAGTTCTAGATGTGAATATTTTGTAACAATGTATTTTCACAGTAGATAATAATGAATCGATA
This sequence comes from Nothofagozyma chilensis, assembly GCA_030573195.1. Lineage (NCBI taxonomy): Eukaryota > Fungi > Ascomycota > Pichiomycetes > Serinales > Cephaloascaceae > Nothofagozyma > Nothofagozyma chilensis. The sequence continues at coordinate 477,330 of JAJMCV010000129.1, forward strand.
AAATAAGAAAATATATATATTTAAAAAAAATCACATCACAAATCAAATCCCCACATATTTCCATACCAACCCCAATAGGGAAGTCTTCGGTTACGACGAAAAATCGACGACGAGATCGTTGGGGTACAGCATGTTCCTAAAGAGATAATATATCTGATAAGAGACGATTGTGCTGGGAATAGTGCAAAGAAGACTCAATTCAACATCAAAATGCTCGAAAAGATCATCACTTTCTTGAACTACATTAATCCCGAAGGGTGAGTGCGATTGGTGGGAGGACCCCATCGATGTGAGATTACTCGATTCGTTTATCATTTATTAGAAATACTAATATCCAGCGAAAAACCGTACAATTCGTACTCAACCGACGAATTGTCGGCAATGTCCTTCCTTGGCCGTGTCAAGATCTACAATTGGGGTATCGAGAAATACACCATCGGGTTCACTCTCATCTTCATCCTCTTGTTCAAGATCGGAGATTGGTGGAATCAATCGCTCGTCACCAAATGGTTGGCTGCCCACAAGAAGGTGTTGGATGAGGAATTCGCCCAGGTCGGTGTCACCAGCAAGGACTTGTATCTCAAGGATGATGCTGAGAATTACAGCTCCTATGCCACCGGAAGAGACAACATCGCCAGATTGAACATTGACTTCAGATTGAAGCCAAGACACAACATCTTCGTCTACATCATGGAGACCTTCTTGAACATGTTCTTCAGCACCATGGTTGACAACGAGGAGAAGGTCACCATCACCATCACTCCCTCCACCGGCGACAAGTACGATAACTTCATCTTCGGTGTCGTCTCCAAGGAAGGTTTGAATGACCACAGAACCGGCAATTATTTCTTATCCTTGACCAGAACCACCGATTCCGCTAAATTGCCCCAAGAATTCGTCTTCATGAGTGAAGCTGCCGATGTCACCGAGTCCGTTTTCACCGAGGAATTGTCTGAGGCCATTGTTGGAACCTCGTCCTTCTTGAAGTTTGTTGCTGCCACTGATCAACCGATCGAGAAACCATCCTCCCTCGGAGATTTGGTTCCATTCAAGAAGATCATCTTCGCCTCCAAGATTGCCTCCTCTGCCAAGGATTTGGAAAAATCCAGTAAGATTCTCCACGCCGCCATCCATTTGGCTGACCATTTGGCTGCTAATGGTAAATTCAGACCAGAAACCAGAAACAGAATCCAAAAGACCAGAGACGCCGAGGCCGGCAAGATCAAGAGAGCCATTGAAGAAGTCAAGAACGAAGAATTGGCCGAAAAGAAATTGCAAGAAAAGAGAGAGGCCAGAGACAAGTTGAGTAAGTTGAGTAGAGAAGACCAACTCAAGATCGAGAAGAAACAAAAGGATAAACAACAAAGAAAGTTAAAGAACAAACAAAAGGTCAGACAAGGTTAATCTTCTATTTCGTTGTTACAAATGTCGTTTAAAATAAAAAGTTTTCATTAGTTTCATCATATTGTACAATCATTATGATCTTCCAGTGACCTTCCATCCTCTTCCCGCTGGTGTGGAGAACACCTCAAAGTCCCCACTCCCTATTCCTTCACATAGCACCCAATTAAGACTATAACCCTTGAAATTCTTAAGTTTAAAGCTGTTATTATTCCATCTTTCTAGTATCTGACTCTCTAACATCTCCTTCCAAGGCTGTTTTTTCAATAATTTGATCACCCATGTTCGAGCACCAACCACCAATTTGGTGTACATTCCAAGATTGGGCAACGTGATGGCATAATTGGTGATAGACCCTTTTTCTTGCATAATAGTGAGAAACCCCGCATTAATTAGATCAAAGATATCGGTGCGAGTAAACCCATTCTCCTCTATATGTTGCGGTGTCAAGTACATAGAACAATCCTTCTGCACAAAAGGCAAGAAATTGGCCACTCCATGACCAGAAACATCGTCCTCAGAAGGGAACCTTGCAATTAATTGTGTCACATATTCATCATTCCTAATGATGATGTCATTCTCGTCACTATTGACATAGATCTTCCGCACCTTCCTCTCGTTGATGAGTTGTTGCAATTGTCTATCCACATAGGTCTGATTTTTGGGGAATATGGAATATATCTCATTTATGCTCACCACATGGGGCATCGAGTCTCTGAACCGCTGTATTTGCTCTCTCAATGTCTTGGATATACTCCCATCATCTAGTCTATCCCATTGTGAGAGAACTATTGTGTCGATAGCATGCAAGAGATCATCTCCCGCTTCAAATTGTTTATGTAATTCAGTATTATAACTGGTGATGTCCAAACGGTCCACTGTTGTAGCTTCTTTCTTCTTGGGTACCAGTTTATTGAATGTCTCTTGCGAGGGTAATATAAGAGGTTTGGTCTTTTTCTTGGGAGACAACAACTTCTTTGTTATTTTGGACGACGCTGAAGCGGTATATCTCACTAATGCCATCCTTTCATCTCTCTTGGTCTCTAGAACGGAGTAATTTAGTGTGAAGCTCCTTCTGTAATAATGACCGCTTCGTGCATCCCGGTGTGGTGGTGTTGAATTTTCAGCTACAAAAAAATATTCTTGTTATTTACAGACATTCAGTGGTTTATATACATTATTTAGCTTCTTCTTCAGCAACGGTTTCTGCGGACTCGTCCGGTCTCACCAAAACAAGATCCTTGTCGTCCGTAGATCTGACTCTGATCTTCTTCACAACCTTCTTGGAATCGTTTGGAATCTCAATGCTAACGGTGTAAGTACCAATGAAATCAATAACCGGCAATGATTTGACCGACTTGCTGTTTGGAACGTGATATTCCAACTTGATGGCAGAATCAGGAATAGAAGCCCCGGTTAATCTGAACACCCTTTCAGCTAACGACTTTGGAGTAAGTGGGGTCTTCAAGAACCCAGTAGAAAGAGCCTCTTGTTCCAATGGTAACACATTAGGGAAGGCATTAACTATATCATATGTGTATGCGACAACCTCGTTGTCGGAGACGATCTTGAGACTTGGCTTTTCCTCGGAAGAACCGTTGTCGGATCTCTTTCTCTTGAACATCAACTTAGTCAAGGCATTCAAAGAGGTCTCATCGGCGCCCATGGTGGCGGTCTGTGCTATTTTGAGGGCTCTTTCCTTATCGGCTTCTTCTTGAGACGCTCTGGCTAGTTGTTGTGCTCTCAACTTCTGTTCCTCCAATTTTCTTCTGTCAACAACGGGTATTCTGGGGCCCAAGTTCATTTTTGGGATGATATAACAAGCACCGTTGTCCACATGTAACATATTTCTCATAACACTCGGTTTCACTTCGACAATCTCACCTTTAACACCATATTTTGGGAAGTCCTTCAATAGTTGAACCTGAATACGCTTATTTCTGGTGGAAGCGTTTCTCACAAACGACTTCAGTAAAAGCGGCTGGAACGTCTTTAATTGTAACATTACTCCCTTACTTCTTTTGAGGCTCCTCTCTTCATCTGATCCGACTTCTTTGTTCACTAAGATTTTTTTCACCCAAGACGGGAAAATTGCGTGTGGGTACCGAATCGTTATTTGACCGGGATATTGACAGATACTTGTATACTACTACTACAATGACCACGCCCAGAACAAATCTATTACTATTTCTATTCCAATTCGGAGTCCTTGACATCTTCTACATCAATATTGGTCAATTTTTTGCTCACTTGCCAAAGATGAACAATGTTGTCCACGGCACAACTGGCAAGAGTCCATGGAATGTATGGATTCCAGCTCAAATCGTTAATTGAGCCTGTATGGCCAGCATGCATCATAAATAACTCCGGAGCACCATCGTCGGCGTCGTCTTGTTGTTGTTCTTCGCCAATCTTGGTGATGTCCCAGATGATGATTCTACGGTCCTGGGACCCCGAGGCTATTATACCGTCCTTCAATGGAGACCATTCCAAACAGGTGACTTTATCCGAATGACCCATCATTGTGTGGAGTTTGGAGTTGAGGTTTCTGATGTCGAAAAGAGACACATTCGAGTCTTCACCACCGGTGGCTAGCAAATTCTGACTATGATACGAGAATGCTAACGAAAGCATGGGTGTTGCAGTGACAAGAGTCTGTACCGGCTTGATTGGTGTTCTTTTATCAAATAATAATAGCGTCTTGTCGTCCGAGACGGAACCGAATACATTGGAGTCGAAATTGTTCCATTTGACATCGTTGACGATATCGGTATGGGCATTCAACACGGAGATTGGTTTGGTTGCAGCGGTGGCATTGGCGGTGTCCCATAAGGCAATACTCATGTCGTCACTACCACTCAAAAGGGTGTTTTTTTCTATGCTATTCCAGGCCAATCCATATCCGTTTTCCTTGTGAAAATCCAAAGCAATGTTCGAGTCGTTAGCGGTGTCATATAGATTAATTAACCCATTACCGTTGATTGTAGCGATGAGATTGTCGTCATGGGGACAATATCTGGCTCTGTTGATCTCGACGTCGTTTTCGAACTTTTTGTAGATTTTAATTCTGGAATTGATTTTTTCTGAAGATTCCGATTCCGCAGAGGAAATAGCTTCGTGATCGAGTAATTTCCCGGGCAATTGAGTAGAGGCCAATTTCAAGTAATCGGTGTCTTCGCCCGAGGTGTGTGTTCCCAATATAAGATTGGATTTGATGGATTTTTGGGAGTTTTCCTCGACAATTTCGTATTTAGGAAGCCATTGGACTGTTAAGGACGACCAAGTCAATGAAGTCTCACTGACGAATTCGTACATAAATTTACAATTCTTTCTCCATAGTTTGTATTCTTCTTGTATGGTGAGATTAGTCTGTTCTTCGGAAGATTCTTCCTCGACATCGAATTGGACAGATTTACTCATGATCAGATCTCTCAATTAAATGTCTTTCTCTCCCTGTCTATGTACAACATCTCTTTATTAACTCTTGTCGCGATTGTTCACGCGGTGGGATTTGCGTGGATGCACCGATAGTGTTTGGATGTTGTGTAGCACACGCCAGCGATTTCAAGAAAGTTGGAAATAAACATCTACCACATAATGAATGTTATAAGGATAGAGAGGAAGAAAAGAAACGAGAGACATTCCAAATAATAATGTCGCGTAGAATGAGAGTTCCATCGGGACCATTACCACCTAATCAGGGTCCTGTGACGGCCGGACCGGTCAACCCAGCTCAACCGCCAATAAATCCTACCATAGCATACAAGCCGACGGATTTGGCGATTCCACACTCGTTGGACGAGTTCCTTCCAAATGTCGAGTTATATAGAAAATTGCAGGATGCTGAGCGCAGAATAGACTTGTACACGTCGCGGAAATGGATAGATTTCCAGGAATTCTTGAACACGGCCAACAATGGCAACAACAAGTTCAACAAGAAGACGGAAATCTTGAGAATATTTGTGTATAATACGGTGGCTAACCAGCCATGGCAGGAGGATTCGGAGAAAAATGGGAACGAGGAGTCTTCGTGGACCCTCAGAGTGGAGGGAAGATTATTGGACGGACAATCTGCGGATTCTGAAAATAGACGCAAGTTCAACTCGTTTTTGACTGGCATTTCTGTGGATTTGATCCCTAACGAGAATTATCCGCTTTTTGAGAGTGGTAACATCGTCGAATGGCACGATAAGACTGACCAAAACATGAGTTACGCTAATAGAGAGGAGTTTGACGGGTTGGATATCAAGAGAAACGGTATACATAACTTGCATTGCAAGATTGTTATTCAATTGAAGGAGATTCCTCTTAAACTTAAATTAAACGACAATTTGAGCCGTTTCTTGGGAATCAAGGAGGCCACACAACACGAGTTGATCTTTTCGCTTTGGCAATATATCAAGTTGAATGATTTACAGTCGCCCGAGGACTTCAAGATGATTAATTGTGACGAATCGTTGCAACAGGTTTTTGGTAGACATTCGTTCAGATTCAACGAGATCATTGATTTGATTAACCATTCCACCTCGCCAAAGGAGCCGATTGTGATTGATTACGAGATCAATACGTTGAAATCCACCACATTAGGAGATATAATAGTCGATGTTCCTGTTGAAGTTGCTGATGAGGACTCCCACATCGATTTGAACGCCATTAGAGAATACTTCCAAATGCTGGACGTCAACTTGAAGGAATTGGACAATAAGATCATTTTGGGGGTCCAGGCCTTGAACAACTCCAAGAGTAAATATGACTTCTACAACAACTTGTCCAAGGATCCTGTCAATTTCTGGTTAAATTGGGCCGAATCGCACTCGAATTCCTTGAAGATTTTGAGTGGAGATGATGGGTTCAACGAGGAAACGGTCAGAAGAAGCGATTTCTACACTGATGAGTTGGTGAACGAGAATATCGATATTCTTTTGAACACCAACAAGATATGATGGTGTGTCGTGTTTGTGTAATGGTATGTATGTTTAGATTGTCCAATAAGAGTCAATATTGTATTTTAAAAAAAAAGTTGTAGTTCCACCGCCACATGTCGCTAATGTCGCGGCATTGTCGTGTCGGGACTGTGTCGAAACGTTGACTCACATGTCGCATGTGGTGATAATATATAATGAAATATGTTAGACATCTGAAAAATTGAAAATTAGAAAATAACTCGATTACACAATGTCTTCTCCTACTTACAGATCTACTAGATCGTCCAAAGATCAAGCCTTAGCTTTTGAAGATGTGGTCATGACTGGTTTGGCCAACGATGGGGGTTTGTTCCTTCCAAGTGACATCCCTACCCTTCCAACTGACTTCCTTACTACCTGGAAAGACTTGTCGTTCCAAGAATTGGCCTTCAATATCATGAGATTGTACGTCGGCGAAGAGGAAATCCCGGACGAAGACTTGAAGACTTTGATCACCAAGTCCTATTCCACCTTCAGATCTGACAAGATCACTCCATTAGAGAAGCTCGACAAGTCCTTGTATTTGTTGGAATTGTTCCACGGACCTACTTATGCTTTCAAGGATGTCGCTTTACAATTTGTTGGTAACTTGTTCGAATACTTCCTCACCAGACGTAATGCCACCAAGACTGAAGGTGAAGCTGCTGAGACGGTCACCGTTGTGGGTGCTACTTCAGGTGACACTGGTTCTGCCGCCATTTACGGGTTGAGAGGAAAGAAGAACGTTTCTGTTTTCATCATGTATCCAACCGGCAGAATTTCTCCTATCCAAGAAGAGCAAATGACCACTGTATTGGATAAGAACGTGCACACTTTATCCGTCAAGGGTACTTTCGATGATTGTCAGGACATTGTCAAGGAAATCTTTGCGGACGTGGAATTTAACGAAAAATACCACGTTGGTGCCGTCAACTCCATTAATTGGGCCAGAATCTTGGCTCAAATCACCTATTACTTCCACTCTTACTTCGAGTTGGCCAGAACGTTGGGTGAGGCTCCTAAAATCAAGTATGTTGTCCCAAGTGGTAACTTTGGTGACATCTTGGCCGGTTACTTTGCCAAGAAAATGGGTTTACCAATAGAGCAATTGATCATAGCGACAAATGAAAATGACATCTTGAATAGATTCATCAAGACTGGTAAATACTCCAAGTCTGCCGATGAAACCGCAGCTGAAGTTAAGGCCACTTATTCTCCAGCCATGGATATCTTGATCTCTTCCAATTTCGAGAGATTGTTATGGTATTTAGCTAGAGATAACTTGAGTAAGAATGACAATGAAGCCGGTGAGATCTTAGCCAAATGGATGAGTGAATTGAAACAAAATGGATCCTTTGAAGTTCCAGCCTCTGTGTTAAAGGCTGCTCAAGCTGATTTTGATGCTGAAAGAGTCACCGACGAGGAGACTTCTGCCACCATCAAGGAAATCTACTCTCAAACCAAATATATCTTAGATCCGCACACTTCTGTTGGTGTCACTTCTTCCTTAAGACACATAGCTAAAGACTCAATTAGCACATTTGTTTCTTTGTCAACCGCTCATCCAGCCAAGTTTGCTGATGTTGTCAACCAAGCTTTAGGCTCGTTCAGTGAATATTCTTTTGAGAAAGATGTTTTACCAGAAGAATTAAAGGCCTTAGCTACTAAGGAAAAGAAATTATTATTCATTGAGAAAGCTGATGCTGAGTTGGTCAAGGAAGCCATTATCAAAGAATTACAAAAGGAATAAAGTTATTGTCGTGTTAAATAGTTCATAAAAGTTTTACAATTTCAATAGGATGTAGATGTATCATTATTCCTCGTCTATCTCTTCTATCGTCTCTACTTTCTCCCTTTTAATTTGTTCCTTCTTGCTCTTAATCCTCTCGTTTTCTTTCATCTTCACCTTACCGTCGACTATCTCAACCTCATACCCAGCCTCTTGCAACACCTCATCTTTAATGACTTCCTTTGCCTCTAATTTACTAACAAAACCTTGGTTCTCTGGATTATTTTCAAGTAAGAACTTCAATGCAATGATGGACCGTTCCTTTATATAAGGGTTATAGTCGTCGATTTTGCAGTTGTTCAATATTAATTCCAACCCATGAAGTTCCCTCATCGAATCCTGGATTTCTTTATTTTTGTATATCAAAAATGAAAGAATTTCAATAAGTATTGACTTAACATGAGGGAATATTCTTTTGGTGCTGTCGATCTCCTTCTTTAGCGTTTTGGATTCTGTATTGACTTCGATACATCCCAATAAACTGACCAACAATTCAACGGCTTTATAATGTACGAGGAAACCCTTCGTGGTCTCAAATTTCGACAAGTCTGAGAGAATATCAAGAACAATGATTAAATCCTTATTCACCACTTTCAATTCCTCGGGATCATAGATTTTGGCATTCAATAATTCAGTTGATGCTTCCGAGTATCTAGTCAATAAATCCATCACATACGATAATATCGCCGTCAATTGATAATTATCCCAATTATCCTTGGACACGATGATCATTTGAACGAATATCAAATAAGCTCTGAACTCTTCTTCTTGCAACTTGAATAAGTATTTTCCAAAACTCTCGTGACATGCCAATTTCTGCCAAAGATTGATCTTTATAAGACATAATTCAGTCATCTCGTGTGTATCAATGTCATTGCTTTGTTCGTAGAGAAAATTCACTATATCTCCGTAATTATTTAAGAGATCATAGCAAATATCAGTATTTCTCACTATATTGTTAACAAATAGATAGAATGGTAAAGCTACTTCGGACAGAACTTCGTTCAAATGCGAGCTTATTCCAGCTAGAAGGTTCACATCCTCAACTATCTTGTTCTCCACCGTTGTTAAGTTGGAAAATAATTGCCAGATGGCCAAGATGAGGGGGCTGTACAATGCTTCTAGAGACTTATCGAGTATGTTCAATTGGGCCAATTTTCCAAATAATTGGTCGCTGATTCGAAGAGACAACGGCACAATATTGTCGATAATAGCTAAATTTCTGCAAATCAAAAGAACTCCTCTCAAACATCTGAGTTTCAAGCTGAGCGAATCCAACGGCTCTTCAATGATATTCCAGCTCAACACACCAACCAATTCCGTCCACACCATCTCGGTGGCCACGGTCTTTCTGAATTCGTCATCTTGTGTACTTAATTTCAATAAACCCCCGATTTCCACTAAATTTCCGTGCAAGCTTTCAACTGTCCCATTGTATAAACCATCATTAAGATGATCTAGGGCCATTAATAATGTCTTCTCGCTCATGTCTTTTCTCTCGCAATTTCTCCAACACCTACAAGCTACAAAACACACTTTATATTATCAAGCTCAATATTATTTCTATCAAATAAAATAACAAGAAAGGGCTCGAGATCGAAAACTGTTCATATGTTCGTGCTCTCACCGTGCATCTCATCGCTATTAATCATCGTCACATGTCCTTCTACAAATCATCAAACCGGTGCATGGTGTATAAAATATATAACTGAACCTAATGTAATAAAACAAAGCCATAGTATGTCGGTAAAAAATTCAAATAGTGAATATGCCATATTTTACCAGATAAAACCTATTCAAGCTGTAGAAAAAAATCGTAACCTCCTTATCCATTATCCTGTGTCGTATTCATTTCATTATTATTGCATTCTTGAGCATTTTTTGTGTGTTCTTGATGTTAAAAGTGTTGAGGAATCAACCCGTGTGGGCCCACGTTGTATTCTTTGACGTAATGATTCTTCAACTTTCCTAATGCTGTGTCTGGCAAGTCTTTGAATGAAAATGACTTCTTCTTATCTTTTGCAAGACCGCTGGAATGCACTCTTCTCAAGAATAAGATATTTCCCTGAGAAACCGTAGTTGGTTTGACAAGAAATCTGCCAGTCCATTGTTCGTCGGCTGATAATGCCGTGATACATCTCGATGCATCCCTGAGAGCCCTCTTGTACGACGGGATCTTGTCATGAATAGGATTCCACTTGATATCTGGCGAGTCGTCCATCTGACTAGACGATGATATGGATGGTGAATGTATATGCAAACGATAGAAGTCTCTTGCTGAATTCGAAGATGTGCTTTCTATGATGATGTCGCCTGTTTCAACAGAGCCTTCTTCCTCGTGACTCTCTTGCAATATGGCACTGTCGGAATTGGCTTCGTCTTCTTCCTCGTCGTCAGACTGGTGAATATCTCTGATATCGTTAATATCGTATTCGTCGCCTTCTTCACCCTCGACCTCGTCGTCGTCATCATCATCTTCATCAACTTCAATCCCTTCTAGTCTTTCCTGGATCTGTCTCATTTCATCAAGAAGCGAGATAGAGTTCAAGTTGTTCTGAATCTCTTGGAATTCTCTCTGTTGCAGTTCAAGCTGTTTTTCCGTGGTGAAGTTGTTACCATTCGAGAGCTTCAACTTCAACTTTAAACGGTCTTTCAACGAAATGTTGAGATCGGCTCCGCCAGAATTAGATAGGTTTGCAGCACTACTTCTTCTGCCAAAGAGACCGCCTCTTAAAGAAGATTGAGTCAAAAGAGTCGAGTCGCTTTGTGCCCTTCTTCTATTTCTAGCTCTTCTTCTTCTTCTTGGGACAGTTCTATATCTCGGCATTTCACGCATGGCAAGCTCCAATGATAAGTCTCTAGCACAGCACAATGCTGAGTTCCATTCGACCATTTCTTCTTGCGAGTTGAAACTGAGTAAGAATTGCTCGGTCTCGGCTCTTATTCTCAAGACGAACTTCTTCTTCTTGTAATCCTGGGCAGCACCAATCTTAGCATGTTGCAACGAATAAGATCTAATCAAAGTCTTATCGTTAAGGGCATTCAAATCGTTACAATATTTCAAAAATTGCAAGTCTCTCTCCCTTGTTGCTCTGGATCCGAAATTATCGGAATAATAACTCTCGGTGGTCATCATCAGGACCCTCGGTTTGGGGTAAAACCATTCCAATTTCTCGTTATTCGCAAGATAGAGGTTGAGTTGCGTGGAGTTGATCTCCACAATCATATTCTTCCATTGTCTGATGGGCGCCGGCTCGTATGGAGATAACCATTCCAATTTTCTCTGGGTCATCGAGATCTTGTAAACAGAAGGAGTATACGATGGAAGCTCTTCCCTTCCCTCTTCAACACGTGGATAGCATGCAAATCGTGGACATCCACCTGGTGGAACGAACGAGTAATCTGGGGGGTACGAGGGATATGCGTCTATTAAGTCCAATACATCCTCTATTTCCGGAAGTGTCTCGGAGAACACTTCGCTCGCTAAACTGGAACTAGATCCACGGCGGAGTTCCAGGGTTATGCTGGATCTCGATGATGACAAAGGTGATGTCGATAATGTGGACAAATTTACTGAGGACGAGCTTTGGGACTCTAAACCCGACCGTTTCCCCCTTAAGCCCAAGAGAGATCTCTTATTTTTCACGGGAATAGATTGCACAGGAGCAAACGCGGCGGGAGGATGTTGCAATGTTGGCATCTTCTTGTATTCGACCTTCTGTTGCAAATGGGGCGGTAAAGGTCTATCAGCAGTAGCCGCTATCAAGATCATGGAGGATTTAGTTAAGAGCATGGTGGATGCTGGTTGGATCTGTTTCTCTTTGTATTATATGACCATCACACGCGATGGCAGATGGAGTGTGAAATGGTATCGCTATATATTTGATCCGGTTGGTTTGAGCCGAGAATCGCTGTCTTTCTTTCTTTCTTTTTTCTTGATCCTCTGCGGTACGAAATAGGAGAAACCTTATCTGGGAAGATGTGGACAGTACGACGGGTGTTTGCGAGTACGATTATGGGCCCCTTTGGTGATACGATGGGCAACGACCGCGATATGTCAGATTATATGCAAAATCACAGTCTGGCGAAAGTCAGGTTATAAATGGCATGGAGCATCAAATCAGTTGTTTGGTTCGGGTTGCGTTGTCTGCGGTAATAACTGGAACAAGGTCGCTGCCGAGCTGTTCCGGGGCGGTCGTTATCACGTGTGTTGGTGGACCGGAAAGGCCTGGGCAGTCGGATATCGCCAGCAAGATAAAGGAATGCACGGGTTAATCTTAGGCGGGGGAGGGCTGAGTGGGAGGAGTTAAGAAAAGGAGGAACTCGGCAAGCCAAGGACTGTAGCTCGATGAGGTATGGTAAGAGATTTTTTTGCCGTCTCGTGAAACTGCTGTTACGCTAACACGACGCTCTCAGGTGACGAGTTGTTGCTCTACATCGGCTCCAATCCCCGTGTTATCGGCAGATCCCAGCCGATGATTAAGCTTTTTTCTGTTCAGGTCAACTATAAACATTTCAATGGGTACCTGTGGTTTCGCCCTGAGACCGAGCAACTGCAGATACGCAACTAGATGTCCGTGCCCCTTATGTTTTCCAATCGGTGGTTTGCCCCTGTTGAGCTGTCCCGTTTAGGAATAGTAATGAGATGTGCCTATACGAGAAGCCAGCAAAAATAATACCTTCTCCAAACAGGACGCATTTGAAACTACACGGAACCGTTAATTCGAGATCTCGCTTGAAGTCTCTATTTCCTGACGGTGATCTCCCCACACTTTCATCTCCACCCACCTACACGCAAACTATAATTAATCTCTGTATTATGTACCTATTTCCACCTGTACAGCCCCAACACACTAGCTCCAAACTGGTATTATATTTTATTATTAGGAGTCCGTGAATGCCATACAAGGAACATTTTTAGGACTGCAATGTCCTTATTATCAACAACTTATATGCAACTGAAATGAACATGATTCAACCCCTTCTCTCCTTAACCCTTGTAACTGAACTTGGACTTTTGTCTAAGTCTCTTACCGTAGATGGCAAACAAGAATGGGATAGGAGCCATAACCAAAGAGATACAGCCCAAAAGGGTACCAGCCCAATTAGTTCCAAGATTGTGGAACAAATACTCGGCGAACAATGGGAAGGCAGCACCAAAGGAAGATCTGATGAAGGTATTGGCTGAAATGGCCGATGCTGCAACAAATAAATAAGAATCAACAACGTAATTCAATGAAGGAATGAAAATGGTCACCAAACCAAACCCGGAACACAACCCGGACAAGGTTGGAACAATCCATGGAACAGAATTTGGATAATTACCGGACCAACACAACCAGAAGATACCAATTGGGAAAACAACACCACCGTAGCACATTGTAGGTAATCTGGCCTCTGGAATGATTTTTCCGCCATTTGCAGCAATGACAGCTTTATATTTCTTTTCCATCCAGAGAGAGAAGATACCTCCAATGAACACACCGATCAATAATCCGATATAAGTCAAATCGGCAACACCTGGAGGGTTGATTTGGTAACCTTCTGAGAAGATGATTGGATAGGCACTTAAGAACAAGTATAAGATACCGTAGATAACACCATTATAAATACTGACGAAGAACAAGATGGGCTCACTGACCATCATTCTAAGTGGTCTAGTAATGTTTCTTTCGACGATTTCCTTGAAAGACAAGGAGAATTCTTCATGGGGAGCATGAATACCCCAATTACCTGTCATTCTTCTTAATTTCTTGGCCTTTTCGACTAAAATGATAGGATGATGAGTTTCCTCACAGAAGAAGGTGATGGTGATTAAAGAGAATGAACCGAGAATACCAACAAGATACGACAACCATCTGTAGCCCAAGTAAGAGTAGGCGACGAACGAACCGACAATTGGCCCCAATAATGGAGCACAGAAAATAGTCATGGAGAAGATCATCAAAGCTGTACCTCTAGAGTTGTTATCAAAGGTATCAGCAAATGAGGCTGGAACGGCAGCCAATGGAGCAGCACCAATGAAACCAGCGAAAAATCTGCAAATGATCATGGTTTGGAGGTTCTCTGCTGTGGCGACGGCGAAATGGAAACAGGTGAAACCAATACAACTGATGATCAAGATTGGTTTTCTACCATAGATTTCGGATAAAGGTCCCCAAATGATTGGACCCGATGCAAACCCAAGGACATACAACGACAACCCCAAGGTAATGACGACTGGGGCAACATGATACACTTCGGACATGAGCAAAGTTCCAGCACTATAAATGGAGGAACCAAACACCATGGAGGTGACAAAGGTTGCCAAATTGATACATTGCAACACCTTCTTTCTTGTGGGCCAATTGTGGGGATGTATAGGGTCATCGGGACCGTCGAAGGAAACGGCGTATATTTCTCTGGAATGGGCCATTCTTGGGGGAAGAGGTCTTCCACCACCCATTTTAGGTATTTCCGATTCATCGTATTCCTGGTTTTCGTAGTCATCTGCTTGGGTGATCATTCTGGAGATGATTCTGTTCATATCGGGAGTGGATTCCACGAGAGATTGGCCATCCTCGTTGGAAAGGGCCCTTTCCGGGTCCTCGTCCATGCCATGGTACAGGGCATCTTCTGTCCCATCAAAAGTATTTGGGGCCTCATGTGTGTTGGTGGATGAGCTATCCAAGGACTTCACCTCGGTACCTGAGCTTTCCGCGATGGGCTCGTTGGCCACTTCCTCCGAGATCCTGTTTTCAGACATCGTATTAACTGCTAATTGACTAAACCCCCAAGAAATGACGGCGTCCACTCTCATTATATATAATAGAGAAAACCTTGGACAAAGCCGCACATGTCGACATACCGACTTACCTCAATTCGGTGATAGCTTTCGGAAGGGTGTTGTGTAAGCCCCCGACGAGCTCGAGAGAATCGCAGTTGAAGGATTGGTCATCCACACTCCAATGTTGGCCATTGTATGTCGATTCACCCATCTTTGGAGCCAAGAACCCGACCGTTGACTCAACCGTCCCACAAGCTTCTTTCTTAGATTTCGGTAACTCGGCCGGTGCCTACTCAATGGGGCCATCTGGTTGCCTCATGCGGTTATACACCCGATGATTAATAATTCGCATGTTGATCAAGCGCCAATTGAGGAATGGCAGAAACGAGGGTGTCGCACGTCTTTCCAGTTGCCGGAGATACGCCGAAACGACACACCGATTTGGCGAAGCAGATGAGCTGGAGACGGGCGGCTGTTCAATGGGAGCCCGCGGGACAATATCATTCGTTGGTGGTCCTTCCGCTAACAACAGATTTAAAAAAGCAATTGACACATCCTTGTCATGAAACTCATGTCTGTAGTGAAACGTCATACCGTAGTTTCTTTTTGTTGACTGTCTAGTCGAAATCTATCGTGGTCTCAGCCGCAGTGGTTGCAGCTGTCACTGCGAATCGGGTTCGGGTGTGAATCGGAATTATATGAGTACACAACAAGTCATTAGAATTAATCAAGAGAAGAAAATGTATTCAGCTGTATCAACTTTTTGGTGACTATCACATTGGCAGTATTACCTTTTGGCAATATCACATTTTAGCAATATCAGATTTTTAGCAGCACATTATAGCAGAATCAAAGTAACATCACATCATCCCTCAGCAAGTATCACCCTTTAATAGCAATATCACATCAATTATCACATCATCCCTCAGCAAGTATCACCCCTAATAGCAACACCTACCAAAATAAAATAAAATAAACTAACCCAACCCACTAGATATAATACATAACGCCAGAAATCTTGGCATGCACGCTATATATCTTAGTGTCTCCCATCTTCTTCATCTCGGCTCTACATTTCTCCAAAATATACTCAGGACTCTCGTCTTTTCCTGAAATATGCTGGACATAGAATCTGGCTCTTGTGCACAACAAGTCAGCATAATAGGCAGGAGGAACGATCTTCACAGACTTCGTGGCTCTTGGGAATGTGTGACAAAGATTGTAGGTCATGGATTGGATAACATCAGAACTGTAGTTATTCTCGTCGTATAAAACGTAATAATGGCCGGGAATACCAGTTCCCTTAAGTGCTTGATGAGACTGGATATAAAAGTCAAAGTTACAAATCGATGTGATCCCTTGTTCGATCACTGAGCCCGCAATGACATTATCTCTCGCAATAACAGCTTCATCCCTTCCTGCAGCACTCTTTGCATTATCCTGTAAAGGATAGAAACGGGTGTGATGACGTTTGACAATGATGATAAACGTCAATTTAGGAACTTGTGTTGATTTCAACTCCGAACATGCTTTCTTCAATCCTGACTTGACTTTGGGCAATTCTTCCTTCATGATAGTATCAAATTGGCCCTCAGAAACACCATCTCTGTAAAAGACAACCTTGGAAGGAATCTTCCTATTGACACTGTAGAAATGGTGTAATCTCGATGCTACCATTGGTTCCATAGAAGAGATTACTTCTTGTCTGGATACTTGGAAATCAACACACCCTGGAAACTTATTGAAGTATTTATCTTCGCTTCCAACAACGGCAGCAATGGATGGATTCACCAGACCATGGCCAGGATGGGTCACGTCTGCACCCATGAACAAAATTGGAACACCCTTCGAATCAACCGTATCCTTCAGATCCTGTTCAGAAAGAATGTGGTTTGTTCCTCCCAACTTGATATTGATTTTCATAGCAACATTACTCATATAAGATAAATCGTAATTGTCTCCTTTCATCTTTGTAAACTTGTTGAGTAAAACACAGGAGTTTCTCACTCCTACTTGTATATCACCAACACGTTTAATTTGACCATACAAGATCTTATCATCTCGAGGCATAACAGCCAAAATGAAATTACATTTCTTGGACATATTTGTAAGGGATTCCCTCAACTTGCCCATAAACTCATTGTTACCAGGACTATATGGTAATGTTGAGAAGATCTTAGAAGAAAAGCTCAAACCCACCTTTTTGCTTGTGTCCATTAATGCTTCAACTGCACCATGAATTCTCTCATCCGCACTTGGACCTCTATCCTGGATGATCTGGATTCCTAATACCCCGGCATTGGCAATAGAGTCCACGAATTGAACATCTTTCAAGTTCCAGCTACCCTTGCTGAGTTCATTACCGAATTTTGCACCTGAAACAAATGCTTTAGATGTATAAGTGATTCTTTTGTTGCTCTTATAGTTGATTGTAGGTTGTGGCAAAATTCTCGAAGGTATAATCATCAATTTGTTGTTGATTCTGTTATCTTCATCGAATCCCAATATACTGCTACTCGTCTTCTGAATGATACCAGCATTCTGTGCAGGAGTACGACAAGTGTAATCTAACATTCTCTTCGTATCGGTAATGGTTCCTCTGAAGATTTGACCAGGATGGACAATGGCCAATTCAGCAGGCATAAAGTTCGTGCCTCCTAAACTGATCAAATTCAAATTAGGATAACTCAACTTGATGTTATACTTTTCCTTGAAATATTGTTCCACAGAGATCATCTTTCCGTCACAATCGAATTTATGCGATCTAGCAGTAGCACTTCTGAGTTCAAAGATAGTCTTAACCATTGGCTTCTTCTTCTTACGATCCAAGTAGGGTCTCGAGATCTTCAAATTCTTGAAAAACAATCTCTCTCTGAAGAGATCATCATTATTGATCTGGTTAGGAGTTACTCCAAAATATTCTCCAAAATACTCGGCAATTGTCAATGGTGTTCCATCTGTCTTATGAGCCTTATAAAATGGGGCAGTACAGGTGTTAGTGTTGATCAAAATCTGATCAAAGGACGTTCTCACCGAGGTGAAAAATCCATCACACAAGTACAATCCTCGCATGAAATTAGAAATCTCATTTGGAGGCTTGACAATAAAGTATTTATTGGAGCCAACAGCAACAACATCTGGCTTCTTTGAAGCCCTATATCCCAAAAACGCACCCAAAGCACTGGTTAACATAGTCAAATCGCCGTTGGAGGTACTGGCTTTCAATTTGGTGGCATCCTCTAAATCCTGCATGTCTAACATGCCTCCATCGGTAACATACAAGACGATGGCCTCTTTCTTGGGTCTTTTTGAGTTACCTTTAGCGGAAGAACCGGACTTCTCCGCAGTTTTACTCTCCTCAATAGCTTCAATTGCAGCATCTTTGAAGGTCATGTCGATACTCATACCCTCGTCGCCCAATTCGATCTTTCTGAAACTGTACACCAAATCAGAATTGTTATGCGAGACAAGACCTTTGGTGTTAAGCCCTTTGAACGGATCGTGGTCCTCAAGCATCTCGCCCAAGATTCGTTGTTTGGCCTTGGTCTTTTCTTCCAAACTGGCGGGAAATCTCACCTTATACACGAAAATCTTCATTTTGTTGATATCAAACGACATGAAGTTAGTCCCAACATTGACCTTCAACCCTCTCGAGCCATAACCCGGTCTCAAAATCGGCTTTGAAGGCGATGAAAGCGATGAAAGCGACTTCTTAGCTTCCTTTAAAGCCAAACTATTATCTGGAATCCTCAATTGTTCAAATTCAGCAACTTCTTTGTATATTGGAAGTGGAGCAGGAGGTCCTCCGAACCCACCTCTACCGCCTCTACCACCACCAAAACCGCCCCTTGAACCGCCTCTTGAACCACCTCGTGAATCGCCACCATATCCCCCTCTTGAACCTCCTCGTGAATCTGCACCATATCCTCCTCTTGAACCTCCTCTATTACTACCTCTACCGCCTCTACCTCCTCTCAGATCCCCTCGTTGGCTTCGTTGCTCATATCTTTCGGACATATTCGACTACCACTTCCGTTAAACACCACTTGCAGATATATAGAATACAATTTCTTGCCAATTGACTGTCTCTTTGTCTCAGTATATCTTTTTTGTTTAGTAAGTCTACAGCTGCCCCTTTCAACCTAATCGGGACACGAAAAGTACATGTTACGCTCTGGGTTGGGGACGACGGAATCGTCACGTGGTTCGATAGTGTTGTTAACGTTGTTGCTCATGTTATTCTAGATCGCTACGAAGTTCTAATTTAAAGGTTCTTTAATCTCTATTAAAAGTCGTAATCTCTTTCCTCTTTCTAGTTTGTGTAGGGCGTTGAGCCTTCTATATAAGAGAGTTGGCGTTTGGCATTCGTGGCCGTTCGCAGCGGCATTCGTGGCCGGTTGTGCGTTGTGCTTGTTAATGCTTTTCATGTATTAACATGTACTTCTTTCATATTGTATTGGTCTGTTTGTTCTCTTAATAAAGCTGTTGCCTTAGCTTGATGCGTTTGACGCTTTCATAGTTTTGTTGTTGCTATAGTTAGCTTAGTGCGTTGGACGCTTGTATTCTTGTATGTGCAGTTATACATGTGTGTGTTGCTTTCTTCATGCCTCCCCTTCTCTTCTTCCTTTTCTCTCCTGGAATCGTTGTTCTACATTCTTTTGTATCTATGATTATTTATAATGTCGTGTGCATACTGTATTGGTATAAGCACGTCTTAGGCGTGTGTTTCACACAGTACAGGACCTGCGTCAACTATAGCTGACTATGGTGGGCTAACACTGGTGACTCCAACAATAATCACTACATCCAATTAAACTCAATGGTGAAAAAATTATTCATTAACACTTATTAGCCTGACCCCGCCCATAACTTATTTCTAATATACACTAATTTACAGAGTTAAACTCTTTTCTATATAACACAACAGTAGTCAATTTTTAAACGTACTGGATAATAATGGTGGAAACCCCATACCTCTCCCCTTGGTTTTATCGTTCTTCGGCTTCGAATAACTGGGTCTTTGGAACGACCCCGGTTTCTTCAACCCCATTCCAATTGGTTTGGGCTTAGGTTTCGATATCGGAAGTTCTTGTGGTGTTTCGGTAGGTTGTCCTTGTTTGGCTGTTGTTGTTTCTTGTGGTTTCTCCTCCTCGGGTTTCTTGTATTGTGGAACCTTAAAGGATGTGGAAACGGACCAAGGAACTAAATGCGAAAACGTACTGGAATTGTTGGTCTGTGTCTTGTCTGTTGCTCCTATTTCGGTGTCCTTCATGATAGTGTCTGGATTGGCACCATTAGATATTGAATGGTCCTTCTCTGTTAATGCCTTTAATACTTCGGCCGTTGGTTCAGGAGAAACCGATCTGGGTCTCTTAAGTTCCTCGCTCATCAAGGGCTCGTCGGTCTTTCTCTTAAAATTCATATTTCCCGTAGCAGTAGCAGTCGTGAAGTTGGAAATCGATAACTTTTGTAGAGCAGCTAATGGATTGGAGCGTTCGTCATTAGATTCGCGGTGAATGTTGGTGGAAAATTTGTTATATAACCCGGAAGGAACCACCTTGGATTTTACCAAAGAAGTCAATTCTGGATCTGGCAATTTGGATGGTGGGTTGGGGTTGGATTGTGTTGATTGTGGAACTGTTCTGATTTTGAAGGAAGATACAACCCCCTTTGGAATTCCTGCAACATTGTCGATTTCACTCGCTTGTGGCGAGTTATTCAATAACTGAGTCATTATAGAAGAAACGGCAGAGGTAATCTGGTTAGAATCACCATTGTTGTTCGAAGCAGCATAAACAGCAGCTGTGGCAGCTGTCGCTGTGGCCGTTGCAGTGATAGCTGCAGTTGTATCATTATTATTATTAGCATTGCTAAATATGTTAAAGATACTGGTAATACTCCTGATCAAATTAGGATCTTTAGCCAAATCATTGACAATTCTGGAGGAAGCCTTTGCCTTTTCACTATCAGACTTCGTAATCGAAACAGAAGTATCCATAATCATGTCAGAGAGATCATTGGTCTCCTTCTTATTACCCTTCTCTGGCTTCACCCTTTGCATTCTTTTCAGTTTTCTTCTTTCAAACTCTTCATTAAACCATTTCTTCTTCTCTTCTGATTCATGTTCTCCGAACAAAGCACTGGCCTTCTTCTGGACACGACATCTCAAGTCATTGTCCTTGTTTCTTTCCGCATTCTCTTCTCTCCACTTCTTCTTTCTTTCTCTATTATCAAGTCTTATCTTTTCTTTGATTTCGGGTGAATCATGTTTTGGTTTGGGTGAAGATATACCTGATACCGATCTGATTGGTCTCGTCAAACTAGCCAAGGCAGAAGACACAGCCGCCCCAATAGAGGCGATTGTGCTGGGAGAAATGAGCAGGGATACCAAATCGATATTTGGCACATGTTCATTTTGTAGTGCACCCGAAGCTGTAGACGTAGTCAGCTCTACTATCCCAGCTAATGAAGGATCAATGTTGGCGTCTGACATTTCCACATCATTAGTAGAAGGCTGAGTTGGAGCTATGGTTGAAGTACTTGGAGTGTCCATAGTTGTCTTGAATAGTCCTAATGCATTATTGATAATGCCAATCGCCGCATTTGAGGCAGCACTAGAAATAATAGGCTGTGTTTGTTGTTCTGATTGCAGCAGCAGTTCGCCAGAAGTGACTTCCCCGAGTCCATTTCCATCCTGTGATAAAAACTGTTTGGCTAACACCAAGGCATTGATCATGCTTTTGTCGTTGGTGTCTATTTTGGAAGGAGTTCCGGTCATGTTTGACTTCGACAAAGCATCTGTCATCTGTTTTATTGCTTTCACAAGATTGGTCTCATTGTTGGTAGTCCTCTTGTTGCTTAATCTATTGTTCGAAGATTGTTCTTTCAACTGTTCAGCTCTCAATACATCGTCCAATGACTCGATTGAAGAATAATCTCTCGTTCTTGTTATCTTCATTGAGGAACGACTCAACGCCAAAGTCTCGGCAATAGACAATTGTGTCTTTTTCTTAGCAGGTTCAACTAAACTGGTTCCCATTGAAGAAGTATCTGAACCAGATACTTTCGTCATCTTAGTTCTCGACTTAGTCGGAGCTCTCTTCTTCTTGGATTTCTTGGAACCAGGATCCATCAACTCTCCATTTCTAATCAAATCGAGGATCTGTTGATTGTTAATCAACTCTTCGTCATGCAATTCGCCAGAAGGCTGCTCCATCGCCAAATTGAACGCATTATGTAAAATCTCATTCATCTGGTCCTGATCTAAACCAACTTCATTGAATTCTTGTTGAGAGATTAATTCCTCATCTCCTCCAGTTTGGTTATTAGTGTCTATGACATTTCTCACCATTTGTGCTAATGCACTCTGTAAGGCATCATCACTGTCTTGGGAAAGATGTGGTCCACTCTCATCAGTATTCATTTGGTGGACAAGATTCTGCACCACCTGAGAAAGGTCAATCTCTCTTTCATCGTGAGTATGGTCTCCATGTTGCTCATGGAGATCACCGCCTTGTTCTATCACAGCGTTTAATGAGGCAATAACCGAACTTAAATCGAGATCTTCAGGATTTGGTCCTTGTTGGTGATGAGAAGGAACTATCGTTGTAGATGGCTCCTGTTCTGTGGCCTCTAGCTGTTCGTGCTGTTTCGAAAGACTCTCAAAAGCATTGAGAATGGTTGAAGACAAATCAACCTCATTCAAGCCAGTTTCATTTTCAATTTCGGCAACCTTCTCCATTGATTGGGGAGCCTCGTGTTCCTCCACCGCTATACCCTGGTCAGCCAAACTTTGAAAGGCATTCATGATAGTAGAGCTGAGATCCACATCGTTCTCCCCTTGTTGAGTCTGGTCATCTGCGACTTCACTCTCAACATTGTCTTCAGTCGGTTGTGGGATCTGGTCGGAGGTAACCCCGAGTTCAGCTATGTTCTCCACATTCTGTAAACTTTTGAAAGCATCCAAAATCGAAGAACTCAAATCGTCTCCATGGTCCTCCCCACCTTGAGGGTCGGATGGAACCTCTTCATAACTTGTTGCCGGTGGTAACGGTTGCTGTGGCAGATGTGTTTGTTTATCATGCAGCATCTCATCGCGTCTTGTATCTTGCGATTCCTGAGCATTCGTCAAACTTTCAAAGGCATTGAAGATCGTGGAGGCAAGGTCCAATTCGTGCAAGGACTCGTCTTGTTTGTCTTGTAATTGTGACTCTTGGTTTTGCTCTTGTTGTGGCTGTTCCGTCAAACGAGACTCGTCAGAAACTGGTTCAACGTCTGCAGCTTCGCCAGACGATTCGTTATTGTTGATGCTCTGGAAAGCACTCAAGATGGAGGCCGACAAGTCCAATTCCTCGAGATTTCCATCGTCTTGTTGTTGGTAATGTATATTGTCGTGTTCTTCGACTGTTGCAGGTTCATGTAGGTCATCGCGATGCGCATGTTGTTCCTCTTCATGAGATCCAAGTTCTAGCTCAACATGGTCCTCTTGACCAATACTTTCAAACGCACTCAAGATACTGGCGGATAAATCGTCAGCATTGAATGTCATGCCATCAATAGTGTGGTCATCGGGATCATTTATCACTTCATGGTCTTGCATATGGTGGTCTCCCGCCGATTGTTGTGTTTGTTGGCTAATTAATGACTCAATCGCCCGCAATTGGCTCACCTCCTCATCGCTATTTAATTGAGCCTCTTGTGATTTGTCGTGTTGTTGCCCATCATGTTCAGACATGATGGTTGTAGTCCTATCTTGCAACCTTTCTGATAAGATAAGATGATCTAAATGTAAACAGACAGAATAGTAAATAAGGGGTGACTGCTTTTTGGACTGTTTTTTTGCGAGATGGCGAATTTTCATCAACTTCGTCGTACTGACATTTACATTGGGTCACGTGGCGCGCAATTCTGGGACTGACTATCGGCTATATTCACCGGACTATTTACCCGATGCACCAGCCCTGCATGGCGATACGAACCCGTAGACCCTGTATTAGAGCCAATTGTGTTATTTAGTGTTGTATATTAATATGTATATTATATATGTTATTTGATTATTATGGATATTTTATATGTATATGTGCAAAATCTAATCATCCGTCAATTGAAACTTCATGATCATTCCTAATTGTCCCTCCTTCACACCATCTCTTCCCCCCTGTTTGATTACCCAATTGACATTAGTCAAGTTTTCGTTCAAATAACTCAAGATGTTGATATCAAACGTCTTATTTCCGAACGTTGGGATCGAGACCGCATATTTGGAATCTTGCAACGAGATGAAATCGGTCTTGAAACAAAAATGATAGCTATTTGACAGCTCGAATTGGAATTTGGATGAATGGCCCTCCAGCGTGAAGAATTTCATGCGTGCCGCTGATTGTTCTGGGATCTTTAACTCCTCCGTGGCGTATTTGAAGAGATTCTCCCTGACTACGGAACCTTCGGACCCCTCGGCGTCATCGACACCGATCTGGTTGAAACTAGATAACGCAGTTCCGTAGAGATAGGGCATATCAGCAAACGCATCGCCTTTCACCGACGGATCGATGAACCAATTGAAGAACTTGAGACCCGTGGACAACAATGTCACGGGCAAGTAGTTTCTGATGGGATATGTGAAATCGTTGCCAAATAGCAACTCAGAGCCGTTAATTGTCTGTGAAGGGGTGAATTTCACTATTATCTCAAGATTAGCCAAGCCTTGGTCTACATCCGAGCGTTCCTCGGTCGCATCGCTGTCATCTGGCTTCTGAGTGGTTTCTGCGTCCCCCTCGTTATAATAACTGTTATCTGAATGTTCTTTCGACCCAACAAAATGTTTGATGTTGACAATTAACTCAAACTCCCCTATCGAGGTCTTCAATATTACGGGAGAGTGGGAATTGACGGGAACGATCTGGAAATTGGATTCGTAATTATCTGACACGGTGATCTTCAACTTTTTCGTTGTGGCAATGGCAGGTCCAGGAGAAACTGATGGAGAAGAAGAACGGAGACGAGATGAAAAGAACGACATCTCAATTTCTATTTCCCAGCTTTTTTCAATATATCTCACTGAGTCTCAGTTTGTAGAATATATGTAACCTCTATGGTTTGCTACCCAAGCTGCATTTAACCAATGCACGCAAGCTCAAGATACGAAGCCCTGGCACCACTACATATGCACACCCAAGCTGATATTCTATTAATTTATTAATTGCAAGATTTATTTTAGAGAGTTGTATTGTGTTGTGTGGATTTACTAATATGTTTTAGTTTCATTTTAAATGATATTCTTTGAATTTTTGGAAATTAAAAAATTAAAAAATTAAAAAAAATTACCATGATTTGTTTGATTCCAGATATAAGAATATGAGATGATATTTATTTCTCAGATCTTTTGTATTGTAAAAGTAGTTTATAGATTCGTTTACATATCTCTAATGAATATTGTTGTTGGTCAATAGAATCAATCTTTGTAAATGTCATCTACGAGAAATTGGTTGTAAGAGCCCGGAGACCTTGAATTGGCAGAATGGAATTGAATCGCGGGGATTTCACTTGAATTGGGAATTGAATTAATTAACCCAATGATGACTTGATTCCGAAACAGATATATATAAGGTTTATCGCTTTGTTTAGTTCTACGGTCACAATGAAAAGCGGAATTTGAATCCACCAGATCGAGAACAAAAAGAGCTCATTTGTAGGTTATTACAAGTTATTGATCTGAACAAATTCAAGTCAAGTTCATGAATCAATCGTTTACGAGGTCATATTGTATTCAATTTCTGAAAATAAAGAGAATTGAGAGATTCCTACTGGCCTAACAACGGGAATTGAGACATACTACTGATCGCAACCGAGATTCCTCCTGTCGCAACAGAAATAAAAATTCTTATCGTAGTTCGTTGCAATCACCGGCGGAACACAACTCCGCATCGCCAATCTCACCACAACAGAACAATATCCTACGAACTGAACATCACCACAACACTCGCTATTTGACAGCCCTACAATCCCCACTCGAGTCCATTTACACATCCCGATATCGTGCTCCTCCACTCAACGTCAACATACTCCACCCAAAGTCTATGGCCCCTCCACTATACATACAGTCTGGGGATTGCAATATTATCAATGTGTTAGTAACGGTCCAGATCACAATCCTCAGCTTATTGACACGTCTGTCATACAATGACCGCACCGTTGCATCCCCATTTCTCACCTTCGGTGTTATTAGTCATAACAAACAGTCTCGGTGCATCAGCCAATGGTCCATGATTCTCCGGCTTTACTAATTACCCTGTGCTGGAGTGTCGCAGGCAGCCGCATGTGGTGGTTGTCCAGCAATATATAAGACTGACCCGCCCGTTTCACGGAGACTCCACCAATGTCAACCAGCCAATTGCTAGCTTAATCTATTTAACATGTCCTCCAACTCTCTTGCCCAATTAAAGGCCTCCGGTACCGTTGTTGTCACCGACACCGGTGAATTCGAGTCCATCGCCAAATACACTCCCCAAGATGCCACCACCAACCCATCTTTGATTTTGGCCGCCGCTAAGAAGCCGGAATACGCCAAATTGATTGACATTGCCGTCGAGTTCGCCAAGGCCCAACCAGGCACTCCAGCCAAGCAAGCCGAAATCGCCTTAGACAGATTATTGGTCGAGTTCGGTAAGGAGATCTTGGCCATCGTCCCAGGTAGAGTCTCCACCGAAGTCGATGCCAGATTGTCCTTCGACAAGGAAGCCACCATCAAGAAGGCCATCGAGATCATCGACTTGTACAAGTCCGTTGGTATTGCCAAGGAACGTGTCTTGATCAAGGTTGCCTCCACTTGGGAAGGTATCCAAGCCGCCAGAGAATTGGAAGCCAACCACGGTATCCATTGTAACTTGACCTTATTGTTCTCCTTCGCCCAAGCCGTCGCTTGTGCCGAAGCCAAGGTCACCTTGATCTCCCCATTCGTCGGCAGAATCTTGGATTGGTACAAGGCCTCCACCGGTGAAGCTTACACCTCCGAAACCGACCCAGGTGTCATCTCCGTCAGAAGAATCTACAACTACTACAAGAAGTTCGGCTACAACACCATTGTCATGGGTGCTTCTTTCAGAAACACCGGTGAAATCAAGGCCTTAGCTGGTTGCGATTACTTGACCATTGCTCCAAAGTTATTAGAGGAATTGTTGAACTCTGAAGAAGATGTCCCACAACTCTTGGACGCTTCCACCGCTGCTTCTGTTGCTGAAGATAAGGTCACCTTTGTCGACGACGAAGCTGCTTTCAGATTCTCCTTAAACGAAGATGCCATGGCCACCGAAAAGTTGTCCCAAGGTATCAGAGGTTTCGCCAAGGATTGTGTTACTTTATTAGCCGAATTAGAAAAGAAGGTTCAAGCTTAAGTTCATTTTATCTAGTACAAATTGATATGTTTGCGATGGTGTGTAGGAAGTAACAAATTGACTCAATTGTTTGTATTTTTTCATTCAGATCAAGATTATTATTTCGTGGGGGTTGTGTATTTTAACTAAATATTAATAATATGCAATTGACCGTTTAGGATTACCCCATTTCTCTGCCATACCCGTTGGATGGTTGGATACGACATCCGGCTCATAACCGTCAGATTGGACAACGGTTGCAAAAGAGACGTATCTATGAAATGAAAATATGGAGATAATACATGGATTACAAATAGTGCCAAGAGATGCGAATCATGGATATACAATTTTTCGACATTTATTGGAATTCATCATACTCCATCTGTCGGCTACATAGCGGCATATTGTCTATTCGACCCCAATTTTCGATCCAAACCATCCTATCATCAGCATCACCACCTCAAAACGCTTTCTGACTCGATTAAAACCCTCAAAACACGTCTTACACCACCCTTTCCTGACTATTGTCCCATAACCCCGTCTGTCGCGATTGTTGGGGCACAGTTACCCGGTGATCTCGTTCCTCACATCGTTTACGACGCTGACAAAACTCCACACATCCTATATATAATGAAGAAGGCAATTCTGTATTCATCTTTGTGATATCAACCAAAATATTTATTATGTCCGACTCTGTTTATATCGTCTCCGTGGCCAGAACCCCAATGGGCTCCTTCCAAGGAAGCTTGTCCTCAGCTACATACTCTGATCTTGGTTCCCATGCTGTCAAGGCTGCCTTAGCCAAGGTTCCACAAATCAAGCCAACCGATGTTGAAGAGCTCTTTTTCGGTGGTGTTTTACAAGCCAATGTTGGTCAAGCTCCTGCCAGACAGGTCGCCATCAAGGCCGGCTTGGGTGAAGACACCATCGCTTCCACCATCAATAAGGTGTGTGCTTCAGGTATGAAGGCCATTATCTTGGGTGCTCAGACTATCATGACCGGTGGTGCCGATATCATCGTCGCTGGTGGTGCCGAATCCATGTCCAATGTTCCATATTACTTGCCAGCCGCCAGAACTGGTGCCAGATACGGTGACTCTACCATGATCGATGGTTTACAAAAGGACGGTTTATTAGATTGTTACGACAACGTCTTGATGGGTGTTGCTGCTGAGAAATGTGCCAAAGACTATTCCATCTCCAGAGAAGAACAAGATGATTTTGCTATCAAGTCCTACAAGAAGGCCCAAACTGCCCATGCTGATAACAAGTTCAAGAGCGAAATCGCCCCTTTCACCGTCAAGGGTTTCAGAGGAAAGCCAGACACCGTTGTCGAAGTCGACGAAGAGTCCAACAACTTGAACGAGCAAAAATTGAGAACCGCCAGAACTGTGTTCCAAAAGGAAAACGGTACCGTCACCGCTCCAAACGCCTCTTCATTGAACGATGGTGGTGCTGCTGTTATCCTTGTCAGCGAGAAGAAATTGAAGGAATTGGGCTTGACCCCACTTGCCAGAATTGTGTCCTGGGGTGAAGCTGCCGGTGCTCCAATCGATTTCACCACCGCTCCATCTTTAGCTGTTCCAAAGGCCTTGGCCAAGATCAACAAGACCGTCGAAGACATTGATTTCTTCGAATTCAACGAAGCCTTCTCTGTCGTCGGTATCGCCAACGCCAAGATCTTGAACATTCCACAAGAAAAGATCAATGTCTACGGTGGTGCCGTCGCCATCGGCCATCCGTTAGGTTGTTCCGGTGCCAGAGTCGTTGTCACCTTGACTTCTGTCTTGCAACAAGAAAAGGGTACCTTGGGTGTTGCCGCTATCTGTAACGGTGGTGGTGGTGCTTCTTCCATCATCATCGAAAAGTTGTAAATTGTGCTAAATATAGATGAAGAAAAATGTTAATGTATGAGATCCTCGCTTGCAAATGTGTAGTCCGGGGACTGGTGAACATCTGCTGATCCACCTTCCTCTTCTGATCGAGCAAATTGTTTCAAACCCTGTCGTATAGCCGTTCGCCTATCGGATAATGTTACCGTTCCTGGAATGACAGTGCCATGTGTTATTATTTGTTGGCTTGTACGAATGTTCCGAATCTGGCATGGCGATGATCACGGAGGATCCCATTGACTGACTCGATCTCACTAGTGGTGCCACTGATGGCGTTTAGGTGATCAAGGTGCCTAATCAGTCCACCAGATGCAGCTGCTGCTTAGCAGCATATTCTGCGACATTTGCAGCCTTTGAGTCGCACAATATAGTCCGATGGAGGAAACCGGTTCCCAGAATAATGGTATGGTATTCAATATGGCCCGGTAATGGCTGTTTGGACCTGTATTATATATATGTATGTATATGGCTGTCATTTACTCCAACGGCTGAGATCTCTAAACTCAAACCCCGATACACACATAAACCACCAGAGAACACTATAATAATAATAGAGATATAGAATCATATGACTATATATATTCGTGAAATGTCACTTAATGGCTGCCTTTTAGATTCCGATTACCAATTCATTAACAAGATTGGTGCCGGTGCTTACGGTTTGGTATATCATGTCAAACAACTTTCCACCAATAAACATTTCGCCGTGAAGATATTGTTGAAAGACACTTCACACCACCATTCCAAGGACAAGGATCATGTTGAAAAAAAAATCTTTGAATACGCTTATTCCAATAAGGGTTTGATCGAGGTCAAGAAGTTATCGCCCAGACTTTTAATTAACCATGGCGAACAATGTTCCTTCTTGAAAGAGGTCGCGCTTCATTTGAAGGTCCACAACCACCCTAATGTTCTCACCATCCACACAGTATATCATAATCCGATAGCATTATTCATTATCATGGATTATCATCCTGAAGGCGATTTGTTCCAGGCCATCGTGGACAGGAAGGTCTTCGTGAAAAAACCACACTTAATTAAGGCCATAATCATCCAGTTGATAGATGTGTTAAATTACATTCATTCTAAGAATGTTTATCATTGCGATATAAAGCCAGAAAATATCTTGATCGACAAAAATGGAGAAAAGATTATATTGGCCGATTTCGGCCTCTCGATGTCAGATAACTATATCTCCTCGAAGATATGTTGCGGATCTTCCTACTATATGGCTCCAGAAAGATTACGGAAGGGAAACAATGACGTGTTGTCGTTGACAATGGCTGGTGATGTTTGGTCATTGGGAGTAATTTTGATCAATCTTATTTGCATCAGAAATCCATGGATGAATGCCAGTCTTACTGATGATACCTTCAGAGCCTATATAGAAGATAACAAAACATTACAGAGTATATTACCAGTGTCTGTTGAATTCAACAACATCCTAAATAAAATATTCAGAATGGAACCTTCAGAAAGAATTTCTTTGCTTGACTTGAGAAATGAAATCATTGGCATCAACAAGTTTACTACCAACGGTCCGTTATCAGACTTCTCGAAGGTGTTGTACGAGTATCATCAACTTGAAGATCATGATCATTCATATTGTGATAAATTCTTCGATAACTGCCTAATCAACGATTACACTTCCATGGCTTCGCACAGCTCATCATCCTCGAGTGAACCGAGCACAATTAACAACGGCTGTCCATTCGCTCCCAAGTCACAAGGGAGTGAGATACCTGATATCAGAGACTTACCAACAAGTCATATCAATATTGAATCCCTTTTGAATCCTGTGGCTTCAGAGGATTTCGGAAAAAAGACGGACAACATCCAAAAATGGGATTACACCAACTACTTGTTGTCAAATGTGTACTCCCTTAATAAGAACTTGTCTGTTAATTACTAGACATTAGAGTTACGGGTTATGAATTAGAGGAATAGGGATAGTCGGATAAGTTTTTACAGATTTTTTCGTTTAATAATAATTAATTACATCTATAAAGTGTAGAGCTACGATACATCATACACAGGGATAGGGGTTGATAATCATCATCATGCTATATGCAAATCACATTACAAGCATATTTATTAGGAGTCTTCTGAGCCTTTGGCATAAATGGTCATTCTGTAAGAACACGGTATTTGAAATAATAGCCTATGGGGTGGTTCTACGAAACATGTTGAGTGATATAGCCAACTGCCAACATTGATACGAGTCATTCTAGAAGCATATTGAATATGTGCGACATTTCAACAATATTTTAGCAGCTGCTATGAAACAAGACTAGGAATTTTGTCGTCCAGGAAAGGGTGGTGGTCTGCTCACAGTTATAGGGGGAAGAATCAAATCACCCGCCGCTGGAATGTTACCATTTCTTACCGACTCAAGAACAGCACGATACCCTTTAGTATAACCGTCAACATAACCTTGTGAGTAATTGGGGTCAGCAACATTGGGAGCTACTGGGGGATGAAGTGGCACACCTCTATAAGATTGATTTCTATAATATAAATCGCCTAGATCTTTGATAGGAATGTTCAATGAATGTTCTAAGCAGCTGCAAAGTTTGAAAGTTCTCATATTAGCACATTCTGATTTAAGAACAGGAAATAAAAAATGACAATAATCTGAAAAGGGATTGCGAGAGTTGGCTCCGTGGGACATATTATTGACTATTTACCTTCAATATGATGAGAATTGCTATATAATTCAATTAATGATTTACAATTTCCTAGCTCCTTATCTTTTGGGTGATCTCACAAAAACACAGCAATGTGCCAGCACAAACAGCCGACGCCAGTTATAAAAGCAGCCAAATGATCATAATTTCGAAATAATCAACGTCATGACATGCAATCTATACATTATAAATGTTTCTTTCTTTTCTCTGACATCTAACTTTTGATCAACTCCACCACTTTCGTGTCGAATAGCTCACATCTAATCGGCATATCCAATGAATAGAAGGGGTTTTTCATCACATAATCCGAGTAAATAATGTACAATTGTTTGAATATATGATCAATGAGATCAAAGTTTTTGAGAAGTTCGTTTCTTCCGCCAATCAACGATCCGTTGGCACCAGTGTTTGAAGGGTTGTTCAAAGCACCCGGTGATGTTACCAATATGAATTTCAATCCAGTCAACGATTGGAACACATACATGGAGAACAAATCCGTTTCTATTGATTTCAACCCAGATGTGTTCAAATTGTTCAACTGCGATTTCCCGCTCGACAAGATGTTCATGTTGGGATTGGTATTGGAAACAACTGAATGTGAGCCCGCTGGAGTGATTCTCGAAGCAATTGCATGGACACCATGTAAAGTCCCAGCCAAGACTAAGTAATCGTTGGCAGTCAACTTATTTAGCCCTTTACTGAGGTCAGTCTGGTAGATCAACCCACCTGCCTTGTTTAGAATATATAAAGAATAGACCAACATTTGAATGTTCAATTATGCAATAACTCAATAAGAATGCTGGAACATCTAATAAAAAGTTTAACAAACACTCATTGAAGAGTTGTTCTCCAAACTCGTCTCGATCTGTATGGCGTTTTTCATAACATATCAGACTTCCTAATTGGGTATCAATAGCACATTCACCATAAAGCATCAACAGCATTACTTAATACATCTACAAATAATTAAATAGAATCTCATAAAATATATCTGATGTAATTGAAGAATATACTAAACATACTGAAATAGATAAACTCAAATTCCCGAAAGAACTAATCTTCTGTAACCACCATTGCATTTACAGAACTCTTGATGTTCAGACATCAACTTCTGAGCTTCTAATGGATCCTTTGCTTCTTCTGGCTCTTCCCAGGAAAGGAATTCGTTAGTGTAATTAGACTTGAAATCTTGTTGTAAAACTAATAATCTCTTTCCGTAGTTGGTGACCTTTCTCCAATCACGATGGACATTGTAGAGAGAAGAGGAAAGATAAGCAAAACATCTTTCGAAGATTCTGGTATTCAAGTCGGAATTGAATTGGGACTTGAAGTCACAATACTCGGAGTATGCTTCACTAGGATCATTGATAATGAAATCAGTGGCCCTTTTGATAGCACCCATGAATTTTCTAACCTTTTCTGGATTCTTGGCTAAAAACTCATCATTAGCAATATATAAGATGGTACAGAAACAACAACACCCCAATTCAGCCAATTTATCGATTCGCAACATTTTTGCTTCGCTGATATCACGTCCTTGGGATTTCAAGTATTCTTCTAATTCAACTTGTTGAACACACTCAATACCAATGCCAGCGTCAATCTTACCCTCAATGATATATTTGGCAACATTCATACCACATCTGACAGCGGTGTAATCTTCTGGTGTCATACCATAATGACCAGTTAATTCATCAAGTTGAATTTTACCAAATTCTCCAACGTAACCAATCTTCTTTCCCTTTAAGGACTTAAAGTCGGTAGTGATACCAGATCCCTCTAAATATAAAACACCAGTGAATGGTTCGTCAAGTAAGGAACCGACAGAGGTGACTGGATATCCACGAGCAGCAGCAGCTAATGTGTGGATCATGGCCTTTAAACCCATGTCGACCTTTCCAGACCCAATCAATTCAGTGACATCTGAAGGATTAGATGGTTCCAAAATAGCAACATCGACACCAGCGTCTTTAAAATACCCCTTGGTTTGAGCAAGATAAACAGGAATATGGTAAGGCGTAGCTTGCCAATTGAGAAGAAAGGTAATTTTATTTGAAGTCATATTGAAAGGAGGTATTCAATTCTACAATAACCAGAATAAATACTATATTTAAGAAATTATTTGACTACAAAATAGGAGTGGGAACATTCATTATATATATGAAAGTATTAAATTTTACAGGGAATCATACTCCCGAGACAGCTACACCAACCACACCCCGATAGCAATCCAGAAGAGCAATCTCATCAAGGCAAGGTACCAGAATGGAGTACGTGTACATAGAAATCTATATTCAGTAAGAGTCTCAAAACGTTGACCTGTAATCGCATCATCTCAAAACTTAGACCCCTTATTGCATGCATATCCGCAGTCAAATGGGATCTAAATGCATCTTTGACGGATCCTACCCACTGGAAAAAGGGAGAAGGTGGAGAAACACAAAAAAAGCCTGACAATTCCTAAGACTTCACAGATTTGTTAATAAAACTGAACGCCTTCAGTCCAGCTTCTTCGCCGATCATGTCCGTGAATTCCTCTAATGATAAATTTACCAATTGGCGTATATTCTTGATTTTCTTGATTAGAAGATGGTAATTAACACCAGTTATTCCAGGAATATTTTGTATCAAATCTATGGCATGATCATTGAATTGAGGTGGACCATCGGAATCAATATGAGAATTGAAACCTGCAGCCACAGCGGCGATAGGATCAGGCTCGTCTTGGTTGGATTTCAATTGTAAAAAAATCTGGGCAGTTTGGTACGGAGATGATGACCAAATAATTTTTAATTTTGGGAATGCGACAAGTAGCATCACCAATTTAGTTTGAATATCCTGCTGCAAGAGCTTTGAGGCAATTTCATTTGAGGATTGAATATTACCGACCCTAGATCTTAACTCGCTGAAGGGTTCCAAAGAGAAGGATTTTGCCTCATCAAATTCTATCAATAAACACGGCAATTCATAATAACGAAACATCTGTTCGCATTGAGTATATAATCTTCCGCTTTTGAAACTCGAAATCAAATCTGGAATCGCCTTTCTTTCAATACAAATCTTTGGGGAAACAATATAATCACCAACAGTAATCATACACGGAATAACCTTCATACCAATTCTATAAAGAAGGTTGGGTAATGAAGACCTGAATTCTCTTATATCTACGATGACCTTCATTTCGTCGTCATCAGTTCTGAAAGTGGACCCTCCTGCAATTCTAGTATTTGCGACTTGTTGTCGCCTTATCATAAACTTTGAATTATCTTCATCCGTTTCAAAATGAGTCGCTAATGATGCCTTTTCCCTAATTAATCTTGTAAATGCATCCTTTTCCTTTCTTATTCTAGTTAAATGCTTTTGTTCTTCAACGGAACTTCCATAGTACAAGAAATAAGTTCTCGCAGGGGTATCTCGATTTATTGCCTGATAACACTCTATTCTTCGAATGAACGATAAATCAGGTTCATACATGATAATGTAAGATGGCATTAACTCATCTAGGATCAAATCATCGGTTCTATCATTGTACTTCTCAATAATTACTTGGTCTTTTCTTTCAATATACTCATAGAGTTGTTCCCTTCTGGAATATCGGCTTTCTTCAATTATTTGTACATCGTCATCATCAATTAAGAACCCACCCCCACTTCCAGCAGCCTCTTCACTCTCATCTCTGTCATTATCCTGCTCATCAGGTTCCTCCAATTGACTAAGTAGCTCATCAGTTAAATCAACCTCAATATTGGAATGTGTACCAGAGTGTAATCTATTGACATTTGCAACCACTGAACCACCACGTGTCCTTCTTCTTTTACTCGCTGGAACCCTGCCTCTCATAAAAGTTTTAGAAGTCTGGATCTCCTTCGATTGTTTTTCCTCGTGTGATAAATTGTCAGGTTCCTGATTCAACTTTGTCCTAATTTCAGATACAGCCATCCACTCTAAATGGCTACGCAATTTGGAAACCATATATTGTCTTCCACTGAAAGACTTGGAACCATGGGGTCCAGGAATTTCTTTTACCTTTTGTAAATATTCTCTTAATTGACGGCAAACACTCGAATCAGAGCACATAATCAAAGTAGGACCAGCATTAGTGTCGTCACTATGTGCTCGCTCAATTGCGATATCGTCTAGTAAGATTGCTAATTGTTCCCATTTGGGTAACTCTTCTAATGTATATCCATCTTCGGCAATTTCGCCTGATTCCCGCTCCTCTAGAATTGGCGTGCTATTTCTTGTCACAACCTTCAGTAAGGCTCTTTGTTTGGCATATGTGATGATTGTATTGGCCTCTTCTAACTCTAACCAAGGAGAGTAACTACTCTTCATTGAGCCTACTTGTTTCCTGTTAGTTGCAATAATTCCTTGAACAACCTGATAGAAAGAGACAGAATCGTAGTTAATGAGGTAGTGTAATAATTCTTGTAATGTGGAAAGATCATGGACCAACTGTTTAGAAGTCCATGTGATTCTATGCCATTGAGGATCTAATGTGATTCTTATTGTCTGGACGAACTGTGGGTCTAGGGCATTTTCCATACTCCAGTAATCTGATGCTAGTGTTGGATTATGACGTTTCATCTCTGAAATACACGCTTCGATACAAGCAAGTATAGCTATTTGGATGTGCTTCATGGAATCCGACATTTTCACGTTAATTTCGGTGACTGAGCTTCGTATGTTCTTTTGTGCCTTGCTTATCGGAGCTTTCAACGATGAGGAGATATCCACATGAAATCTTGGATACAATATCGTTTGTTGTAGCTTCAAATTCTTTAGTTTCGTTGCTAAGGGGGAAAACCCTTTAATCGACTCAGGATCATCTGATAATGCTTTGATAAACCCCCACTTGTTCTTGGATCGGTATAGGTTGATAATAAACGATTCGTTAGATGTTTCATTAACCCGTTCTGCATGCAAAAGAACAATACCAGTTATTAGATTTGAATCTATGATTTCCGATAAAAGATCAACTACAAACACTCTAGAAGTGATGGACACAATCCCACCACATTCGTACACCTTCTTCCTTTTATCCGCCGTTATGGTTTCACCGCCGACCACTACAAAGGGCCTCTTCGAAAAGCCGTTTCCGCCAACATCGTTGAAGGAATCGATCCAACTCAATTCGGTCAACTCCTCGCCAATTTGCTCGTTCTCGTTGTCGAGCGCATTGAGTAGGATCACAAGACTTCTTTTGTTCTGTCTATTTTCCAAGGTCGAGGGAGCACTCAATGCATGGACAAGATTTGCCGCTATGGGCTCCAAGCCTAAACCTCTCCCCAATATCAATAGACCATCTCTATCGATCAAGTCCTGTACGATCTGTTGTTGGAATTTCAACGGTAGCGACAAGGTGACATCCAATAATTGGGGGATTCCCGAGTCTTCGGGGTCGGAGTCTCGTTCAATTAACGGAATATGTGTATCTTGTATCGGCTCGTTGAGATCTGGTTCTTCAAATAATGCTGCAAGTTCTTGTTCATCTTGCTGATTGGTTCTCACCACCCCTTCCAGTAACCGCTGAATATCGTCATAATAGCCGTCTTCCTCATCTTCTTGAACAAATAGCGACATTATTGATACAACAAATCTCCCTATTATTCTCCCATCTCCCCCATATCATTCCCTTCTATCGTTAATACGACTCGGAACTCATCTACATGGGTTAGAAGCCCCGCATGATTAGAAGCCCCACCCCAATCCGGGGCCCACCATTTTTCATATGACAAAGTTAATCCGGGGACGACTCTGGGAGTCATCGAGATACAAAGAAATCAACTTATTGGTCATAAGAGCCGACACTTGATAACTCAACCAGAACAAAATGACCTCAATTATCGAGAAAATCAAGTCCTTGGGTCCACAGGACCGCTTTGTTTCCTTCGAATTCTTCCCACCAAAGACAGATTCGGGGTTCAGGAACTTACTCGCCAGAATGGGCAGAATGTCAGTTCTCAATCCGTTGTTCGTCAGTGTAACCTGGGGTGCCGGTGGTTCCAGTGCTGAAAAGACCATTGATTTGGTCTCCACATGTCAGAAGGAATTGGGATTCACCACTCTTATGCATTTGACTTGCACAAACACGAGTAAGAAGATCATTGATGATGCTTTGGCTG
Source organism: Nothofagozyma chilensis (assembly GCA_030573195.1). NCBI lineage: Eukaryota > Fungi > Ascomycota > Pichiomycetes > Serinales > Cephaloascaceae > Nothofagozyma > Nothofagozyma chilensis. The sequence continues at coordinate 515,301 of JAJMCV010000129.1, forward strand.
CTGCAAAGAAGAACGGCATCAAGAATATCTTGGCTTTAAGAGGTGATCCGCCCAGAAACGAGGAATATTGGGCCAAGGACTGCGATTTCCTCAATGCCGCCGATTTGGTCAGATATATAAAACAGAACTACGGCGACGACTTCTGCATAGGGGTTGCGGGCTATCCAGATGGCCATGTAGAGGGTGCTGATAACTCGAACCAGGACCCCCAAAAAGATTTGCAATATTTGGTCGAAAAGGTCCAAGCCGGGGCTGACTTCATCATCACACAATTATTCTACGATGCGAACAGTTTCTTGACCTTCGAACAAATGGTCAGAGATATTCCGGAGATAAAAGATACCATCATCATCCCGGGATTGATGCCTATAAGTACCTTCCAAGTGTTCCATAGAGCTGCCAAATTGAGTCATGCTTCTGTTCCACAGGCTCTTTTGGAAAGATTCCCATCGGATGTGTCGAATGACGATGAGATCAAGACCGTCGGTGTGAAGATTCTAACCGAAATCATCGAAGAAATTTACAAAAAGACCAATGGAAGAATTAACGGTTTCCATTTCTACACCTTGAACTTGGAAAAGTCGGTTGCTCAAATAATGGACGAATCCTCGATCTTGAAGTCCATCATTGGTTCTGATGAAACTTTCGAACACGAAAATGCTATAGACGACTCGTCTGACGATGAAGGCATCACCAGTCCTAATGGCAGAACCAGAGTCTCCAGTATTGATAATTCCAATAGAGTTGTTGTTACCGACAACAAGAATGGCAGATCAAATTCTAACTTTGAACAAGAGGCTTCCATTGCAGGTCAACGAGGTGGTGTCATTTCCAAGAAGGTGATGCTTGAAATCAGTTCGGGTAAGGGTACATTAGGTAGAGATGCAACCTGGGATGATTTCCCTAACGGTAGATTTGGTGACTCCAGATCTCCAGCCTATGGTGAAATCGATGGTTACGGTCCATCTTTGAAAGTTGACGCCGCTAAGGCGTACGAGTTCTGGGGCTATCCAGCCAACACTGAAGATTTAAGTAAGGTGTTTATTAACTATTTATCCACTAAAATTGATGCTTTACCATGGACCGATCAACCATTGAACTCAGAAACCGGTTTGATTCAAGAGGAATTGATCCAATTGAACGAGAGAGGATGGTTCTCTTTAGCTTCCCAACCAGCCGTTGATGGAGCCAAGAGTGATGATAAGATCTTTGGATGGGGTCCAAAAGGTGGTTATGTCTACCAAAAGGCCTTTGTCGAGTTATTTATCCCAAAGAAAGACTGGGATGACCAATTGAAGGTGAAATTGGCCAAAGAGTTGGAATCTGGTGAAATCAGTTTCTACTTAGGAGACGCGACTGGGAAGTTCGAGACCAATTTACCAAGAGCAAGCACAAATGCTGTTACTTGGGGTGTCTTTCCACATAGAGAAATTGTCCAAACAACTATCATCGAAGAAGAATCGTTCAAAGCCTGGAGAGACGAAGCTTTCCAACTTTGGTCCGAATGGGCCATGTTATATCCTAAGACTACATCTCCTCATAAATTGTTACAATCTATTCATGCTAATTATTACTTGATAACCCTTGTGCACCACGATTTCAGAAGTGAAAATGGATTGTGGGAAGCATTGATAAATAATTAACTAGCCGGCTCGGGATTTGGGGGTTCTAACCCGGATCTTATTTTCAAGCTATAATGGTGATACTTTTCCCACAAGAAATAGCTTGTGAGAATCCTATTTATTCCATATAGCCTTCTATGGCTTCTAAAATCATTTTGTATTATGATTCTTGTAGAAGCTCGCATCATCTCTCCACCTGATCTTTCAAGCCCGTTTCCAAAGAAGTTATGTATTTCTCTACGACATTATCATTCAATTCTCTCAGTTCACCACCCAAAAATCTGACTACTGACGGAACCAACATCAACACACCATATTGGACCAATGTGCCCGACATCGCTATCAACTTCGCACCCAAACGAATCGGTAAAAGACCAATTCCACCTCCCGAATGTAAAAAGGACAATCTTTGGTATTCTATAGCAAAACAATAATTGGAAAATTCATCTTTTAGCGTTAATTTGAAGATGGCATTCGAACCAGGTCGAATATCAAAGGTATCCTCGGAATTGTTTGGCGTCTCATCAGGATTAGAATCCAAATTGACTTGAGTGATGATTCTCTGTCTCGCCTGGTTTCTCTTGGCAGTTTTCGTTCTATCTGCCGCTACACTCAATGGATCATGAATTGCTTTCCAATCATCCAATTGGGACAATTTGGACGCGGTGATATCAATTATGTCCATCACCTGGAAGAGTACAGGCTTGCCCAAAGTAGTTTTGGGGAGATTGATGTAATCATCGACTTTGAAGCCATTTCTGGCCGCTTCTTGTTCGCTCATATCCTCATTATCTAGTACTCGTTCTGCCAGTTCAATTATATCTCTTCTGCAGACTCATCGGACATCGAGACAATTACACGCACCTCTCACCGCATTACACGAAAATACCATAATAATACAATTATTAATATAAAAATATATATCCGTAATAATACACTTAGACATCTAATGGCGACAATTTGCTAATCATGTCGAATTGTTTGCTGAGTCTGACTAGCTCCTTGGTCACAGACATGTCGATAGTTGGTGCCAACAAGGCCCCCAATATAGAATCTGTCGTAGGAGACAGTTTTGGAAGATAGGCCAAATTCTTCAATTCGCCATAGTTGCCAACCGACTCGCAATGATGTATGCTTTTTTCAACCAACGAGTTGATAATGCCGAAACACCTTCCTGAAACAATACTCAACACATAGTTCTCTTGGCTATCATTTGCACCTGCTAAGAGTAAACCAGCTCTTAATAAGCCTGCACCCAACGAATCGGTGGTATTGAGCCATTGAACAGCCAAATTGGCCTTGATATTCTCTGTAGGAATCATATCAGCAACGATTTTCCCAGCAAAAACGGCCTGAGCCACCAATGGAGCTCTGGCCAATAGTAATCTCACATCTTGACTCAATGACTCAAAGGGAACCACGGATAAAAGATATTTGAACACCTTAGTTAGTAACACCCCACTCTTTGGATCCTTGCCATCGAGATAAAGCTTGGTCAATCTGTAAGTTTCGTTCTCATTAAACGAAATCACGTCTGAAGGGTAATTACCGGTCAAAACAGACTCGAATAATCCTCTATTTGGAGGTTCACGAATCAACAATTTCGCAAGTAAATCTATTCCAAATCCTTGATATTTGTAGATGGTTGCATCGAAGTTAGGTAAGAAACTTGACTCAGTGTCAAGCTCGATCTCTTGTTTTGGACCAAAAGTCAAAATCAACACTATGATTAATAGCGCTTCTTCGTACGTTCTCAAAAGAACATATTCAGACAAATTATCCAATACCACCAACGAATCCTTCAATAAACTTAATTTCCGTCTATGGAAAACAAATTTATCAGGATGGACAATCAATGCTCTCAATAACTTGAAGTAGAATTCCTTGTAATGTTCGTTAAACGCCAATATTCTAGAATTGGCTCCGAAAAAGGAGATATTTCTAATTATCATGGAAATAGTTATTAATTGGTCCACAAGCATGAGCTGATAGTTTTCTGGACTCCTGGTGTGGATCTTACTGAATGGATCCTCAATCTCCGCTCTGCATTTCAATAGCTGGTCAAGATAGCATTCCAACTTGAATTCTGTTGGTTTCTGGGAGAATAAATTAGGTCTTGAAGCTTTCGATGTACCATTGCTTGGTGTTGCAGGTTCATCTACTTCCATGGCAGACATATCATCAGATTCCTCTTCGTCATCATCATCACTTTCGACAACTTCGCCTGAAAACGAGTCCACAACGACCGCAATATCCTCCTCAGGTCTTCCATGGACATATTTCTCGAATATCTGATCAATTTGGCTTTTAGACTCAGGTAAAAAGTCATGTCCCGGTTCATATGCCGGTTCAACACCATTCACCAATTTGGCTATTACTCTCGAACCAAGTTTGGAGATCACATCCAATAAATCTGGGCATTCTTCCAATCCAAAAGACAATGTACCGTCGGAAGTGGTAACCAATAATGTATTCAATGCTGAATTTTGCTCAGCATCAGAACCACAAGATAAGGACATCGTCAAAGCATGGACATTGATAGCACCCAACTCGGGAGCAAATAAGAAGACAGGTTTGGAAGAGTCGATTTGTTCACCCAATGGATGTAAATTCTTCAAATCATACCCACCAAAGTTTTGGATAGGTTTAATTGCAGGCATATAATTTCTAATAACAGAAGGCTTGGAGTCATCGACAACTCCATCTGCCAAGGATGGTGGAGAATTAACATCTGAAGTCTTTCTCGACTGTTCAGGGGATTGCAAACTGCCAGATCTCGATTGAGGTTGAGGAATTCCAGTGCTATCGGATCTCGGCTGTTGTACCAATTGAGTTGGAGAATGCTGATTCATCATTGGCGAATTGATATTAGTAGCAGATACAGAAACTTTTCTCATTTGAGGAATGGCTTGGGGAGTAGGAACTTGAGTCAAATGAGGGCTGTTCATTGGTGGCGACATTTGATTCATCGGCGGAGGCGACATTTGCTGAGATTGGAAGGAATGCAGTTGGGGCATAGCTTGAGGAGGGATATGCTGCTGTGGGATGGATGGTGGTCTAGGTATGTTAGGCTGTGGTTGAGTCTGTTGGGGTGTTTGGGATTGCTGAGTCTTTTGCTGCAGTTGCTCTAGTTGTCTTTGAATGGCCATCTTTCGAGCTTGTAATTCTCTTTGGCCCTCGGGATTGTTGGCATATTGTTCAAAAGGTAACAAGTAGTTCCTATACACATCATACAATTTGGTGCCAATGCTTGGATCCGTTGTATCCAAACTGATTTTAGAAGCTACAAAAGACCAGCCCTGTTTGTTCTGAACCTCGGTGGACCCGCCTAATCTGGCCACCAATACATAGAGGAAGAATAAATGCACTTTCTTTCCATTGATCAAGGGCTGTTGTTGGATTGGAGTGCCCCTTCTCATCATGAAATCGAGCAATGTTTTCATGAATAGCTCGATTTGGTTGGAACCCGGTTGGCCTTTCCTATTAGGATCTTGTTGTTGCTGTTGTTGTTGTTGTTGAGTCTGAGCCCTCTGTTGCTGTTGAGCATGTTGCTGTTGTTGATGTTGGACAACTTGTGCTTGTTGTTGTCTTTGTTGGTTTTGTTGTTGTAATAACGTAGCATTATTCATTATTGGAGTCCCATTCTGACTGGCCGGTTGTTGGAAAGGTGGAGGAGAGCCGCTAGAATTGTTTCTATTGATTGGAGAATTCGACTGTTGACTAGGACTTGGATTATTTCTCTGCATGTTTCGTTGTTGTTGCAATTGTTGGAGTCTGAAGGCGTGTTGGGATTGTATTTGTTGTATGTTTGCCTGTTGTTGTTGGTTTGGTTGACCTTGTGCTTGGAGTAGAGATTGTTGTTGTTGAGCTTGTTGTTGTTGTTGTTGCTGCTGCTGCTGCTGCTGCTGTTGTTGTTGTTGTTGTTGTTGAACTTGTTGCTGTTGTTGTTGAACTTGTTGCTGCTGCTGCTGTTGTTGTAAAGCTTGTTGTTGCATTATCTGTTGTCTCATTCTCTGTAATTGCTCCTTCTTCTGTTGATCCATCATTTGTTGTCTGAGCTGAAGCGAAGGATTATTAAATTGCTGAGATTGTTGGCCCTGGATATTGGTTTGCAGACCCAATATGGCCTGTGGATTAATAGATCCTGAACTCATGGCATCTGGGGTCGATACATTAGTATGGGGGGAATTTGTGCCGGAGAATTGGTTCTGGAATTGTTGCTGTGGCACCATCTTGTTTGTTTCCTCCTCATCATTGAGATAATTCAAGAAGCTCGTGGGGTCATCATTCTGTTGATTCCCATAATTGTTTCCTTGATCGTTGACACTTAGGTCGTTCAACCAATACTCAGACATGACGTAATTAATTGAGAAATGGACCCGGAACTTGAAGTGCGACTATTCGACCCAATTAATACACTACGAACCGTTCGGAGATGCAATCACAATTATCCTGGATTTCATTACCCGTAGTGTGTTTAGGTGGTTAATGTTTTTGGCGAGTATTACGACGGGGTGTCTGTGACCAAATGTACACGTCCTCATATTTACACATATAGCCGTGCCATATATGATATATTCATACCACCCAATTACTCCCTACAAGCCCCTTTAAATAGCCTCTATAATATCATTGCTAGCTATCTATTTATCCTCACCAAACTCTCCACCATGGCTTATGGAGCTTCTTACTCAATGCCTTGTAATGCTCCATCTCGCTCCAGCAATCTCTCCCCCATTCACATCCGGCCATATTGATGACAAAATCGTGTTCTTGGTAGAAAAATTGCGGATCGTCTGCCTTATCAGCACATGCTCCCGGTGGAAAGGCGTTAATCATTCTCAAGGGCAAAAATGCTACCCGTTCTCTGATCCACGCTTGTGTGGAATACAACGTCTCCAACGCATCTTGTTCCTTGTGTTCCCATTGCATATGCATTTGCTCGTAAAAGGCCGGATCCCACCAAACATCCAACAAGAGCTCGGTCCACGAGGATCTTCTCATCAAAAACGACCCCAAGTTGAACCCTCCGCAATCCTGTGTGATTATCATGTCAATGGGCTTGGTGTAATCAACATACGGCACATATGGCTCCAAGCTCAACGGATTGAACGTCTCCACGGTTCTATAAGTGGCATTATTCAAATTGTTGAAGAAATGGTCCTCCAACGAGATCTCCGGCTCCATGATGAACGTGTGCAAGTCCAACCACCAGAACCATTCGGTGTTGGGAAATTGTCTCATGGTCTGTTTCAAGATGTCCACCTTTTCCCAGCTCTCTCTCCATTCGTGGCTGTATCTTCTCTTGATGGTCATGTCCTTGATGGTCAACCCGTAACCGTGTTTCTTTGCATATTGCTTCTTGTTGGCGATGGACGATCTCTCGACAGACCATTCCTGCGCTCCCTTCCATTTGAGCACACCACCGCCCTCGTTAGCAGCCAATATTATCACAACCTTGGGGTCGGTGAACTTTAAATGGGGTATGAATGGAACAGAAGTGAACAAAGACAACAAGATCAACGAGATGATGAAAATCGACATCTTCTTGTATTTGGAAAATAAGCTGTTGATAATGTTCAAAGGAACAGAAATGGCGCTCTTTGCCCATGATTGCGACGAATTGGGCTTGAACGTCTTCGAATACGCCTCCTTCGATTCAGTGGAATATGGTAAATGGAACTTATCGCTCATCTCGTCTGATCTGTAAGCGTGTTTACCAAGTCGACGGAAACTATCGATACTAAGAAATTGGCTCGATATATGGATTCCCTGATATACCCGGATCCACTCTCCTTTGCGACCGGACTCAAAACTACAATTAATCCAATGATCAAATATAAAAGCTCTCGCTTACGTCAATCTAATAATAATTCTATTGATGTTGACGAAAAATTGAGTCGAAGAACGACTTCGTATAGACTTCCCAATTGGGACATGACGTAACTACATCAACTACATCAACTATATCAATATTTTATTATTATGATGATATCACTTGTATTATTATTGTGCAGACTTAATGCTCCATCTGTTGTAATCATCTCTCCACCAACGGAACCTAGAAGTCAAATTCACCGCGAAATTGGTCCAAATTCATTCCAGGTTTCACCATTTCTAGCAAATCTCTTCTATCCATGGCAATAAACGCTCTTTTCAACGTCTCCAATAAACTGGTCGACTGGTTGGATATACTGCTATCATCCTCCATCCCCTCAACCTTATGCATCGATAACCCTCCAAGTAAGTGTTCCACAGCCTCCTTATAACAGCCAATATTTATACAGGAAACTCCCAAATTATATCTGGCTCTCACAAATGCCGGCTTCAATTGCAATGCCCTGAAATAGGCATCCACTGCTTCTTCGCTTCGGTTCGAATTGGCCAAAGATGCGCCCAATCTGTTCCACAATAAAGCATCATCCGGTCTAACTTGCAAAGCAGCCTTGAAACAGTCAATAGTCTTGTCGAATTCCTCGTTGGCGTAGAATAACACACCCAATCCCATTTGAACATCTGCATCGATGTTCACTCCGTTAGGCGATAATTGTGCAGCTTCGAGGAACAATTCAGTTACTCTCTTGCTCAAGGTGTATCTATCTTCAGTGATTTTTGGGTTGCTGAGTCTGGCTTTCTCCGCAATAGCAGGGTATTTCGTCTCGATCCATCTTTCCAACGTGGAAAATGCGGCATTGTCATATCCTTCATTAATATAGGAAACCGCCAATGTCATCAGAGCCAGCAAATTGTTCACGTCCAATTGCAAACACTTCTCCAATGCCGAGATACCGGCAATCTCCTTTTCATTTTGAGTCTGAACCTCACCCAATTTCAACCATGCGTCAGTGTGATTTTCGTTTTGCTGAACAGCGGCTTCAAAGGCCAAGGCAGCTTCCGATAGTTTTGCTCCATTTTCCATGAGTCTCATCCCAATCGAGTATGGGTCATCAACATTCAAAAATTGGTTCTCCTTCTCAAATTTGTATTGGCCGTAATGTGCTCTCGTGGTGGCGTATGTAGCAAAATCCTTCTCCCATGAAGGTTCTTCATATTGCTCATTGATAAACTCCTGTTCCATGGCCTCAGTATTCAAGTTATCCCACACGTCTTCAAAGGTGGCGTTGTATTTATCGTCGATAACGATCTCGGGGGTCTCTTCCTTGACCTCGGCATCTTCCGTCTCCTTTGGCTCTTCAACCATGCTTCTTTCGATCTCCTTGAATTGGTCTTCCCATTCGATCTTGGGCTCGTTCATCTGTTGTTCGTTGACATTCAATTGTTGCGACGATTGGTTCATTTGCATGTTCATGCCCATTCCGTAATTGTTCATCATTCTCATCGGTTGGTATCCGTTCCGCATCGTGTAATTCATGTTGCCGGGCTGTTGTTGGTCCATCATGGGTTGGTCCATCATGGGCTGTGGAGAAGCCGATTGGAAGTCGTTCAACCAATTCGACTTTGCCGCCATTGGGCCAGTCTGGTTCATCACGGGCTCTTGGGCATTCATTTTGAAGTCATTGGTCCAATTCTGTGCCTGTGGAGCATGGAAGTTCTGCTGAGAGTTGCCATTATGGATCATACTCAATTCATGTCTCATGGGTTGGAATTGGAACACATTAGTGTTGGCAGTGCCGTTGTTCAAAAACTGGTCCATGGATTCACGATCCATCTGGTTCATCATCATCTCATTCTTGAGTCCAGCTTGTTGGGGAACATTCAACCCATTATTTGCTTGTCTTTGTAGAGATCTATCCTGTTGAGTGTGTTTGGAGAATTGGGCCAAAGGATTATTATTCGCCGAACAATCGGCTCCGGCGGACATAAACGACATAATTATTAACTATTAGAAATATCTACAACAGCAGCAACTATCCACTATATATAGTACAAGTTCTTGTTCTGCCGCAGACCAGAAACTTATTGTCACATTGATCTCTAATAGTTTCTTTAGTCATCCATATGTGGAGACTCGAGACATGATCATGTGACGTGACCCGCACGGGTCGCAAATGCACATAGCGATGAGTTGAACCTATTCTATAAGGAGTGGTGATGGGGCCATTTGGGGAGAAATGAGTAAAAATGAGCCGATTTCCGTCGAGAAATTGTTACAACAGCGAGAAAATAAAGATAATGAGCTAGCGAAGCCCAAATTCTTGTCCAAGAAAGAAAGAGCTAGACTCGCGTTGGAAAGAAGACAGGAACAAGTGAAAAATAATGCTGAATTGCCTAAACCTTCTCTATTGAACCGTTCATCCTCTGCAATTGATCCAATTTCGTCGAATGCGATGGACCTGGACTATCCAACAATCAAAAAACAAAGACTTGAAACCAACCAGAAATACAAATTCGATTGGGATGAAGAGGACGATACCTCTAATGAATACAAACCGATGATCTTGAGAGACTTCCGAAATAATAATATCACCTCGCATCTTTCCAAGAAAATCGATTGGAACGATAGACATTGGACCGATAAGCCCTTGGATAAGATGAAGGAGCGAGATTGGAGAATATTGAAGGAGGATTTCAACATCTCCTCCAAAGGTGGTAATATCGATAATCCACTAAGGTCGTGGGAGGAATCTTCCATCCCTAAAGCGATATTGAAGGCAATTGACAAAATTGGCTACAAAGAGCCCACACCCATCCAAAGAGCTGCTATCCCCGTTGCTTTGAACAATCGAGATGTAGTGGGAATTGCCGAGACAGGTTCTGGTAAGACTGCGTCCTTTCTCATTCCCTTGTTGACCTATATTTTGAACTTACCTCCTCTCAACGAATTTAATAGAGATGACGGCCCTTATGCGTTGGTGATAGCGCCAACAAGAGAGTTGGCACAACAGATCGAGAAAGAATGCTGGAAATTCTGTAAAAGCTTGGGCTTGAGAGTAACCTCGATCATTGGTGGCCATTCCTTCGAGGAAACTGTACATAATATTTCGGATGGGATTCATATCGTGATCGCAACGCCAGGAAGATTGGTAGACACGTTGGAGCGACTGATTATGCGGTTGAACCAATGTTATTACTTGGTTATGGACGAGGCTGACAGAATGATTGACATGGGGTTCGAGATCCAAGTCAATAAGATACTTGAATCGCTTCCAGATGTCGATTACAACACATTTGGATTGGCTAAAAGACAAACAATGATGTTTACGGCCACCATGCCTCCATCGATTGAGAAAATTACGAAGAAATATCTCGTGAAACCGGGTTTCTTAATCATTGGTAATGTTGGAGACGCGGTGGACACTGTTGTCCAAGAGGTAGAGTTCCTTAAGACGGATGATATGAGATTCAACAGAATGGTTGACATAATAAACAGCCGCCAATTCCGTCCACCCGTCATCATATTCTCTAACTACAAAAAGACGTGTGAGTTGATATCGACTAGATTGACCGCAAATGGTATAAGTAATGTCATAATGCACGGTTCAAAGAACCAAGAACAGAGAGAATTGGCATTGCATCAGTTGAAAAGTGGAGAGGTGAGTGTGTTGGTGGCAACAGATTTGGCTGGTAGAGGTATTGATATTGCCAATGTGTCGTTGGTGCTAAACTTCCAAATGTCCAAGAACATAGAGGATTACACCCATAGAATCGGTAGAACAGGTAGAGCAGGGAAGATGGGACATTCTATTACGTTTTTATCAGATGATGATAAGGATGTGTTGTATTCTTTGAAGACGATGATTTCCAGGAGTCCTGTTAGTAGATTGAGCAAGGAGTTGAGAAACCATGATGCTGCTAGAATCAAGACGGTTGATCAATAGAGATATACAGAACTATAAAGCGTTTTGGTGGCTAACACAAGGTTGAAGTGATCAATGGTGTGATCTCGTATTATTCCGTCTTCCTAAAAACTACAATTGAATTATGGTTTATCTCATATTATTATTGAGACATAAATGATATTCATTTGTGAATGTTCCTGATATGTAATATATAAACTATCTTCATGAGACTTGTTTGAACTGTGATCTATAAACTATCTTCATGAGACTTGTTTCAACTGTAATCTATATATATGTTCAAAGGTTATTCTGTTCAAATACTCAAATTTAGAAGCTTCCTGTAACTTCATCTCATTCATCATCATCACTACTGTCATAAGCACTCATCAAAGCACCTAAACTCTTTGGTGGCTCTTTATGTACTGGTTGAACCATTTTCTGTCGTATTCTTTTCAAAGTCTCTAGAGACGATTGACTGAAATTGAGTGGATTTGGAGTGCTATCTTTCTCCGTTATATAAAGCTGTTGTTGTTGTTCTGGTTCATCTTCCTCTGGTTCTTCCACTGTGATCTTTGATCTTTTCGACTCGCTTTCCTCGACTTTTCCCAATAATTCTCTCACTTTATTTATAGCCAATTCCTCCAACTTTCTTTTTTCCCTTTTCTGGGCCTCTGGATTTGGGTCGGCATTTGCCCATTTGATCACCAATATCTCCTCATCATCTAGACTTTGGTTCTGCATAGCTTCCTTAGCAAATTGCGCATCATGCTCGTTCTCGTAGGTGACAAAACAACAATTCTTGTTGTATAAAGTTCTTATTCTGTCGATTTTTCCCCATTCACTGAAATGCGTTTGGAGCTGTTTATCGATATTATCGTTCATTTTCAATCCCGCTACATATAGCGTTCTATTCACCTTTCCGATGGCACCCACACCAGACATATCGTCCTTGTAATCAGAGGTTTTGTCTCGTCCAAAACAGTCCTGGGTGGGGTTGAATTGGTCCTCAATTGCAGGCAATCTGTGGTAATATTGGCATCTTTTCCCCAAATAACAACATCCTCTGGCAAAAAACAAACACATGGGAAGTGTGGAATTATGCGACTTATCGGCCTTGGTGTAGCCCGAGTCTTTTACAATGTTACATCTATGTTGTGCTTTTGAATAGGTCTTATTAGAACTATCACCGCCAGACCATCTCAAATACCATATATTGAACTCATTACCGGTCTGAGGCGGTTTGTCGTCGTCCGGAATATCGTCCGGATTCACCTGCAAACGAGCAGCCTTCTTAGGAATAGAGGGCATTTTCGGATAAGTTGTTAATTATGTTGTTTCATCAGATATCACATTGTTGAAGTGCGGTGCAAAATGCAACCGATGGCCAAAATTGATTGCGCACGACAGGGTCCTCGGACTCCGACACTATGCTACAATTGATAACGAAGAAACTCAATATGCTATTATTAAAAAACATAATGTCAACGATATGATGAAGGGAATAAATAATCATATCGTGCACACCACCCCAAGTTATATACAATACAAAATAAATGCAGCTCTCAAAACCTTAGAGAATAATGGACGAAGAAGGAGTGACATTTTCGGAATTGAAGTTGGAATTAGGAAGTTCGTGGATTCTGTCGAAATTGATGTCGTCGAGGATCTTCTTGGCACCCTTATTGACCAACTTTTTGGCCAATTTGATCCCTAAGTCTTCGGCATCGTCTCTGGCACCGAGAACAACCTCTGCCTCGTCTTCTATAAACTCTTGACCATCGGGACTGATAACTATCCCTTTCATCTTTAATACCGACGTTTCTTCGTCAAAGGTGGTGTTGACACCAATGGGCACGGAACATCCACCCTCCAATGTTCTCATCAACGATCTCTCGGCAAGACAACAATATGTGGTTGGCAAATGTTCGATGGACTTCAAAATCTCTAACACCTTGGCATCTCCCTTACGGATCTCGATACCCAAAGCACCTTGTCCAACGGCGTAATACATGTCTGGACTATCCATACAGGAGGAGATACGACTACCGAGTCCTAATCTGATCAACCCGGCAGAGGCCAAGAGAAGACAACTGAATGGACCTTCGACCGCATCCAACTTGCTTAATCTGGTCTGGACGTTTCCTCTGACACTCTCGAACTTCAAATTTGGGTAATTTTTTAATAATTGTGCGGTTCTTCTCACAGACGAGGTACCGACAACGGACCCGTCTGGCAACTCAGCCAACGACTTGTATGGTGAACCCTGTTTCATGACAACAGCATCTCTTGGGTCCTCTCTCTCCAATACACAGCCCAATTCGAACTCGTCCGGAAGATGGGTGGGCATGTCTTTCAAGGAATGGACAATCAAGTCGATTTTGGGATATGGGTCGCTGGCCACCAATAACAAGTTTTCCAACTCTCTGGTCCATAAGGCCTTTCCGCCAAAGGTGTATAAGGGCTTGTTCTGGACCTGGTCACCAAGGGTACTAAGGGCCAAAATGGAACATGTGAGATGAGGGTATTTTTTCAATATGCTGGCCTTGGTTATTTCCGATTGAATGACGGCTAATTTGGACTTACGACCACCGATATAGATGTGGTTTTCTCTGGAAACACCGTTTCTGGTTCCGTTTTGGGTCATGATGGGGGGTCTATAATTGCAATGGTACACTAATTATACAGGCTAAACGCAAGATCTCAGACTGATTTCGACAACTGACACTTGACTACTATATACAGGTAATGACAGGCTCGAATATGGGCTCCGGTGCGAGATATGGTGATGATGTGTCTGTCACTTGATATATAGTCTTTGGCTGAAAATTTTTCGTTCCGGTGTTTGTCCGACTGATCTGGGGCCCAATGAATGGAGGTGATGGGCAAAAAAATATTATCGGGATAAGACAGGGAAAGCAATCTGGCTCGACAAGAAACAGTTCTGCGCAATATGAATGTCGTTTCGTTGATTATATATTGTTGGCCGTCACAACGCTGAGCGAGCAGGCGGATCTCTTGACCGAATTGGGCCATATCCGAGAGGATTATGTATGGAGGGAGCATGATTGGCTTATCTAAGGGAGCCATCTATGTTATAGGTTGTGCGGCCCTGTTGTTATTAGAGCCTATTGGGACTATGTGCATGGTTGGAGGGTGATGTTTGAGATGAGAGGTGGGGCTGATACATATGAGTGTTGTCTCGAGACTCTTGAGTGTACAATGCAACATCGCAACAGTGGTACTATCGCATGGGGTGGTGGTGCGATGAAGTTTCTGATTTCAGATATTGTGATTTATTGGCGAATTGGAATCCCATGGATTTGCTTCAATTTAAATTTAATTGTATCAGGTTATTTCCTACACAATTCGGACTTCTTGCACTCACTACCTTAAGTTCCATGTAGACCTATCACCACCACCACACTACATATCTAGGTTCCACCACACTACACTTCTCTTCCCCCATTTTTCGTTTGCTCACCAATAATCCTCCAATTATTAATCTCCAATTATTGATCTCCACTTTCTCCTATCCATAATTATATTCCTCCTCCTTAAAAGGTCGTGTGGCTCACGATGAAAAATTTATGGCAACCATCATAAGATATTAGCAGCAACCTAATCATACCCATTCATACTATATATACACCATAAAGATGTCGGTTGCCAATTTCGATCCTAACGCCGCCGAAAACAGTCAAGATATCGAGAAACAATTCTCGGTCAAGGTTGTCAAACACATAGATGCTTATTGGGGTTTATTGGAAAAGATCCCTGGATCCAAGTTGAAATTAACCAGATATGACGACGAGATCTTCGAGACCTTATTACAGGACTTCCCCGAATTCGAGAGCCCTGACTATGCCAAGAACGTCAACGAGGACGAAATGAAGTCTCTTAAGGGTAAGGAGAGATGGAGAGCTTACATCGAGAAATTCAATTATGTTGAAGATTACAACTTCGGTACCATAATGAGAGCCAATAGTGATGAGGAGTACTCCGAGACTGGTACCATTTTTGTTGTCAGAATGCAATTCTACGCCATCGAAATATGCAGAAATAGATACGGTTTGAACGATTGGGTTGTGGCCAAGAACGCTTAAAATAAATAAATAAATATGGATTCATCTATGTAGGTCTATTCTAATGGGTGTGGTCGTGGTGACTATGACTGTGTCCGTGGGATTGTGTTTCTTCGTCTGTTTCTTCACCTGTTTCTTCTATGTAACTAATATTCACACCCTTGATGTATTTATCGTCTTCCATTAACTTGTTCTTTAAGTAATTCGAGACGCTCAGCATCTCGTTGATTGTCAACACATTGTTCCATTTCTGGACAGGTGCTTCGAGAACCAAATTCACATTCAAATTGGCTCCACTGGGCAAAACGTCCAATTGGCTGATTTTGTAGGGTTTTCCGCTGTTATTCAGAGAAATCAAGCCGCCCAATTTCTCGTTGATGATATCCTCGATAGCGGTGTATCTGGAATCCGAGGATGGCACAGCCCTGTCGATTAACTCGAGCAACGAGGTGGACAACCCGCCATAACCAGCTCTAATGATCAAAGAAGACACCGCCAACCCGCCAACAGCATCCAACCACCCGATATTGAAGAAATATCCCCCCGAGATGGTTATCACCGCAACAATGGATGTCAACGAGTCCACACGATGATGCCAAGCATTGGCAACCAACACCTTGGAGTTTGTTTCCTCCGCAACCTTCAAGGTTTTTTTGAATAACCATTCTTTGATGGCAATCGACGCCAAGGCAATCCAAGCAGCATTTATATCAGTGGCCTCGACCTCGGCCACGCCATGTTCTGCGTGTGAATGACTGTGACTGTGACTGTGACTGTGGCCAAATTGGATCGTGGATACCATTTCGTATATATTATGGGGCAATAAGAACTCCAAAATGGAAATCAACGACAGCCAACCAACACTTATACCCGCAAATAACAACAATCCACTGACCCCTAAACTGCCAATGGTCTCAATTTTGCCATATCCCAACGGATATCGCTTGCTGGGCTCCTTGCTCGACACATTCACAGTGCCTAGAGTCAAGAAATCCGAAATCAAATCGCTTACAGAATGAACGGCATCGGCAAGCAAAGCCTGCGAATGGAAATAGAACCCGCCAAGTCCCTTGGTGATGGCCATTGTCACGTTTACAATCAATCCGATCCAGGTGATTCTGACCCCCGGATTGGAGAGAATTTGGCTCTTTGATAACGTGAGCATCTCGTTCCCGTGAGCATGACTGTGACTATGGCCAGAGAGCATAGAATGAGAGTGTTCGTGCGAATGTTCTTCTTTTTCGTTTCCTTTCTCTTCTTCTTTTTCCTTTTCCTCGTTCTTATTTACTTCTCCACTTTTGGGAGTTCGTTGACTCAACATCCTACGTTGTGTCACTTGGGTGTATTTTACTGCCTTGAACACCAATCGGGTCCTATTAATTCCAAGATTGTTCCTGGAATTCGCAATAAATCTACCTCCAATCATAACTTATTGGTTCATCGTTTATTGCAGACTCAGCCTCATTGGATAATTCTTCACCTCATTTGCTGTTACCCCGTAATATGCTCCTAATACAGGGCCTGGCTTGCCGTCACACGACACCGGCATCGGCCCATCTCTACACAGGTAAACACCGAAGCCATCCTTATTAACCCTATATATAGTTTATAAAAAACAAAAAGCAATATCTCTAACAACACATAACCCTTTCATTTCTTTGCCCTCTTGTTGGAAGCCGAATCATCCTCCATCTCAACAACCCGTTTATTTGGATCCGTACCCTCCATTGTAGTCGTCTGAGATAACTCATGCGGTGTAGACGGATTCAAGAACTCATTTACATCAAACTCCGTTCCAGCAATGCTTGGAGGCATGGGACTCATCGCCAACGCATGCGTACCATGGTGATCTTCCTTTAGAAAATCATTTCCTCCCAACGAAGGCTGATATGTGGGAACCATCTTATTAATCCAATCTTCAACTTGCTGGATTGAATGTTCCTGTTTGGATATGTTATCATCCAAATCAGCGAGATTCGGGTTCATTTTGGCAATCTCACTCAAGCTGATCGACGATTGCGACACATCATCTAGACTGTCATTTTTGATCGAATCAGAAGGAGTCAATTCAGGAAACAATGCCCTTGGCGACGGAATCACATCCCCACTCATTTGCAACCTATTGAGAGGTCTATTCTCTTGTCTGGATGGATATCTTTCAATCTCTTGTACAGGCGATTCGTCAGTCTTGTTATTTGCCTTGGAATTGCTTCTAGAAGAGTTGATTGTTGGATTGTGTGAATTTTGCGTTAACATCAACATAGGTTTAGATGAATAGTTTGGTTGCGCGGGGAAAGCGAATTCTGAAGCAGCGGAAGTTGGGTTCCGTAAATTGACTTGGTTAGAAGTTGTAGTGGCCAACGTTTGATTGTATGGATTATTATCAACTCCCAATACTTTGGAAGAATTCCCGTAAACCGTGGCCAAAAAGTGAAGAATCTTATCCAATGTTTCGGCCTGTTTATTATGTCTCTCTCTAGCAATATAATTCTCCTTCCATAATGTTTCGTTGTCCTTACGCACTCTCCTCAAGTCTTCACTGATTGCGATTTGATTCATCTTGATTGTCTCCAATTCTGATAAAATGCCCCCTAAATCCACCTCATCTTCGTCATTATTCTTGGCTGACTTGCTTCTGACGATATTATCCAACAAATCCTCTCTGTCTTTAATAAAGTTCTCGTTTTCAAATTGCCATTGCTCGTCGTTGGAAGTCAAGGTTCCCGAGCTGATGTCTTGGACCTTATGCCATCCATACATGTTCAATTGTCTGACAAAACTAGCAAAATTACTATGTTTGAAATATCTGGGCAAAACACTCTTCATGAAGAATTCTCGATTGGTCACATGGAACGATTTCCCATCCTGCAGCCAATTTATAAACTCGTGGTTCATGGGATCGTTGACCATATTCCACACCTTTAGAACAAACGCGGGCCTGGTCTTGGGTGCTTGGATCTCCTTTCTTTTTTTCTGTTTCTTTGCTGTTTCTGGTCTGCGTTCCGCCTTCAATTTATCCGAAAGGGTATTGATCTTGTTTGTCAATGCAAGATGTTTCTCTGCAATCAGGTCCGGTAACACTGATTGCGACAATAGAGAAGGCTCCGGTATCGCAGTCGGTCTGGGTATTGTCAATTGGTTCTGGCCAAGCTGTAGAAGGTCCTGATTGGCTCCAATCAAAGAACTATCCTGATACTCGATCGGGAAATAGGGATCGTCATTATTATTGAAATTATTGATTTGTTGGCTGGTCAATTGGTGGGGAAACGCAACCACATTATTGCCATTATTATTATGACTATTATTGTATACATCGAGTGTGGAATGGGGTTCCGGATAATCTCTATTGATGACTTCTATGTCCTCATCATTCAAATTGGTCGTGGTGGGCGCAAAAACATCCAAGCCATTGGGGTTGTTGGGTATATTGTCGGTATTATCTAATGGGTTACTATTATTAAACGACATTGGATTCTACTAACAGTGTCTGAGTGCCCGCTCAATTTGTTCTCGACACTTCCTTCACTTATATGTACTCTTGCAACACTTCCTAAATGGTGCAGGTCATAAAGTGTGGGTTTGAAGATATTTTCCATGAGCTTCCATGGGATTCCATCGCAATGTGCGAGTACCGGGAAACTCTAGTGAAAGTCATGTGACTTACACTACCACTCTCTCCCCTACAGCATTGATTAACTTATCTCCACTATAATGATCAATTATGAGAGAGTTTTTATATTGTGAGTTTCAAAATTAATCTGTTTTATCAATAATTGAACTTTTGATTTGGTATATACCTACTTGTGTCGATTGGCGCACGACCCTAAGTTATATAAATGTACAAATCGACATAAAAAAACGTAAAATAAGTCTACTTACTAATAATAGTATACAATCGTGTGTTATTTCCAACTTTATATCTTATTTTTCTTAAGAACTTTTCATTACAAAAACATTTCATATATCATGGTAAAAGGATCAGATGTCTTCTGCTAAAACCGTGTGATAATGTTGATATGCAAGAAAACGTGTCCCTCTCTCTCTTTATCACTCAAAATTCGTCTGTGGTTTGTTAGGTCTATATGGGAAATGATATGAAGGTTTCTTTTCGTTTTTATCTATGATAGTACTTCATTTGGTAAGATAGTCCTGGAAAAAGTCCTTTTGGTGCGAGAATTGTGCACAACTTTCTATAAATTTATGTATGCTTTTGGTGATAACTTTCTTATATGATAAATGTTTTTTTCTCTTGAAAAAGTGACTAAAACTGATCGGAAAGTAATATTGAAGCTAGGAATGGAGAACTCTTCGAATAACTCCTGTTTGAAGTGTTGTTACACTCATTAGTAGAGAAGAAGAGAATCGACTGAGAAAACTATAAATCTGACTTGAAATTTTCTTGTTACAATATGAGGACAACACTGGTTTATCTTATTATATGACACTTTTTAAATCTCTAACGAATAACGTAAACCCCTATACATAATATTACGGGTGATTCAATGTTTGATATTAATCTACCTTTCAACTTTTTTTATCGAGCAAGAGAGAGTCCAATGTGCAAAAGTTGTGTAGCTCTGTTTTTTCTGCTAATATCAGCATTATACAAGGAAAAACATTTAGAGACACACTAATTCCTTCAAAATTGGTATTCTGTAACAATTCCCAATTTGCATTTTCTTTTTGTCTTCTTTTTGTCTTCTTTTTCTACGTTATTGACCCATTGAATTGAGGATCAAGACCTAACATGAGGACAATAGACTCGGGTGATAAAAAATCCTTGTGGCCAATTATAGTTCAATTAGAATAGCATGATTCATGATTTAGCGAACCCTTCTGTCCAACCATGATAATATTAGGTGAAAGACCGAACACATAAGCCAGATATACTTGCTGCAAGACTGCGTAAGATTCTGCTGGACAGCTGCACTAATCTGTCAGGACTCCTGTGAGATCCTGTTCGAGTCAAATTATAACTTATCACCATCTGTTGGTTGCCGCAGATTGGTTCTGGAGCTTGAATCTTGCGCGATAAGCCAATATATATTTCGTTATATAGCAAGTTTGTTCTTCATCAAATTACTAATCAAAACTGCCCAATGCTGGTAATCCACTCTTCTTAGCCGATGCCGGCCATATTTGGCAATAAGTTGTATTTATATTGCATATGCTTCTAAGGACATTGAGTGTTTAGATATTATTTTGAAGCCACAACAGGTATCGCTACGGCTATTATCCTAGTGGTATTTAGATTATATCTTTATGCCACCATGGTTTTTTTGAGATGTAATTAGACTTGTAAGATAAAGAGATATCTTTCTGCAAAAAAGGATCCTGTTACTTCAGATATTGCTCCATCGTCGTAGGTGGACGTTCTTATTAGTCGAATCACGTCCAGTGTGTAAGTTGGACTTTAGTTATAATTGTAATATAGATACGATATGGGTTTTCAAAGAGGAGACAATGTAATTCCAAAATAATGATATTTCATATCATTAGTTTTCCAGGCCAGCTGGTGCACTGGCCACTAGCTCAAGAAAGTTTACACAAAATCTTCTTCTACATCATATTAAATGACTGAAATTCAAACTCGTCCCTAGAAAATCCCTCGAATAGCTCATACTATTATACAACCCCTCTTCTTTTTATCTCCCTTGGATTTAGCTTCCTTTGTCTTCGCAGCAGGCCTTGGAGCTACAGGGGTATTTAACTTCTTCTGCAATCTCTTAGCTGTCACCTCATCTTCATCTTGCTGTAAAATCATTGCTAATTGTCTGTCATTGAGTTCATTCTCATTATATTCAAAATCGTCAATATTCAAATTCAACTCGTCATTGAAAACGGGAGTGAAGTCTCCTGAAAAGAAGATATCTTCGTCACCCTTTACCGAATTCAAGGATTGCCAAACAATATTCTTGCTCTTAAAAGCGTTGTCTGTAACTAACAAATACAAATCGTTATTGTCTCTCTTATATATGGTGCTGAAATGGTCATTTCTGAAAAAGATTGCAAAGGAGTTGCTCTCCAACTTGTCTGAAATCTTATTCAATCCATAAGGCGTTAATTGAGTAGCGGTTCTGGCTAACCATGACTTCACAGACACATGTTCCTGAAGAGTAGCTTGCTGAGCTTCATCCAACTCGCTCGACGGAGAGAAAATCAAGTCGCTCGTTTCAACAAGAAACTTTTGCGAATTCTCGTAATCACCAATATTTCGGATGATTTCATATTCAGGATCTTGAAGAGGATTGGCAACCCATCCATGTATCAAATCCAATTTAAAGGATCTAAAGATCGACAATTCCAAGGTGTCTTCTTCAAAGCCACCATTCAAGAACTCAGGATTCACATTCAAACCAGTGTGCAAACTAGGCAACAAATTCAAAACCTGAGTGGTGTCCTTTTGCGAAGTCAGGCTAAGTTTCAATAACCGATCACCCAATTGTTCAAGCAATTCTTGCAAGGTAACCAAAGGTCTCTGCAAGAGTTGCTTGAATTCCGTGTAATCCTTAGTATTATTGACTTCATCCCTCAAAATCAAGGTGTTGATAATAGCGATCAAGGCACATGGTCCATTTTCGTCTTGCAATAAGATGTTAGTGTCATAGAGATTACTATTGGTATCGGCCCAATAGTCCCGTTTTGTCTCGAAACTGACCATTCTTGAGTCGTTCATAGTGCGATTCTTCTAGAGGGCTGATATTACAATTATTGCCACCTAATGCCTATCTATATCATTCTATTCATTATCTTCTTATCCAAGATATGGCCCCGTCATAGCCTGCGTGCAACGCCTCGGTATTGACACGTGCAGTTGGCAGCAGCTCAGCAGCCATGGCATGCCATAATAACACCACACCTGTGAACCGATTGGTCTACAAAAAGTCTAGCAAGTCGTTTGAGTTCTTGGGGTTGGAGTTTGTAGTGGACGACATGACTCTTGGGGCATTCGAATTTGGTGTCAATTGTATTCCAAAGCCTGGCGGATAATTAACATTCGGTGTAGCAGGCGCGGCTGCCGGAGCATTAAATGCGGTAAAGCCACTGTTATTATTGATACCACCGAAGCTGGGCGTGGTGTTGAAGGAACCGTTATTATTGGCCAAATGGCCACCGTTGTTATTAACGTTGTTGAGGCTCATCGAGTTCATAGTGTAAGTGGACGATGCAACAACGGGCTTGTGGACCTCGCTAGACCAATTGATTTGCCCCGTCCCTGCAGCATTGTTCGCCCCGCCGGTAGGCTGGTTACTGATCACATCTGGAGTCAATCTCTTATCGTAGGACTCAAAATCACCGAAATCATCGTCGTTGTTAACGACAGGTCTATTGATCAAGTTAATCACAGGCTTTGGTGCATTGGAAGTAGATCCAAATGACAACTTGTTAGCTCTTTGAGGCTGTAAAGATAATGGAGCTGCAGTTGGTCTTTTTGGCTCCATGGTCGGTGGGACTACTGCTTGAATAGGAATAGGTTGCACAGGTTGACGGGTTGGTCTTCCAATGGATTGTTTTCTTGTTGGTTGGATAGGAGCCTCTCTTGGAGTCAGATCGGAAGAGGTGGTGCTATTATTGTATAACAAATTGGTGAAATTCTCATTGGCGCTCTTATCGGCCTTGATCCCATTATCATTGTTCAAATTAGTCAACAATAGAAGTTGTTTGCTCTCAATCTTATCTTGAATGGCCTTGATGATCACCATATATCTCTTGTAATTTTCGATCGATAAGGTGCTACTGATACTCAACTTCCACAATTGAGGAATGATCTCCTCCACTATTGTAGTCACCTCCAATACTTGGCACGTCTTATCATAAAACGATAACAAGGACAACAACACAATTGGCTCCCTGGTCTTCAATTTTTGCAATAATGGTAACAAACTCTCCTCGATAATGAATTTATCAATAGTCTTTTTCGTCGCCATCAATTGGAACGTATTGATAGTGGCCACCTTGGTTGCCATGGAAGTGGTCTTACTGAACACATTGCAGATAGCCGGGAATAAATCATTCTTTATGTAAGGGAAATCAAACACATCGATGATAAGCTCAAACTTACCAAAGAACTTCTCTTGCAATTGAGGATTTGATGTTGGTTGTAAAATCAAATTCACCAACGGTTT
This sequence comes from Nothofagozyma chilensis, assembly GCA_030573195.1. NCBI lineage: Eukaryota > Fungi > Ascomycota > Pichiomycetes > Serinales > Cephaloascaceae > Nothofagozyma > Nothofagozyma chilensis. Next base: position 538,871 of record JAJMCV010000129.1, read on the forward strand.
TAGTAATAACACCAAATCCTTTCCGTTCAATTTCTTATTAAGTATCTCCAAATTATCAATCATGATCAATTGAGCTTCTGGGATGTCGATCAAGTTGAGCAAAATCGGGTTTATCTTATCATGAAATGTCAAATTGGATAATGTTTTACCAATGATCAAGATGATCGTTAACGAGATAGGAATAAGCGAAGCCTCGGATTTATTCCCCACGATATCAATCAACAACGGCAAGAATTTCTGTTGTAATAAGGTATTTGGAAACAAAGGCAACAAGTTTATAAGACCCTTAAGAAAGATCAACTTTTCCTCCTCGGATTTCGTGGGGAACTCGTCAATGAAGATCATGGTCTTTATCAACGGATTATTGAAATAGTTGGATGTGAGGAAATCTTGTATGGAGGTTCTATCATATGGATGTCTTGCAACCAACGTCGGATAGATCGAATACAAGACATCCGGGATCTCCTTGTAGAAAAGCTTCTTATTTGCACCAGTATTGGATTGGTTGAATCTAGTTTCGAACTTCTTGAATTCCTGTTTGTAATAAGTGGTTGAGTTCTCACATTTAAGAAACGATTCGCCGTTGTATAAATGGTAGATAAGACAACCCAAACTGAAAATGTCGTTATTTATTCCCAAATTGTTGTCCAAAACTACTTCAGGGGCCGTGAAATCCAACGAAAGATTCATGAACCCGGGTATTCTCGAGTCATAGGTGTTCAAATAGAAGTTACCGATCTCGTTACTTGTCATTTCGTTCAAATTTTTGATGAACCCCAATCCGCCCAATTTCCAATCGCTGTTTTCGTTGATAAACACGGAATTGGGCTGAATGTTCAAATGGATGATATTACAAGTCGAATGGAAGAATTCCAAGCCCTTACCCAATTGTAAAAGCCCCTTCTGGATGATCACGTCGTCCAATTTTCCACATGTAGACAAAGAAGCAGTCAAATATTCAGTCACAAACATGAAATTGGCCTTATGTTCCTCCAAATTCTCCATGATGGTCAAGATGTTGGGATGTTTGAACTTGGCCAAATTGACAACCTGGGCCTTCAAGATCACATAGGCCTCTTCGATCATCTGTTTGGCGTTCTTGGCCCCATTGGCGGCAACGAGTCTACTTTCAAAGCTCTTCTTATCGAATATAAATACAGACACCTTCTTGCCGCTGGATCGGTGTTTTGCAGGGAACACGGACCATGAATCGGAGCTGAACGACGGATTCGACGATACCGAGTAATGTGCCTGTATACCCGTCTTCAAAAACGCCTTGAACATGATTGGACGGAACTGTTTGGTGTGTTCTACTTGTCTTCTCTTCAGACGACTTAATTCTTATGTGTATGCTGTCAACGATTCGAGATTTCCGGATCGAGTCCGGTAACGCGGCGGTACATCGGTATTCTTCTACACTTATCAACCGTCTCAATATATTTACAATCGTTAATTGTTGGAGTCCTGGGGATCGATCTTGAAGATCTTGTCCGGGTTCAAGATTCGTTTGGGATCCAAGGCAAATTTCATCTTTCTCATCAAATCAATGGTGTCTTCCCCAAGCTCCTCCACCAAATAGCCTCTTTTCCCATAGCCAACACCATGTTCACCGGTACATGTGCCTTCGTATTTCAATGCTCTTTGAACCATTCTGTCCACTGCTCTCTTGGCCGTGTCATGGTCTTTTTTTTCGTACAAAATCAAGAAATGGATGTTTCCGTCCCCAACATGGCCCATGACACTGAACAATAGACCATTCTCCTTCAAATCCTCGTCCGTCTCCTTGACCACTGCGGGGAGTTTGGATATAGGAACTGCTACATCCGTGGTCCACACTTGGACGTCTTGATCTATCATTCTGCGACCATAATCGATGGTTGACCAAAGACCGGCTCTTCTTGCACTCCATAACAATTGGGATTCCTCCTCATTGCGCGCAAATTCAAACGATAAGCTTTTGTTTTCTTTGGCAACGGACTTGATTTCGTTAATCGACTCTTTCACGGCCTTTGGCGTCGAACCACTGACTTTGAAGAATAATGTCGGTTTTTCCAACCATTTCTTGGAATCGGAAGAACCACTCTCATTCACGTATTTCATCATGGTCTCGTCGAAAATCTCAATAGCATTAGGCGATAAACCGCGTTGAAGCACACTTCTGACCGTGTTGGCAGCATCTTCGATGCTGTTGAAAGATACCACGGAAACAACCTCATTCTTGGGTTTGACATGTAGTTTCAACACAGCCTCAGTAATAACACCCAACGTACCCTCACTGCCGATAAACAAGCCAGTCAAATTATAACCCGCAGCAGATTTCCTTGGTCTTTGTTTGGTCTTGATAATGGTACCATCGGCCAAAACAACAGTCAATGAAAGCACATTTTCTCTCATAGTTCCATATTTGAAAGCATTGGTTCCCGAACAAGAGGTGGCACACATTCCACCGATTTGGGCTCCTATTCCTGGATCTGGTCCAAAAATCAAGTTATACTCCTCCAAATTCTCATTCAAGTCTTGCCATCCAACCGCAGCTTGGACAACACAATCCAAATCATCCTCGTTGATCTTGAGGATCTGGTCCAATCTCGAGAGATCCAACGAGATTCCGGTACGAGTGTTGATGTAATTACCTTCAATCGACGTCAATCCACTATTTGGAACCACGGGAATACGATATTTATGGGCAATCTTCATAATCTCCGAGACTTCCTCTGTGGAAGCGGGAAACACCACTAATCTTGGTTTTTCAGTTTCTTTAGCATGATGTGTGTTGAAATAGGAATCCGCATGACTTTCGATGACGTCCTTAGAAGCAGTCACATTATCAATTCCCACCTGTTTGATGATATCGTTAGTTGCTGCTTCGAAGGCGGTCTCGTCACCATAAATTGGCGACTCTATCTCTTCCAATTTGGTGGTGGAGCTGAAGGGAAAGAGATTATGGGGAGGTTTCAAAGAATATTCCTTGGCCTTATTACCAGAGCCAATGGAGAGTCCCAAGAGGAAAAGATTCAAGCCAATGAAGACCATTTTGACAGTTCGAGTGCTGATATACTCCTTCTTGGGCGATGAACCCGGTTTAGGTCTAGCTGGAATTGATGGTGGATTGGCCAGTATCTTCTGCTTAGGAGCCACCGATTCCGCCTTCTTTATGAAATGTCTTCTGGGGACATTTTGAGGGATTCGCAAAGAATTCCTTATTCCCAATCGTAACATCACCAGATAATGTGGGAGGGAAAAGCATACCGTAGGTCTCAGGACCCGCAGCCCGCTTATAGGCTCGGTCCCATCAAAATGTCTGCCCGTGCATTTACCAGCTGACATGAGAGTCGCGTTTGGCGTAACATCAATAGAGGTCAAAGGAAATGAAATGGATGAAATAAGGAGAGAACGGAGACTCGCACCGATGAACGGAGATCTTAAACCGCTTCATGGCTTGAAGTTCTGTTGCACGTCAATTGCATCGGACGTTCGATCTGATCTCTCCAAGAAGATAATCTCCATGGGGGGTACTTATCACAATAATTTGATGAGTGATGTGACACATTTAATAGTTGGAGACAGAAATACAGAGAAATACTATTTTTCCGTGAAAAAAAGATGTGACATGAGCTTCATCAAACCCAATGCAATTTTCGCTGTCCATGAACATTGGATCAATGGTGAGGATGAGAAATTAGACTTATTTGAGTATTCCATGCCCATATTCGACGGGTTATCGATTTGTATATCGAGAATCCAGAAATCGTCGCTTGGTGATAAATCTGAAATAAAAAATACCGTAGAAAAATACGGGGGAAAGGTGACGGATTCGTTGACCACCTCTAATTCTTGTGTAGTATCTAATGAAAAATCGGGAAAAAGATACGAAAAGGCGGTGGAATGGGGGATTCCCGTCTTGGATCCCCAATGGATTGAGGATTCCATCAAAAGAAAGGCAATGTTGGAAATGAAATATTATGACATTGACAAGATGAACATCAGAGATATAGGCAAGAATTCCTGTGAAGTCTGGGACGAATTCTTCAATTTTGAGATCAATAGACTCAAGAAAAGAAACGTAATATCCAAGAAAAGATCAATTATAACAACTAATGAAGAATTGATACCAACAAAGAAGATCAAGAAGGTGGGCCATATCTGGAGTTCTATTATGGAAAATAGACCCAATCAACCCACCAAGATACAGGATGCCATCACCAATGAATGGGATGATATTGCGGCACTTGAAGATGATAAAAACGACTCTTTTGAAGAGATTCCAATACCAGAAGACCTCGTGGATGTAACCACTAACAACGAAACCGCCTCGAATTTGTTTCTGGGCTTCAAATTTGCCAGTTATGGCTTTGAAGACTCTCAAAGAGGAACTTTGACCAAAGTCATTAAGTCGCATGGCGGTGAAATGTATCCTATTGGGGAAAAAACCATCACACATTTGATACTACCAAGCTCCTACGATAATAAAACGCTTCCCACCAACATATCTTCATCTCTACCGCATAGCGTCAAACACGTCACCGAATGGTTTATCGAGAGATGTCTACATTTCAATGAAGTTAGAGCAGACAGATGGGGATATCCTCTCAAACATACGGATTTGAATTTGAGGTTGAAGATATGCATAAGTGGCTTTACTGGCATTGAATTACTACATATCACAAGACTAATAGAACTCACTGGGTGTCAATTCTGCGACACTTTAACATCCGATAGAGATTTATTAATGATCAATATCTCAATCATCCAATCTTTACCCAAGAATTCGCCAAAATTGTTTGAATATAAATATCCTGAGATTCTCGATTGTTCAAATAACAACAAGTCTGGCTTGAACACCACCAAGAAGAAGATCAATGCCGCGAAGAAATGGTCCATCCCAATCGTATCCGTTGCATATCTCTGGGAATGCATGGAAATAGGAGAAGCTGCCGAGCTCGTTGATCATATGTGGTGTATTTTTGCGCCTGAGAATTGTCGCAAGCCGAGAAACTTGATGGAGTATGTGAAAGGACTTTCTGGCACACTTGAGACGCCAGCTCAGAAGAACAACAATTTTGACAACCAAGAGAATTTGACCCCACCTAAAACAAAAGAGCCAAAATCACAGGAATCCCAATTACCTCAACTTCCCTCACCTCGTAAGAATAAGCCCAAGATATGGGGCAGAGTAGTAGGAAGAGCATCAGCATCGCTTTCTGAGTCGTTGAACAAATCGGAAGATCTGATCTACGAGAATAATAACCAGGACACGTCATTTGAATTACCAATGGATATGACGCAAATTGGATATGAGAATAAAGAATCCGAGCAGAGTAATCACGAGTTATTGGAGATGTTGAACCATGGAAAGGAGAAGTTGAAGCAGAAAAAAAAGGTAACTTCGACACGTTCGAACGTGCGTGTCACACGAGCAAATTCAAAACATTGAATGATATATAATGAACTCATCAATAAAATATAATGACTAATAGCAATATCTGTAATTGATGGCTGGGTGCGACCACTTCGGTTTGCACACGACACTTTTTCGAGGAATCGATAACATGAAAAAGTCGAGCTTCAACAACGAGACAGACCACGAAGAATAATTAATTTGTGTTGAGATAGATAGAAGAGGACAAGATGGCACAACGTGGGGCAAGACAAGATTATATTGCCAAAATCAGATATCAAAATGATTTACCACCACCTCCATTAATTCCAAAGTTATTGAATTACAACAATTTGACCAAGACTGAGAAGGGAGATTTGAGTGATCCTGGGTTATTGAGTTCGTTGTTTAGAAAGGAAAACTTCAAGAATTTGGTGGAATTGGACGATGATTTCGGTATGCCCATTGATTTGATCGAGTTGCCAGGCTTAATATACGGTAACGAGAATTCGCTAGCTGATAGAGATGACTTGGATTTGCATCCCTTGGACAGACAATTATTGAGAAATCCGGGTGCTGGAAAGGTGGTTAAATCTGAACCGGGGGTGTCTTTCTTGAGAAGAACTGAATACATTGCCGAGGAAAGAGGTCCAAGTCTGGCCAATCTCATCAAGAAGAAACAACTCAGAGACGAGAAGACAGATGTAAAGGCCCAAATAGAGGCTATTGAGTCGACATTTGACCATGCTGTGTCCACGTTGTCGGGTGATGGCTTGGCCAAATTGGTCCATCCAAGAAAGAAGAACTTGAAGGCCAAGAAGACATGGGCCTTATTACCGGACACCTTAAGAATGGACCAGGTTTTCTTGGGCATCAAGTTGATTGGTTCGGCCTCCATAGCGAGAATCTCCAAAGAGAAGGACAAGCCAGAATTACACACCTCTATTTTCAGACCAGTCACATTGGAGGATACAGAATGGATGTCATATTACACTACAGACACTAAATCCTCCATCAACTTGAAGCGGAAAATCGATAACGTTATAAAAGAAAACGAAGGTGATGAGCCTGTGGCCTTGGGTGATGACGAAGTGTTCAGATTCAACCATGTCAGAGACTTCGACATGAAGTTCCAAAGATTCGAGAAGGCTGTCGACGAAATGGCCATCAAGTTTGACAATACTGTTTCCGAAAAGCCCCATGGAACAGCCTATTATGTGCCGGTCGGTGGTAGAATTGACTTGAAGAGAAGAAGAGTCACCATGAACGAGTCGTTGAGTAGAGTGATTGAGAACTCCAACAAGGACAGAATCAATTATGTGTTAAGAGAGCCAACCACCGAAGAGATCATAGACAGAGATGTTGCCAGAACCAACTACGACCCTATGGAGTACGAAGGTATTGGCGAAGAGGAAGAGGGCGAGGATGAGGACGAGGACGAGGAATGAGGAGAAAAGGTGATATAGTTTTAGCCGGTTATCAAACTTAATGTAATATAAGATTTTCTGAGGCTATGTAGATGCGTATTTATGTCATGATTCTAGGATATATAGCACATCTCATATAACGTGTCCCCAATATGGCGACCCTGACCATTGGGTCTCCTTAGATCTGAGACAGCATGCGATACCTTTGCAGTAGTCACCTGTAGCGTGAAATACCTCACCCAAAAGCCAGTGGGTCCAGCTGCACAATTCATCACCAGGCGTACGGTCGCATGATTGTTATTCTGCCTTACAGGATTAAGTAGGTGTAGCTTCCACCTGTACCAATTGAATTTGGTTTAAAGTTCAATTTGGGCTATAAAGTGACAAGCTTTTGCAACTCTTGGCTCTTTATTTTTGATCTCTAGTAATTCACAATGCTTTTTTTGGGATTATTTCTTTCCAATAGTAGATTCGTTCTTATTTCTTGGTGGTCTCCATTGGAAACCACAACGTCTCGACAATGGTGTCTACAAGCTCACCGAAAGAAATTACAAGGCATTTGTCCGGGAACATCCATTTGTTGTTGTAGAATTGTTTGAAGATGATGCACAAATGAAGAAAGGAAGTACTTTCATCTCGAACATTGACACTTTGGAAGCACATGAGATCTCGTTGGGATATATTTCTTGTTCCCGCGACAAAAGAATATGTGCTGGATCAAGGAGTGCTCCATTTACGACATTATATAAAGGAGATCCGTCTGCGTGGCACGTTTTCGCTGGACCTAGCTCTGAAGAACGGATAGAAGAAAAACTCGAAGCTATTACCCCTACTATCTATTCATATGAGGATGGAATAAAAGCTGCTGCTGCGAACAGAAAGCAAGCACCATTGATTATTCAAGTTCTTCCTGACAAATTGAACCCTGATAGTAAGGCAGATGATGTTTTCCGCTTGTTTGCTGCTGAGGTCAAAGGGAAATTTGGCGAGTTCACTTTCGCTTCCACAGCCAATGAAACCGTGGACAAGGAATTATCCACATCGTGTCATTAACCGACATATGTTCTTTTTAGACACAATGACCCTACTCCTTCGATATTCTCCTCTGCTCATATCACCTACTCCGAGTTGAGCAAATTCGTGAGCGTCGAATCCAGAGGATATTTTGATGATACTACTGATTTATTCAGCTTGATTGATACGTTGGCTACTTATTATTATGAGTCGATTGAAGATAAGGGAAGGGTGGAAAGTGGTAGAATTGGCTCATGAATTTAGAGACGATATCTGTTTCAATCCTTCTGATGTTAAGAGTTCGTGGTGCCGCTGGAATTTTGAGGAAAAGTACCCACTTTTCTCGATCAAAAACCGCAAAAATAAAAAGACTTATACAATTGAAAATCCAACCCCTGAGGAAATCGAAGAGTTTGTGAGACAATATGAAGCAGGCAAGTTGAGACCGGACAGATATGAAGTGATCTGTACTCCTAATTCTTCAATGTATTTTTTTGAGGATGTTGAGCCTAAGGAAGTGAGACCTCATTGAATGCGTAGAACAGTTTAATTTATATTTGGGGTTTATTTAAGATATTTATTTAAGATATTTATTTAAGATATGGGGATTTATGGAAGGTTGTAGATATGAAGAGTAGATAAGAGAGATCAAGAATAGAATACTGTAGAATGAATAGATCAACAATAGAACAAATCAAGGATAAAACTAATTAGAGAACCCAGATAACGAATAATACATCAGACTTCACATCAAGAATATAAAAGATCAAGGAGAGAACAGCCAGAGAAGAGAACAGCCAGAGAAGAGAACAGCCAGAGAATACAACACCCAGAGAATACAACACCCAGAGAATACAACACCCAGAGAATACAGATCAACACATCAACGATAGAACACCTTATTATTACACATCAATAACACATCTATTCGCCATCTTCAAAAAGTCACGCTTTACCCTTTATATCACTTATAATAAAATAAAAAATTAATTACTCATCCCCCGATATCTGATCCCTTCCGATATCGGTTATGAACACGAGTCTGCAGCAGACGTGTGTCCACCGCTGCCCACACTTCAGTTGTGTTTTACGTGTCAAGTTAGCCAGCTCTACATTTATAAGCAGCAAAAGTATCCCAATTGTATTCAGTGCACTAGCAGATCAATAACACAGATATATTAATATGCAATTCTGGAAATACTCCCTTCCCATCTTAGCCGGTTTGTTATCGGTGGTCACTGCCGACGAAGACGCCATCGCCAGCTCCGATAGCGCTGTGGTGAAGTTAACCGCCGACAAGTTCGAGTCGTTCATGAGCGAGAATCCTTTGGTTTTGGCTGAATTCTTTGCTCCATGGTGTGGTCATTGCAAGAAATTGGGTCCTGAATTCAGTGCCGCTGCCGATGTTTTGGAGGACAAGAACATCAAATTGGCCCAGATCGATTGTACCGAAGAGGGCGCCTTATGTGAAAGCATGGGAATCAGAGGTTATCCAACCTTGAAGGTCTTCAGAGGTGATAAGGACACCGCCTCCGATTACGAGGGTACCAGAAAGAGCGACGGTATCGTCTCCTACATGTTGAAGCAAGCCGCTCCACCAGTGACCCAATTCGAGGACGGTGAAGCCTTGACCGACTTCATCGCGGAACAAACCGAGGCCTTTGTCTTGCAAGTTTTGCCAAAATCTGTTTCTTCCAAGAGCACCGCCAACTCCACTTACCACCAATTGGCCAACGGGTTGAGAGAAACTTACACCTTTGTCTCCACCGACGACGAATCGTTCGTTGAAAAGTACTCGCAATCTGCCAAGGAGCCAACTTACTTGGTCTTCAGACCTTACGACGATGAGCCATCTGTGTTCACCGACCCAGAATTCTCCGCTGACAGCTTGGAAGCCTTCATTGCCACCGAATCTGTGCCATTCTTCGGTGAAATCACCCAGGAAACCTACACCGCATACACCACCTCAAAGGTTCCATTAGCCTACTATTTCTACGATTCTGCCGATCAGAGATCCTCCGTGGCTAAGACCTTCACCGACTTGGGTAAGGAATACAGAGGTATAATCAACTTCGTTGGTTTAGATGCTACCTTGTACGGTAGACACGCTTCCAACTTAAACATGCCTGAAGAATTCCCATTCATTGCCATCCATGACTTGAGATCCAACTTGAAGTACGGTACCGCCGACCCAACCACCGACGAAATCACCGAATTCATCGAAAAGTTCAACAACGGTGAATTGGAAGCTATCATCAAATCCCAACCAATCCCAACCGAAGAAGAGCTTTCCCAAGAAGCTGTTGTCAAGATGGTTGGTTACACCCACGATGCCATTGTCAACGATAACACCAAGGATGTCTTGGTCAAATACTACGCTCCATGGTGTGGTCATTGTAAGAGATTGGCTCCAATCTTCGAAGATTTGGCTAGTTTGTATGCCGCCAACCCAGAGGCCAAGGACAAGATTGTTATTGGTAAGTTAGATCACCAAGATAATGATGTCAATGTTGCTATTACTGGTTACCCAACCTTGGTGTTATATCCAGCTAACGGTGAAATTGACGAAGAAACTGGTTTGAGAAAGGGTATTGTCTACAATGACAGAAGAGAATTAGAAAACATGGCTCAATTCATCTTCGAAAACGGTGGAAACCACTTTGATATCTTATCTACGTTAGATAACGAGACCGTTGAGGAAATCGAAGAAGCTGAAGAAACCGTTGAACGTGATGAATTCTAGATTCTTGATTAAGAGGGAGAGCTGTGGCTAATTTATTTCTTTTAAAAATTCTTTTGGGGACTGTTTATTAAAATAGCAGATATAAAATACAATATTAAAAAAGTGCATGTAGGAATCTCTGATATAAAATACATCATTAAAACAGACAATGTAAGAATCTATTTGCTATTGATACAAGCACAGACGAGTTTGAGGATGATGCCCACGATATCGTTAGTGCCACCTTGAGTGTTATTTTGCTGTTGATTGTAATTTTGATTGTAATGTTGTTGTTGTTGCTGTTGTTGGTAATGTGGTTGTTGTTGTTGGTATTGGGGTTGGTATGCTTGTTGGGGTTGAGAGACATTATTACCCCAATGAGAAGGAACGTTGGCATTATTGTTCATTCTGATCACCAAAACACCGGTATTATGAGGGTCAATGTGGTGGTCCAAATGGGCCTCTTCACATAATTGTTCAACCGCAGGCTTTATCTTGGCGATCCCATTTTGAGAATGTAAACCCTTACCAACAATGACCTTCAATTCGGATTGGTTACTTCTTTGGGCTGCTTGGATACGTTGTTTCAAGATAAATTCGGCTTCGCCGACAAATAAACCATGTAAATCTATTTCGTTTGAATCGGAATCGGCGTTGTTTTCTCTGAAAACATACTCAGCAGCTTGTCTGTTGTAATTATCGGCAGTGGATTGCAATTGTTTGGCTTGTTCGGACAACTCATGGGCCCTTTCTTTGTCGCCCTTTTGGAAGGCTTGTTGCGATTGTTGCGAGAGTTGATGACGTTTGTCTAAGGCCTCTCTGGCCATGCTACGGAACTTGGAATATTGACTGTCGGTGGCATGGTTATAATCTGCTTGATGGTCTTTGGATGTTAGTGTGCGTTCGCACGTTTTGACGTGGCCACAAGATACTCACCAGATAAATGAACACTACGATCGATAGCGGTGCCGGCACTCATTTCAGCAAAGGAATCCTCGATGAGTTGAAGGGTTCAAATAGCCGTTGCAAGAGTTGATGCTATTTTCAACATGTGTAGGTCTAGGTGAAATTCGAGTTACCCTGTTGTGCCTTAATGCTGCATATATACGGCAGGGCGTTAGAGATGATGGGACTAAGGATCAGCGAGATGACACTAATGGATAGAGTGAAAATAGCGCCGAGGGGACGATTGTAGAATGGGGTGAGATGTGTGAAATGGTGAAAAAATCGCGAGAAAGGGTGCATTTTCAGAAGAAGGTCTAATCAGCCGAAACGTTCTATTATGGAGTGTTTATGCAGCTGGGAGATACCAAAGTCTAATGGTATTTATGGATGAAGATAGTATTGACGAAGCCAGTTGCAATATTTGATATCTTGAAACCGCTGGAAGTCCTAATTACATTTTTTCACGAATAAACAGGATAAAATCCCTGTTTCCCCACCAAAACACCCCGGCTGCACGTGTAAGGTTACCGTATCAATGAAAGCCAAGACTCAACACATCGACAAAGTAATAACACACCAAAAGTTTCGAGAAATCGTATAATTGCAGGTCTAGGACTTTTTGACACACCGTTGACGACGAACCGATCTGTTTCCCACCACCATTTCTGCTATCATCTCCTATAATCCACCCGTGTTAACCGTCTGTGAGCGAACGCACCACCATGGCTTGTTGTAGAAATCCGCCAGACAGCTGTTGCATCCATTGATCTAAATATATTTCCACGGCCACTTAACTGGAGATATACTTCGACAAGAGTGCGGGAATCAGAAACACAGCGATATCATGATTCGATTGAAAAGAGTCTCCATGAGACGGATCATATTGGCAATGGTTCTCGGAGCCTTGATCCTACAGATATTCTTTGTCCGCGAACGGATAGTAGATAACTTCCAATTATATTCCACGTCGTTGTCGGAGTCCGAGTCCAGTTTCGAGCGAAGTAACCAATTCTTCAAAAATAAGTTGCATTATAATAATTATGTCTCGTCGATATACGAGAAGTTACTCGCCAAACAATCCACAGCCTCGTTCAAACGGTTGTCCAAGCCGGAGAAATGCGAGGCCTTCTTCAACCAAGTGGATGAACATTTTGGGTCTGATTGGAAGTTGGAGACCTACGAGGGGGAGGTTTATGAGTCGGATATCACCAACAAAAAGAAATTCTACGAGAAGAAGGTCAAGGAGATCTTGACTCGAAAAAAGAGACAAAAGAAGCCCGAGGAGATCATTCTCCAGGACAAGATAAACATCTCGAACCAATTCTACAACGAATACACGCGGATTGTTGAATTGGAAAGAAAATTGGCAGATTCAACCACGGTGATGAGAGTTTTCTCAAATTGTTATATGAATAGCGAAGCTGACGCTATAAAGGATGATAAGATCTGTAATATGGCATATAAAGTGTTCCCCTGGCTTACTGATACATTGCCTGTATTCGAGAGATTCGATAAGAGTTACAGAATAACAGACGGATTTCCGGACATAGATAAATTCTTGGTGAATAAAGAGTCAGAATTACCGTCAAAAGATGATCCAGAGACATATAGACACAAATATGACTCAAAAAAGCATTGTTACTTGGATTATTTCCAGAAGAAAATCAATGGCAGGGGAATAGTCATTTCTTGTGCTAATAAGCACGTTAAAGATGTAATCAAACTTCTTCGAGTATTGAGAGGATTGAACAATAAATTGCCTATTCAAATCATACATAAAGACGATATTTCGAAGAAGAATATACAGGCCATTGTGACTGCTGCTCGTGAATTATATCGGGATATTCCTCATTTCGAAAAGTTGCCTTCCTTGGACGAGATCGTTCTTTATCCGCCACAAGAACTCTGGTTTGTTGGAATCAAACAATGTATTGCGTTCAATATGAGATCTAAGTTCTTAAGTTATTCCAACAAACTTTTGGCGTTCTTCTTTAATTCGTTCAAGGAATTCCTTTTGATTGACGCAGATGTGGTTCCTTTGGTGGAATTAACGAAATTCTTCGAGACTTCACAATACAAAAAGACGTCGACCATATTCTATAAAGATAGATCGTTGAACGATGTGAATAGTTTCTTCGAGACCAACTTGTTAACCAAATTGGCGTCCAACGAAATGGACGAGGAAATGTTCGGGATCAAAGCAATTACAAACCATACCCTCAATAATCACTATATGGCGGGCCACAGACATTATATGGAGGCAGGAATCGTTGGTATCAACAAACAAGTTCATTTTGCGGGGATATTCATGATGTTACAATTGCATCTCTGGCAAGTAACGCAGAGATCAGTTTGGGGTGACAAAGAGATGTATTGGCTTGGTTTATCGCTAATGGGTGATGAGAATTACGCCTTCAATGAGAACTTCGCTGCTTCTATCGGTGAATTGTCCAAAAAACAGGATCATCATTTCTCCAGAGCACTCACCAATGAGATATGTTCTTCTCATCCTGGACATGTCAGTTCAGACGACATGCATTCGTTGATGTGGATTAACTCGGGGTTTAAGTTCTGCAAGAAGAATGGGCATTTCAAGGATAGAAACCGATTTCCATTCCCAAATTACAATAATAACGAATTGTCCTCGTTATATAGCACTCCCTTGAGAATCACCCATTCGTTGATTCCACCTCATAATGTGAGACCCGAAGTCAACAATAAAGAATTGGATTCGAACAAGAACGAGGTGGAGATATTCCCCAATCAACCGTGGTATATCCAGCCAATCTGCTCGTATTATCAATATTGTGCTTATGATGTTGTGGGAAACTCCACGTACGACAATTGGAGTGTGAACGAGGCCAATAAGGGGACCTTAATTGCATATGACGAGAAAACGGTCAACAAGTTCAATTATTTAGGATATTTATGGTATGGTTGAGTTCTTCTCGTTTATCCTTCGCTTATGCGGGAGAACAAAAGACTCTACGAGGGTGGATTCTACAAGAATGGGCTCTACGCGGATGAAAGTGTGAAGAGGGATCTTTGTTATTCATTTGTGGAAAATTGGTAAAATACATGTAAATTAGAATGATAATGGCTAGAATAATGTAGTCGAGATGGCATTAAGCCCCTGTTGTCGCGTGAACAATGCGTCTTCTGTGTGGAATTACCATTGTTTACCATCTTGTACATAGACGGCATGGATCCAACAAGATTTCCTTTTTATAGATGGAGTCAACGACGGCGGAAATTGGCATCGGGTGCAGTGAAAAATTGTGGTGTTACATTGTATTAATTTCTAGGATTTTTTTAGAACCCAAGGATCAGAGACGAAATGGTGTTGGACGATGCAACCAATATCTTGATCAACATAGCTGATACTATTTTGGAAACTTCGACGGATCTAAAAGCCACCGAATACAAGAGAAAGGGAAGAAAATACCGTCTCATAAATAACAGTTTCCAGAGAGTCAGAGAGGAGGACAAGCATTTGATTGTCGGGCCAATCGACGAAAACTTGTCGATTCTATCGTCCTTCTACATTTTGAAGAAAATCGGCACCATTTTAACGGATTACCGTGATTTATGTCTCAGTATCGTTGGTGTTGCAAGAGAGCTTGAATTGAGAAATTGGTACGAGAAAGATAATTCGGTCATTGAGCAGAAATCTTCCAAATACAACCCCATCGAGGTGTACAACGAAGCGTTGGAGTTCTATTCGCATGTCGAACCCCATCATATCGAGAACGGTATCAATATCTTGGTGTGTTCCAAATTGAACTTCTTACACACAGATCACCATGTGGGGACCAAATTGGAGGGACTATATATGAAGCAATTTATAATCGAATTGTACGGAGAGGAAGCTATCACGTCTCCAGAAGTGTATAGTGCTATCCGATCCTTCATTCATTGGGCCAATATCAAGGGGATTTTATTCAAATTGGAGGTTCCGAATCTCTGGGTTGAGCCAGCATTGGCTGCGGATTTCGAGTCTTTCCCTGAAATCTTGCAAGAATTGAAGGATAATGTGTACGAAAGATATCCTGCTGGCACTTCGAAGTATTCCTTGATCCGAAAGGCCATTGATTTCATTGCTGACTTTCAATATAGTACGTTGATCCCGCTACCTAAGGAGTATAGTAACATGAATTGGTTATTCCAATTGTGTCACGATATCGAAACAGATCCCATCAAATATCATCTTAGAGCGAAGGTGAAGAATCTATCTGAAAATCCGGTGGATTTGAATAAGTTGTCTCAATCAAATGCTAAAGAATGCGCCAATTTGTTGAAATATTGCTCCATGGTGTTGAATGCCTTCGATATTGGGAAGTTTTTATTAAATAACTCGAAATTGCCAAAGGTGGAAACATTTGAAAGTGAAGAATTTTACTTGAAATTGGTGGAATTGAACGAGAAGATCGATTATTACGAAGAAAAGGATTGGGATTATGATGATGTTCTCTTGAGAATTGGTCATACTCCGGATAATGTTCACGATAAGGTTGAACAAATGAGAGAATTATTCAAGGAGGATTACGAAGATGATGATTCTGAGGAGGAAGAATATATTCTCTAAAAATGGCACTTATGAAGTTTCTTTTGTATTAGAACAAATTACTGAAAGAGGTATATATGGAACGTTTTGATGTGGATAATAAAAAAAATTATGTGAAGTTAATGTAATGAAGAGCGTGCTTTTAGTATATAGGATTTCAAGTTGAAATACAAAAAAATTCTCTATATCTTATATTGATAGTTACTGCAAAAAGAAGAATATGGCAAAAAAAGAAGCTCGCACTCAGGATCGAACTAAGGACCAACAGATTTGCAATCTGCTGCGCTACCACTGCGCCATACGAGCTTCTGGCCACAAAAACGGAAATTCATTAGATGACACAACAGAATTGGTCTAGATTTCCGGAAAAGGTATTTAGTTCAATATTATCTATATTTAATTGGTAATAACAAACAAATAAGATCAATTAATTCGAGATTCGAGCTATTTTCAAAGGTTTCTTTTTAATTATTTATAAAATTGGAAGTTAATTTGCCCAATAAATAGTAAAAAAAAAATGTTGGCTAAATAAAACGGTCCGTGTGTCAATTGCACCATAGTCGGTTCAACCAATCATCCATCAATTCGTTTATTCTTAGTTGAAATTTCAAAATAAATCCATTCATCACAATAAAGAAGTCGTTATCCATCGAATAAACCACTTTTCAATAAAATCCCACCAAAAGTCACCCCCACATAGACTGGCGTACCGTATCCCGGGATATGGTTCGTTCCGTTTGGTCCAGTGCAGCTTTTGTTGGACTTACTGGTTGAGGGACAGAAACAGAGAACCACACCAAACAATTGCAGATCACCACCAATTGCGATAAGACCCAGCTCTATTATCTGTTGACGAGAATATTGGCAGTAAAATGGAATTCGATCCTTGGAGCACGGGCAAAAGTTTGACCAGTTCTTTGCTGAATGGTATCAAGACGGTGTTGGAACATGATCCCCAATTGGTGAAGATCACCGCGGCCAAAAAGGCGTTGGAAGTCGCTGCTAAGGGTGTGGTGGGCGAGGGTGGTGATCTTAATGGGTTGCTAATCAAGTTATGTCTTGCCAGTTGCAACGGCGAGATGTCTGCTGTGAAAAGCATATTAATCGCTAATCCGTCCATCATCGACAAATTTGACAATAACGGGTTGACTCCGTTGATCTACTCCATTTGTTTCAATAAGCCGGATATCGTGGAATATCTATTATTATTGAAATTCGACCCTAATCTCAAGGACAATTTGATGCATTATACCCCTATCATGTGGTCTGTTTATCTCAATAATCTTGACATTGTCAAGATTCTCTTGAATAATGGCTCGGATCCGTATATAGAGAACGATAACGGTAAGAATTCCGTGGATTTGTTAGCTCCTAGCTCGGAGATATACGATTATTTCGAGGAGAGAAACTTGACCGTGAAGAAGGTTGACGAGACAAATAGCTCCGATTTCTATTCCTCGAGTTATTATCCTCCAGACGATAATTTGGACGATTTGACCCAAAAGCTTAAATTGCAAACGGCCGATTTGTCTATCAATGAGCCTCTCAAAGACTATGGAAGAAAGGCCGATATTGGGATTGTTCCTGAGAACCAGAAGGATTTCAATTATGAGAAATTGCTTCCAGATCAATTTATCAAATTCACCGATACTGATATCTCATCGCTTTTGGATTATATCTTCAAATTGCCCCAGACTCATAAACATAGTACCACTATACCCGCCTCTATCATGTATCAATTTTTACGATACAGTCACTTGAAAGCTGAATCCAGCGAGTTGACGGAATTCGTATTCAATTTATTCGTCACCAATGTTAGATCAGCAACCAACACCAAATCAGGTGTGTTCAATTTGCAAGAGGCCAAAAACGGCGATATTGTCTTGTTAAGTTACTGGTTGGCAGTGATTCAATTCTTGTATTTCTATTTGGTCAGAGACGGCCAATTTTTCAAGCAATACCCTCATTTCCTACAGGAATTGGTGACACTTTTGCAATCCATCATTGCCCAATTGGCATTCAGCTTGAACAATCGTCTAAATGACTTGGTCGAGATTTGTATGTTGGATTACCAAAACATTCCCGGTATTGATGTTCTATTCCAAAAGGACTGGAACATCAGTTTCTTCAAGAATAAAACAAAGAACTTGTCAAATTACGATGATATTTTTGACATGTTGTACCCCCCAACGCAAAAGGAACAAATGAAGCCTTCACCCATAAAGATTATTCAAACGCTAGGAGCATTGAATTATGTGTTGAACTTGCACGAGGTGCACAATCTAGTGAAATTACAAACCTTCAATCAAGTCTTCTATTGGTTCGGTTCCACCTTGTTCAACAGACTTATCAGTAACAAGAAATATATGTCCAGATCACAAGCCATCCAAATCAGATTGAATTTGTCCAGTATTGAAGATTGGTTGAGAAGTAACGATTTCAAGATGTCGAGACCTGACCAACTTGGTGGTGTTGAGGCTCTAGCATTGGGAATTCAGTTATCCAATTATATGAACAACAAACCTGATTTGGTGCCAACCAACTTGGTGTTTTATTACGGAAGTTTCTATGACATTGGAAGATATCATTTGGCTCCCTTCATTGAGTTATTGCAATGGTTACAAGTAATGTCGTCATTAGAGGAAGAGCCAATCTTAATCAGAACTATCAACAGTTTTGATTATCTTAATTATTTCCAAATCTTGAAGGTGTTGAAGTTGTACAAATATGAAATAAGTGAACCCAAATTTCCTAAGCCTCTCACTCAATTCGTGAAGAAGTTTTCGGTGGAACAAGGTGAAAATTTGATTAACAATGATCTTCATTACGCTGCATCCAAGGACAAGTTCATCTACTTGAACCCCGATTACATATTTCCCATTGCATTTCCAAATACCCAAGAATTGATAGAAAGATATGGATCTGGTATTGGGGGATTCAACCAACAGCAAGCATGGAAATACCAGCCATTGTTGCCAATCGAGATCATGGATGATGTCGACGAAATTCAACAACAAAACAAGTTTGATAATAACGATACGTTTGATTATGATCAACTGAACCAGAACGAGACTGGCGATGAAGAGGAATATCATGAAAAAACCTCGATTGAACAACAAAGAGACAACAGAAACCAATTCCAAGGAGAGATGTATAAACAGGTTCAAATGCCAACGTCTGCAGTTCACAGGAATTGGGGTGATGATGACATTGAAGCCAATCCATGGTGAAAGAAGGTGTATAAATAGAGTCTTGCATTATTATAAGGATGTATGAGTAGCTGTGTTTATAGAGAGGAGTAATGACGACAATTAAAATAAATGACCTATGGCTACAATGGTGTTCGTAATCCTAACCCTAATTTTAATAACCTATATAGCCAGTTCTATCATTAAACACCAGTTCCATTTTTATCTTGAGGACCTCTTTATATTGGGCGAGTCCAATTCCGAGGTTCTTTTCTTGGATGCCATTGAAGCTGTAGAAGAAGACGAAGACACAGACTGTTTGTAGGACGGTGTTGGGTCCAGTGGTTGCAGTTGTTGTTCGTCCTCCAAAACGTAAATTGAATCGTTAATTTCAATTTTCTCGCCCACAATACTCACGAGATTTCTGTAATACATGTCCAACACCTCGTTGGCCTTGCAGATGGAGATGTAATTTTCGGCTATGACGGGGTTGATACCTGTGGCACTGCTTCGTCTTCGCTGGTAATTCATCAATTGGGGAACTATTCGCCAATTGACCTTCTGCAAGAAATCCATTTCCAAGAGATTCAACTCGTGGATGTTGACTCCACCCACCTTGGCATAATGCGAGCTCGTGCAAAACGAGTCACATAGGCCCTTACTTCCTATGGTTGTTGCAGTCAACAAGAATCTGTGAACGGTCAACGAGTTCAAGATGAACGACGGATACGAGTTGGAGAGCAAATCTATGTAATATATGGCGGATAACAAGATGGAATTCTCGATGTTGGAGAATTTGATCAACCGTGAGAGATACGAATGGACCGATATCGGCGGCGGGATTCTCGAATGGAATCTGGTCAAATTTTCGTTGGATAATTTATTTGTCTGTTTATCGTTGATCAAGATCAAGGACTCGAGCATGCGCGAAACCAACACGAGCAAATCATCTATGGGACATAACTTGTAATCCCGCGGCAATTTGGTCAATTTGGGCGGTATTATGGGCTTCTCCTGTATTTCTTCTAGATATTGCTGTTGGTTACGAGGCTCCAATTTGGCATCGGAGACGATGGCCGGAGAATTCGACGATGACGAGGTGCTGTTGGTGGGAGAAATGTCCGACACAGCATTATAGTTCTTCAAGTAATTTCGTATGTGTTCGTTGTTGTGATGTGGATGCAAATTGGACTTGTTATTCTTTGTGTAGGAGGCAGTTATATCGTCGGCGTCCGACAAGCTGGGACTCTCGAGGTTTAGCTTCCCCGAGGACGAATGGGTCGATGAGATTCGGGTCATGCTCATCTTGGGGTTTATATAATTCTATCTGTTATCATATACTTTCAAAAGCTGCAGTCCATGCTGGTGACGATCTCCTGTGCTGGGTTTTTTGTGTGTTCATTAACCAATGTGACATAAAGTACAGTCTAACTAGCCTAGCTGTCAAAAGCAGCTACAACGGTGGAAGTAGGTTTGTTCCGTAATCAGTTAGCGAAATTCGTCGAGGGCCATGTGGGTTGGTGTTGTGGTGGGTGGGTGTGAATACCGGTGTAACCGCAGGTGAAGATGGGTTGGGCACGTTGTGGCGGTGGTGATGTGTGGTGATGTGTGGTTATGTGTGGTGGTGGTGTTCAGTGTATGGGGGTGTATTGTGTGGTGGTGTTTGTAGTGCGTGGTGGTGTTTGTAGTGCGTGGTGGTGTTTGTAGTGTGTGGTGGTCTTTAAAGCGGCTGGTAGTGATGTGTGATGTGGTTGTTGTTGTTTTTGTTCTTCTGTGTGATGCCCAATTATTATTAACTCGATCTCAGTTCCATTCTATGGCAGGGCATCTATGCATATCAATGCGTAAACGATATACATGGCTCGTAACCATTAAAGAATATGATGAAGTGTCATTGATGTTTATTTGTAAAGTCTTTGCATAACATAACATATTCCCTATCATATTCCCTATCATATTCCCTATCACATTCTCTATCACATTCTCTATTTCTCTATTTCTCTATTTCTCTATTTCTCTATTTCTCTATTTCTCTATTTCTCTATTTCTCTATTTCTCTATTTCTCTATTTCTCTATTTCTCTATTTCTCTATTTATCTATTTATCTATTTCTCTATTTCTCTTGTCTATCACCGCACAATCTATCATTATACAACCACACATTCTACCACTACACCAACACAATACAACACAACAACAAGAACACACAACAACACACTACAACACTCACTCACTCACACTTCCACACCCACTACATTACACAACACACCCACTACACAACACACCCACTCACTCACACTTCCACACCCACTACATTACACAACACACCCACTACACAACACACCCACTACACAACACACCCACTACACAACACACCCACTACACACCCACTACACACCCACTACACAATCCTAACAACAATTACATTATCTAACACCATCCAACTTCAAACTAACACAAACATCCGCTACTATCTCCATCCAAATGAATATTAATCGCATCATTGTAATCCTCATTAAACTCATCGTTCTCCTCCTGTTCCAACCCGTTTCTGGCTATCACCTCAAACGCCTTATCAACATTTATACTATCCTTTGCACTGGTCTCGAAATGCGGTAAATTGCCCAAATTGGCACACAATATGTTGGCCTTCTTGCTGTTAATCACCTTCTTGTTCTCGTCGATGTCTATCTTGTTGCCCAACACAATGAACGGAAAGTTCTCCGGGTCCTTCACATTGGCCTGGATCAAGAACTCGTCCTTCCACGAGCTGATGTTCTCAAACGACTTGGAATTGGAGACATCGTACACAAGAACACAACAATCGGCCCCTCTGTAGAAGGCAACCCCCAACGATTGGAATCTCTCCTGGCCCGCGGTGTCCCAAATCTGCATGGTGACCAATTTGTCGTCGATTATTAACTCTTTCGTCAAGAAATCCGCTCCTATGGTGGCCTTATATTGGTTACTGAACTTCTTATTCACGAATTGTTGCATTAACGAGGTCTTTCCCACCCCGGAATCTCCCAAGATAATCACTTTCAACAAAGTCTTCTTTCTGGACGACATGATAGCTGTTTGATATTTCGTTATAAAGATGAATCCCCGGCTATTTGTGTCCGATGGCTCACTTTCTGTCTTTCGTTAGTTACGGTCGTCTGAATGTTTGGCTCGAGATAAGCCGGTTACCCGGATCTGTTTTGGGTGGTTGGTGATAATGCGTTTGAACTGGGGCAGCAACAGGAAGCTTAATTGACGGTGCGGGTGGGTGGTGGTGTGGTGTGAGTGTTTGTGTGGTGGTGGTGTCAATACATGTGGTGGGGTGGTTCTGTGAAGACTTGTGGTTCTGTGAAGATGTGTCAAGACGATTGTAGAGTTAATGTATCCTCGCATTTAGCCGATTTACAGTATCTACCTGATTTGTGGTGTGTATAATTATGTAATATAGAGATTAATATCCTCATTCAAAACTCCATCCAGCCCATTCAAACGACGCATAACATGCGAATTCGTTGCTCAATCCATTCTTATGTTCCGGATGGAAGTCCGTCACCTGGACGTTCGGATAGTGCTGAACGACGATGTCCCTCATTCTCTCCCCGGTGCACGAGATCAATCTGTAATCCGATGTGTCCTTGTTCATCAATTCCTTCGTTGTGAGGGCGGATTTGGTCTGACATTCCTCTTCCAAGAACGGAGGGTCGATCAATAATCTGTCACATTTTCCTCTGATTGCCTCTGGAACGTTCAATGGGTCGTTATAGTCGTAAAAGCCGAACTTGTCGCCCGCTAATAACTTGAATCTGTTGTCGTATTCCAAGAGATAGATGTGTTTGGTGGGTATGGCCGACTCATCTCTCTGTTTGATGGCAGCATAAACAGATGGTGCACTGGCGATGCAGATCACAGTGGTCTCCGTGGCTCCTTCCAATAGGGCATCTGCTAATTTGTTGGCAGTCTCATCACTGTACCAAAATTGGGATAATTGCCAATCTTCCTGGAAAGTGTCTATGCTGAACACGGATTTGTCCTTAGTTTCGTCGAATTTCTCTTCCGAAGCCTTGTATAACTTCTCAAATTGCTGTAATCTGCTATTTTCCTCGTCCTTGAAGGCCTGAAGTGCCGCCAAAGCATGCGAAGAAAGCGCTCTTGAAAAATTAGTATGCCGGATATTGGAACCTGGTGTTTTTTCTCTAATTTTTCGCACAAAGTGTACTCACATTGGTTCATCGTCGGAATCGTACATGTTTTTTATCTCGATTCTTGTATTTCTAGTTGTAGGTGTCGTTTGGTATATGTGCTCATCATTTGATAAAATCTTCATTTTCTATTGCGCTTAGTCATCGATATAAACAACCTGCAGCGATAAACATCAAGAAGAGCCCGTTGTTTATAAGTTGCAACAGAATATAGACCAAGTGAAGATGATTGTTCCACCGGATGAGGTTTATGATATCATATTGGAACATGTTGCGTTCAAGGGAATGAGCAATTTCAATGCAACCCTTGTGCAACTCGAATCACACATAGGTGCCATTAATCAGAACGAGAAGCCAATTATATGGAGATGGGTGTTTAATAACCCCAGTAAGGTGGTGGCGTTGACGAATGACGGTGCTATAATCGATTCGTCGAGGAATTTCGTCGATTTGGTTGAGCAATATGGTGGGGACATAAACATCAAACTTGAGGATTCTCTCCAATTCAAGTATTTGTCACTTGGAACAGAGCCGGCGTCGGTCACTGGGTTCACATTGAGTTTGTTGCAGGAGATTGCTAAGACCGGAGTGGATGGGATAGTCACATCGCAATTGACCAAGGTATCTGGTCAAGATGCTAGAAGCATGACTTCTAGAATCAATCGGTTGATTGAGGCCAAATTGATCCAAAAGAAGCCAATCGCATTGGCCAAACATAACACATCTCTATTGATCCACGTCAAATTTGCCTCCAAAAACCCCTATTTCAGCGACGACTCGAACCAACATCTCAAAGACATCTCGGACAGAATTGAGGCCAGAAAGACGATGGTGGAGACATTGAAGCTGAATAACGGCAATATGGACTTCTTTCAACTCAGAGATGTGCTTGGTTTGAACAGCGAGGGCGAGAAAAAGAGATTGTATTGGAGATTAATTGCCTCCTTAACAGAAAAGGGAGTCATAGAGCGAGAGGTTATCAAGAACAATGACACACAAGTTACATATGTGAAGTTATTGAAGGATTTGCCTCTGAATGATAGACCCGACTTGGATTTGATTGATATCACCGGCGGTTCTCCCGACAACGGAGAAGAAAACGACGATGATCCTCTCAAACCAGATGGTACCGTGACCATCAACAGGTTTCACCCATTTGCTACACAAGCTTATGAGCTCGCCAATTCTTCAACGACCAAGGGTTATGTCAGTATGGACTTGATTCGTCGGTTCGTAGGCTCGAGTTTCAGTCGATCGTTAACAAGACAATTGGAAGGCGTTGTTATCGATCACACATCCAAGGCTATGCAAAAGAGTGATAACCAGATCCAAATAGTTAGAGGTTACGATTTTGAGGGGAAAAAGAAGTTTTATCGTTATTTCTCTAAGAAGGGTTATTTGGAAATGGTAGGAAAGCCGTACGAACCTCAGGATTTCTCGTCGCTCAAGCCGTTGAACGTATCATTATTGGATTTGAATAAGAAATTGCGCAAGCCCTTGACACAATCGGTTGAAATATTGGACAACACTGAAACAGGCACAAAGATGTTGCATTGGTTCGGTGATTCTACTATTCTTACTGCCGAGCAACACAACCAATTAATTTCTATCAAGAGAAAGAAGGAGGCAAACGAGACTGGTGCCAAAAGAGGACGTCCTAGAAAGGGTGAAGAACGCACCCCTATCAAGAAACATAAGCCTGAAGCTGATGAAGTTCCAGGAGATGTTTCATCACTGGCTGTGGCAGCTGTAACTTCCGTGGCCGTTAAACTGGAGGAACCATCTCGTGCAGCAGAATCTGTCGCTGTTTCTTTCAAGTCGGTGAGAAGAAGAAAGGAATTGGTTGGCTTGATTGAGCATAATGGTGGCTGTATGTTAGCAGATGCCACTTTAATTAAATCTTTGGATGCCAGGATGAAAAATAGCACCGTGACTGATGGTAGAACGTTTGCCCGTGATGTGTCGATGTTACTCCAAGAGAATACAATAGTTATCGAAACCTTTAAGTTGATGTATAAGGGGACCGTATATCAGAGAAAGTTGATCAAATTAAATGATGTTAATGAGGATTCGGCGGTCAATTTGGCTAAGGGAAAGGCTGTAGAGGCCATCAGGAAGTCATTGACTCAATTCACTGGTAAGACCATAATCAGTAGTGATATACTTGAAGTCACTGACCAAGATATTGAAAGATTAAAGGAAGAAAACCTTCGGGAAAAAGAGAGAAGGGAACAAATCAAGAGAGAAAATCGCGAGAAGAGAGAATTACTCTCATTGGAGCCAAGATCAGTCAGATTGCCAAAGTTACCAACTACGAGATCTCTTGGTCGTTCTACAGCTGCTGCTGGTCCAGTGAAGAGACGCTCAAGAAAGTCAAAGAAGGTCAAGGAAGAGGAGGCCGATGGCATTACACCACCTATCGTACAAGAATCAATCAAGGATTCTGGCGATGCTGATGGGATGATGTCTATTTTACCTAAGAAAAAATCAAGAAAGTCGGTAAAGAAAGAGCCAAAGGCACTAGAACTTGATCCAATTACTGGTAAGGTAAGAAGAATCAGAATACCTTTGAGATTTGATAAGAACGATGCAACCACTCTATATAGGGCTGTTGTCATCAGTAGGTCATTTTCTCCAAGTGGACATGTTGAATGGGAGAAAATATCTGAATTATTCCATAAGATAGATGCAAACAGTCTTAAGAAGAAATGGCCATTAGTCAGAAAGGCTCTTGGTGGTGGTGACGGTGTCACCAGAGGGATTCAACAATGGGAAAAGATATTGATGAAGAATATCGAAGACGGAATTGTATCCGTGAATGAATTGGAGACTTTGGATTATGAGTTCTTCCTTCATCTTTGGAGAAATTCGGACAGCAGTTCAATAGTGGAGGCAGATGAAACACCTATTTATATTAAGATTGCTGATAACTTGGAAGAATATGAGTTTATTGATGGTAAGAATGTTGAATCTGATGTTTCGGATTTCATTCTCAGTGATGCTTCTATGATTCAAAAGGAAATATTCCTTTCAAGAAAGTTCTTCAGCTTTAATGTGGATGACACTGAGATTACTCCAAAGCCTCATGAGGATATTCGAACCTTGTTGAAAACGATCTTCTTGACAGGTCCAGACCAATTTTTAAGTACACATGTGAGAAGAATTCTCGAGGAATATAAGGAAGAAGAAGTCAAGGAGACATTAACCGAATTGCTAGATGATAAGGAAATTGCTTATTATGCTGTAAGTGAAGCTGATACCAAGTTCACTATTACAGACAAGTTTCATACAGCTTTGAATGGGTCTCTTTCCACCATGTTCTTCAAAGAATCAAATTCCTACCGTGACTTGATCGAATCAGTAGTTTCCGCTAATAAAGGGTTGATTGTGTCGTTGGCCATTAAAGATGCGCAGATGAGTTCTCTCTTCCAGTTGCTTAACCAGGGAAAGATCGGTTTAACTAGAGTGGATAGACACTTGACTGGGTTATTTGAAGGATATGAGTCGAGATCCATGGAAAGAGAGAAATTGGATTGTGATCTTATCATTGACACCGGTAGTAATATATTTGTTGATTCCGATATCAGCAACTATGCGGTGCCTTTGGGTAAAGCTGGTGAACATATTTGGTTAGATATCAACGGAGAGATCAATGGCAAACTTTGGCTGGATCTTCTCTCTGGAATCATCACACATATATTATTTAAACCTGGTGTCACCGTGAAAGCTATTTACAAGAAGTTTCAAAGTATTTTGAGTCTCAAGGACTTGAGGCTTATATTGGACTGGTTAATTCAATGTCACGGTATAAGACAGGGCGATTTCGATGGCTACTGGGTGAAGGGTGACTGGTATACAATGTTTGGTAGTATTTAGGAGCTCCAATACAAATTACAAATAAATTAAAAGTGTAAAATTTTATTTAAACACGTACAATAGCTAAATCATGACCAAAAAGAATTAAGATAATATAAACAACATTAATATAATATTATTCAATTAGCTTATTTCTTACCAGCCTTAACAGCAGCCTTGGTGACCTTACCAGCCTTGTCAGACTTGTCAACAGACTTGATGACACCGACAGCGACAGTTTGTCTCATATCTCTGACAGCGAATCTACCTAATGGT